>CM076574.1:1281962726-1282173530 GCA_034641835.2 Pinus albicaulis | reverse complement strand
CTCCCCCCTGGTCGAGCGTTAAAACCCTCTTATTTTGCCATTTTTGATGGCGGCCCCCTTGTCGAGAGTTCGCTTGCTCACCCCCACCCAATAACGCGGAGGTTTGAGCGCTCTTCCCTCTCCTTATCAGTCGAGCCCCTGCCGGTCCTCATGGATTGCTTTATTGGCTGGATGGCTTGGCTTGCTATTTACTACTCGCCGGGTGGGGTAGGACATGGATTGCTTTGATGGCTTGACGGCTTTCCCGCTAACTTGCGAAATGGCTCTTGCTGGCTAGTTGGCTGGGCTTGCGAACTTGCTTGATTGGCTTGTAGGAAGGATGGCTCACCTGACACTAGGAGGGCGTTAAGCCCGTATCGACCAATAGGGGGAAATTAGAAGAGGACTGGCTCCCCTCATCGTAGTGGCAAGAGGCCCTAAGGCAAGAAGGTTAGCTTCACGTCCATTTCATGCGCTTCACCGGCTGGCTTACTATAATACGCTTCAGAAAATATGCTTCCTATATTCTCCTATACTCATTAGTAATGAATGAAAGATATATATGTCATTACTTAAAAGCCTATATTTAGCTAAGTCTTTCTTTTTTTTATTTCTAGTAATACTTGAAAGGGAATATCGCTACACTATCTGGGTCCAATAAAATAGTAGTTATAACTAACGCTTGCCTTCTGTCCTTACCTTTAACTAGACCGGACAAGTCCACAATAAGAAAGATGATATGCTTATTTCTTTGGCAGCGAGCAACCTCTACTGGTACTGGTTAGCTGAGCCATAAAGAAAGGCCAAGGTTCTTTACTGTGCCCAAGGCAGAGTGCCCTATTGCTTCTCTCCCACAACATGCCTCCACGAGCAACTAATATTTATTGAAAGTAGCCACCGCCTTCCATCCATAAGTAGTGGTAATAGAGGCCCATACCACACTTTCCTTTATCAGCGCTTAGGGAATACCTTTTTATTCCCCTCAAACCGAGCTCAAGTAAGGTCCTGGTCCTGAGCTCATAGAAGGTAAGGTTATTCCAACCCTATCATTTCACCCTGTAAGTAAGTTGAGTCAGTCGAGTCCACTTAGCTACCGAACTCTATTCAATAAAGACATTAGGTGCTGAGGGTCATGAAACGTAATTACACATATAATATATAGAGATGATGGTGGCCCGTTGGTCGAGCTATGCTTCGCATCCTCTTCCTCACCATATGAATAGTGAGTCGATGGCGGCCCTCACCATCTGAATAGTGAGTACCTCTCCTCGACCTCGTAACCTCAGCCGAGTCGGGCCTGAAGTCGAGAGTTCGGCAAGCTCACCCTACTGGGCCTTCCTCGCACATTACTTCACCCTACTGGGCCTCTCCCTTTAGTCGAGTCGATGGCGGCGATGGCGGCCTTACCTTCTAGTCTAAGTATTTACCTTACTGTCCTTAGATATTTCCTTACTGACCTTCCTTCTCCAACCGACCCAATGCCTTATCCAACCCACCCTTTCCCTCCTTCCTTGGGGAGGTCGAGGGGGCTTTCTCCTTTGCCTTTAGCCACACAGAAAGCAACCAAAAAGGGGGAGTACCGGACCACATACCTGCCAATCACTCTTTTCTTACCGCAGATACGTCGATGCGCAAAAACCCAGACCTGCACCGCACCAAGAACATTACCATTCACGTCTCGTATCCCGAGTAATAGCCCCTACACATAGATCATCCGATGAGTCGGCTGGAAGCTACACGACGGACGGAAACATCGAAGTCAGACAGTTAGAGAAACCCCACCTCCTTGACTGTTATTATGTACGAAACACAGAGGGACATTCCTAGGCTGTGGCGCCGCTCATAGGACCCATCTACTAAAAGGTTTCCAATCTACATTCACTATGAATTCAACGCAAAAATAAGCTCTTTGGTACTGATCCAGTTAGTGATCTGCCACCCGTTCGTATGGTGGAAGTAATGCCCTTTTGGAATGACTTGTTTGCTGGTTCCTCCCTCTCTGTTTCTCTCTGGTGGGTCTCTCTAAGGTGGGATGCATTCCATGGCTGATCCTACAAGGTGCTTGCTCTGTCCTATTGATGAGTGCTGGGCTTGTTGTTCTTGTTGTAATGCTCTCTGCGGGTCTTTTCTTTTCCCTTCTTCGTTGAGCTCGTGTCGTTGGTTTGCCGTTTGAATAACCCCAAAAGTGTGGTTTTCCATTTGTTGTGTCATAGTTGGAAGGTATCATGGGGGTGGCTAATATCTGAGCCCAGACACAAGATCTAAGATATTTATCTAACCCTATGAAAACCTACGATGAGCAGCTGAGCCAATGTATCTCGCTGCCGTGTAACAGACGGGCCCTTGTTGACCCCCAAGTAAAACCTAACCAGAGTGAGTTCTGTAACGTCTGAGTATAGTAGTGCGGGTGCCCTCCCTCGTTGGGGTCGGGAGCTGCTTCTGTTCGGATTGACCCTTGGTGTAACTCGTTTCTCTTTCCTTCTTCAGCGGGATCTGGTTCCTTAACCGTGTCTGTCTGTGGCGTTTGCAGTTTTCGGCATCCTTCCCTCCCTGTTTGGTCGGATTTCTGTGTATGTCATCCTGGAGCATAAAGAAGTTGAAATCCTTTCAACATGCTGACAAAATGCTCGTAATCTGTGGTTCTGCTGTTCCTCTCGCTTGTGTCTGTGATTTATAACCAAGCTCCTTCCTTATTCCAAATCTGGGCTGCTTTTCGCCTTTGGTTTGGTAGCAAGGCTAGGTCTTTATCGGAATCCCGCCTCTCTCAGTGTCTGTCGAGCCTATGCGTAGCTCTCTTTACTGTGAAATGCTTCTGCACTTGATAAAGTTTGTCGTCCTTCAATAGTGGAATGTGTGTGATTCATCGCGGGCTAAGTCGTTGTTAGTGTGGTTTCTGGTAGCATGTGTGTTTGCCGTGGCTTGATTTATGAGTGAGTGAGTGGACTAAAGATATTAGTTTCTGGCTCATTCTTATAGATTTGATATTGGGTGTTGAGTGTCATAATTGGATGAATCTGGTGTTGTGGTATATCTGTCCGTCATCGGTGATTATCTTGAGCTTCAGTGAGTGCTCATATATATATGGTTCTTTGGCCTTTCCGAAGTATATAATCGTAACGAGTATATAATTGTAAGGCTTCTCTTTTCTGGGGCCATTGTTTCGGTGTAACCTGGTCCCCTGTTGGTTCAGGAATCCTATTGGTTCCCTAATCCGATTCTGAAGCTCGGTGTGGAACTGTGGGCTAGTGGGATTTATCCTGTTGTTGTGGGATTCGGGTTGTAGTGGGGGAGGTGGGCAGCTATTAGTTGGCTATTCTGGAGCGTCGTTCTGAATATGTATTTCACTCCCGTCCCAGTTATTGAAGATATTATGTGTATGTGTGCGCTGCCCATTAGATACGCCCTCAATGTCTAAATGGCTCATAAATATGGTTTCATGGCCCATGAATCTCGTATATGGATCCAAATCCCATGGGTGACTAGCAGCTCCCTCCGCTCCTCCGTCCCCTATGGAAGCTCTTTAGGTCCCTGCGTGGGCTCGGGTGATTGTAAACCGATGTAAGCTCTGTAACCGGTACCACGAGTCTATCTGCTTCCCCCTGGTCATGGCCTCCACTGGTCTAACCCTGCACCTTCACTGATTTCACCCTATAAGTAATTGGAATTTCCGACCTATGTGATATGACTAAATAGTTCTGTCTTTTGCACTTGGCTGGTCTCCCTCAGCGAGTATATAGTGTAAGCCTCTCAGGTGTTTTATGCATGTTAAGGGTATAGTTGTGTGCTTTGCTTCCGGGGTCTCTGAAATGGGAGTTCCGTGGTAATAATGGGTGGGTGGGGCTAGCTCGTAAGGATAAGTGGTTCTCGAAGATGAGTGCTAACGCCTTCCCCGATCCAATCTCATTGCTAACTCTCTGGGTGCTAGCAATATTTCGTGAATATCGGTGCTAGGAAGAATATATAGTGCGCAAGTACAGTTCTGTAATGTTTCTGCGAAGGTGTACCAATGTGCCTAAAGAAATGGGTGCCAAATGTGTATATCTCGGTTGTTTCATTGGCTCTTCTTGTCTTTTATATTGCTTTTTCTGATCTGTCCGGTGAGGGTAGTTCCAATGGTGATATGGGTCTCAAACTGTCCTAGGTCATAGGCTGAAGGTAATGGGCCGGTTCTGTGGACACACTTGAATAGTAAGGTCTTGCTCCTGTGAGTGTCGTGGTGAGTGTGGTGTCCCCTCTTGTTGTTCTGGGTGTAGGTGTATGGGTCTCCTAATGCTTTGTGCTGACTGTCTATAGTTTGATAGTGCTTGTATCTAGTTCTATTTGTCTGTATTGCTATGTCAGTTCCATTGGTATGTATCGATCTGTTAAATCCCCCTATTTTTGACTTTATGTGGGTAATGGCACTGCTTGTTCCTTTCCCTGGTGTCTTTCTCTCTCTGTGAATCGGGCTCCTGTCTGTCCCAGTGAAGTAATGGGCTAATGAAAGGTATAAGTTGGCTATGAATGGGATGCTAGTGGTTGGTATGCTAGTACATGGGCCAGCTAGACCCAACTCCTTCATTATGTATCCAACTAATTCCTTAACGACCCGAGTGTTACGTCCCAGGCGGGTAGTGGATCCCTTCTGCAGTAGCAGCCCGGCATCTGGCGGGAAGCCAAACTCCTAGCGTCGAATAGGGTGGCCCGTTTCACTGAAATGTTAGGTCTACTCTGTGGGTCAGATGTGGAGGCGGGCATGGAGAGGTGGGTGATGCAACTATCGAATAAAAAGGTATTGGGTAAGTAGTAATATGAAGGGCTAGGGTAAGTGAAGTGGGTCTGGGAGTTGGGAAGTGTCCTAACCCCAAGGGTGGCACGAGTTAGACTAAAAAGATGCATTATAAACCACAATACGACGAACGATGAATCTGCCCAATTGCGCTCACCCCTGGCTACTATACTACATCCCGTATCCTCAAATATCCTACGGTATCCTAAGGTCTTGCCTGTACGTACCCATTATCTAGAAGGTCTGAATCCACATTCGTTCTTTCTATTGCCAGAAGTAAAACAAACATATGGTTGGGGTGGCACCTACCTATATACCATTTGTCTCGGGACGTTGGGGAGGATGATACAAGGAAATAGAAAGGGCAGTTGCTATCCTTCCCTCCTCATCATTTAGAGAAGTAAGAAGTGACAGATTGTTTTGGAGCTTACAAGCCCCGGATATATGCATTCTCACTTTGTTTTCATTCCTACACGGTATCACTTTGAAGGTTCAAGAAGGTCTCACTCAATCTTTGTTCAACCCCTAACACAAAGAAAAGAGAAGTTGAATGCGGGGAACAGCAAAAGGACCTAGCCATAAGGGAGCTTTGGTATGGTAATTGAATCCAGTAAAGCATACTATCTATATTTCAATCTTCCTTCAAATGGAACCTATATATATATATTTTTTTACTGGTTGGATCTTCGGGTACAACTTCGCTACGGTAGTCCACCCATAGGTCAAAGATGAATAGAGAAGCGGAGCACAGACCTCATTGCCCGCCCCCACTATGTATGCTGTTTGGGAACCAGAGATTGGAGAGTGAACCAGAGGAGATAGTGACCTATCGCTCTATTCATACAAGTCGGCTATAAGACAGACAAGCTTGACACTCAACATATATCTATATATAGATATATATATATATATATAACAGGACATGTTTTTTCAATACAATACACATATACCCTACCGTAATACATACAATATGCCCTACCATTCTTCGGTGATCAACAACTAGGGGAAGGAATTCTTTATAATTAGTGAGAATGAGGAAGAAACTAGTCTCGACCAACGGGAGAGGAAAGTTGGATGCTTTCTGGCTGGCTTGATTGGATGCTTGCTGGACGAAAACATGGGAGCTTTCTACAAAGACATAACTCCAAGTTACTTGTGCACTAGAGTCAGATTCAGGTCAAGATAATTGGGTACAGTCATTTAGTCATAGTCCATGGGAAGGGGAAACTGGTAAGGTCCTGCATACAGTCGCCTATCGTGGGGTAGTCTTGGACAAGTGGGAATTGGTTCAAGCTCAGGGGAAACAAACAGAGAGGCATAGTCCGTAGAGAGAGTCATAGTCATAGTCTGTGGGAAGGAGAAACACAAAAGACTCATACCTACCCACAAGCAATCTCACAAGCAATAGATCTATCCCTCGATCAAGCTATCTATCCCTCACTTACCCCCATGCATCGTGTGTGAAACATGAAGCGGTCTAACCAACACCTATGAAACTATCACTCGATCTTACCCACGCACACCATCGAAAGCACTCTCACTGCTAGCTGCCTTCCCTCATACACCGTGACTCGCTAACACCATCGCTCTAGCACTCTCACCTACCATCGCTCACCATCACTGCTACTAATGCTAAGAGCTAAAGCAATACCAATTGCTAAAGCAACGGCTGAACTACCAAAAACACTAACCTTCAGAACTCATACTTCCCTTCCTACCTACGCCAATCACTCTCCTATCAACAGCTAGCTAAGATACTCTATTCTCGTACCACTTGATCCTGTACGAGTAGAATTTCCACTAAGGATGGGATAATCTATAGCCTGGGAAAGACGGAAAACCAGGAGCTCCTAAACATGCATGCTTAAATAAGAAAGTAGGTATGCTTAGATAAGGAAGGAGCCTCAGGAAATTGGCTTACACAAAAGCTACTCTCTATTTAGTGACCGGATATAGGTTATACTTAACCCTTACAGTTATTACCGGAATATACTTGATCTATGCTGAACCAACCACTGGGGAGAAAACACACTGGGGCTTGACCCACACACTGTTGCCTCCACTGGGGGCCGGTGAAAATTACCTACCAAAGAAGAGAGCGGAACCTTCTACTCCCCACTTATACTCATGAGAGCTACCGCACCTATCACACTCATACTATCACACTCATGTACAGAATAAATGAATTTGAATAAGTCGCTGGATGCTGCTATTTGCTTTGATGCGGTAAAGTAAGCAGCCCGGTATCGGAAGGGCTCGGTGGTGGGTGACTGGGAATAGAATGCACCAGTCTCAGCGGCAGATAAAGCATCCGTTGATTCTAGTCATTATGCAGCCACTTACGACTATGATTAAAGAAGTAAGGTATTAGAATAATAGGTATTAGTCAGTAGGAATCCTTAAGGTTAGGTATGAGCTTCTATGATTAGAAAGGAATTAGAGAAGCATCTCTTTATATGAAGGTAGAAGGTAAGAAGACATCTTAGAATATTTCTTTCCATCACTTAAAGGAATTAGATTCATTAGACTTTTATTAAGACACATTGTCATCTTAGTAGAAGCCCTCAGCTATGAAGGAACAACAAGGGCTCGGGGATATTGGAATCACTTCATGTCAGTTCTGTCAGTCACTTATAGGAAACCTAGGACCACCTCCTTGTTTCTTCACTTGACCTTACTTTACATACTAGATTCTTGGCTTTCTCTTTATTGGCGGTTTAGAGAATGAATAAATGTATGTATGGGGTTTCTTTCCTCCCTGTTACAGAGAATAAATTGAATTAACCCATGTAACTAATCATGTTGAATTAATGAATAGAACTAATAGTCATGTTGTCCGAATGAATCAAACTAATCTATGTCTTCCTAATGCTCCTAATGAAGCTAACTAACCTCCTAACTAATGTCCTAATGTTCCTAATGAAGATAAAACTGCAGCTATGAGTTGTTAGATAAAACCCAATGTGCTTATGTTCCTTCTTAACCTAATGAGCCTAATGAAGAGAAAGAACTAATGCGCTTAATAAATAGAATATAATCGATATGACATATATAATATATCTAATGAATGAATGGAAGAAACGAATGGTAGAAGTGAGAAAAATCGATCGATCGACAGACCATAATTACATATATAATATATGCATTCAGATTAGCACCTACTTACCTTGCCCTCAGAAGCGCAAGCCCCTCCGGGACCTTACCAAGTGCCATCATTTGAGGGGAAAAAATAGAGAAGTACGGTGATTGGATTCGAGAGAGCGTAATTACACTTTAGCAGACAATGTTGCTATGGGCATATGTAATTACGCTTTGACTTATTCTATCTCTAATAGCCGAAAGCGCTTTCGATCGCTGGTAATTCTTTATATATGTAATTATGCATTTCAATTGCCCTACCTTTTGGTTTGGGTGGGGGCGTTGCTCAATATTCCAAAAACGCCGCCACGGTCAAATGGCCAATCTCGTAAGGAAGCCTGCTGAAACCTCCGCCAAGGGTGAGCCTGCTGAACTCTAGACTAAAGGGAGAGGCCCGGTAGGGACTCACTATTCATATGGTGAGGCCTGATAGGGACTCGGCCGAGGTTACTAGGTCGAGGTAATATGCAAGAATAGGATGGAAACCTTCACTAACCTCCGCCATGGTCAAATGGCTAATCTCGTAGGGCCAAAGCATCAAACCTCCGCCAAGGGAAAATGGAAAATATAGTAGGGAGAATGTCCAAAAACTCCGCCAAGGCTCAATATTCCAAACCTCCGCCACGGTAAGAGGGCCAATTAAAAAGATAAAGTAGCAAGGCTCCTCAAGCCAGGCCTGCTAGGTTGGGGTTAATACCTGTACTTGGGGTCTAGCTCCTCTATTGTTCGTGCATTTCAAATGATTCTATCTGTTGGGTGGGTGCACACACTCACTATTATATAATAGGGGGGGTATCCAAAAATATTAGTTCTGCCTGCGACTAATAAGGTAGGGAGTAAAGGTAGCGAGGAGGCCCCCGTAATTGTCGATATTACTCCTGCGATATGCACTGTCCAGGCTATCCAGTGATGGATCTAGGCAGCCACCATGCTAGCAAGAGTGACTGATCTTCTATCGATCCCAATATCTGAGCCTGATGGCTGTAAGTAGGTGAGTAGCAATAGTGCAATATGCAGGGGCGAAGGAGAACCTTCTATTGTTGTATCAAGCAGGATAACTACATTATCCTTCACTTTATCCTTCACTCATTTGCTCCGCACTGTAATGTAAAGCTGTAGTGACTAATATCTATCTGAACTACCGTCCTGGTAGCCTTATCCTATTGTAGATCTCCCTGGGTGGAGTAACTTATAGCTATGTAAATCACCTGTGGAAAGAAGCATACTGCACGCACAAAACCAATAGTGGGTGGAGTTGATCTAACAGTTGAACCAGCATTCGACCTCGCTTCCAACTATAATATCGGGACTGACAGAGGTGATCGACGGATGCCTAATGCAGATTATTACTAGTAACTCGGGCGGTAAACACATGAAAGAAGTACTCGTGCAACGATTAATGATCTGACTACATCTCTCTACGGTCAGAAGTAAATAAGGTCCTTTTCGGGTTCGCTAGGGTTATACTTGCTCTATCTTGAAACCGCTATCAATGGACTGCCTTGATCTCGATTCAGTGACATTAGTACAACTTATATAGACAATGCATATTGGGGCGTATATTCCCCAGTATATTTATATCAACGCCGAAATTGAAGAGGTAATACATTGAACATGGTTCAATTCGCTTGTCAGTTTTCCCTTTAGTTTCGCTTCAATGAATCCAGAGATACAAAGGCAGAGTTAGTATGACCAATGGAGCAGTGATCTTCAGTTCTGTTTTTGCTTATAAATTGTCATATACGAACCTTACAAACAAATCTACTTCCACGGGAGCATTCCTAGCCTATTGTTTCCAAGCTCTCCTAAAGTAAAGGACTGGTCAGGTCCTTGCAAATACAAGTACTTCCTATGAGTCAAGGAAAGATAGCATGTAGATATGCATCGCTAGGCTACTCAGAATTGGCATAGGGGTGATCGAACCAACACCGAGTTCATAATTGCACACCTTACTTCTTATCTCACTCTATAGCTAAAAACCTTTTTAGTCCTTTACCAATTTTTATTTTTTTTCACCTTCCATTCACATTCATTGAGCTGCTCACAACCAATCCATCTAACTTAGCCTCCCATATTCCCGAGCACCTTATTTGGTCGCATCACCCATACCTTCAGGAGTAGGCCACTAGTAGTTGGAGAGTTGAGACAATACTTCCTCCCGATTATACTACTAGTGTGAAAGTCTTGGGTGATCCCACGAGTGTAATGCTCCACCTTTTCATACTTGTACATACCTCCATCTCATCGTACATCCCATTACAATTTCTCCCTTTGCTTGCACATTTGCATACACTCATATAAGAGTGATAGATTGAGTCCATTGCATAGGTGTGGATGCATATAGTGTTCGTTTCACACGCTACACCTCACAATAATGCTCTCTCACTCTGATATTGACTTATCTCTTTTTGTTTTTAGCCTTAGATTCCCTTTTATGTTTATTGGCCGAAAGCCTTCCTTCTTGTTTTCTGGACTTGCCCATATTCCGGTACTAGCTCTAGAGAAAGCCATCAAAGTCTGTACAGTAAAGCCCTATGACTAGAGTGATAAAGCCATTCCTACTCCTAACTATAGAGACTTTAGCTTAAGTCCCACTTGCCTACGGTATAGACTAGCTCTAAGTCCTACCACATCCATGTCCATAAATGCCAGGTTTCTATGCACTCAATTCCATTCAAAAAAGAAGATAATAAATATAGTCTCTACCATTTCATTTGATTAGAGTCCATGTAACTTAACTTAGCCCCTTAAGATAGAATATCTATGAGAGTCCATGCACTTAGTTCCACCCACGGTAGATACTTTCTTTCTATCCAGATTTGATTCAACCAAAAACATCTTCTCTATGAAGAAGAAGGCCTATTTCTCTACTATGCTATTTGCGCATACCTCTCTGCTGCTAGAGTAGAGTCAAGCCCATGCCACGCTATAGCGCCTTGTTCTACAGGTATATATAGCGATTAGCATGAAATAGTAATGTGATATGTGAAATGGTGGTATGGCATAAGGCGAATGGTGAATGGCTCGTGTAGCCCGTCCCTGTGTGTTCGTGGCTCTGAGGGAAAGACTAATAAAGCTCCTTCCTCCTCTTATTAAAACTCCTCATCTATCGGTTGGCTCTTCTGGTATGGGTAAGACTCATCCGGCTCCTCCAACTCCTCATGAATTCCCTATGCTACTCGACATGTCCAATGCTCCTTGCCCGATGCGGACAAGCGGGTGAACCTCCTCTTCCTTAGGGTCGAGCGGCCTTACGGCTCCTCAAAATGTGAATCTACGTATATAAGAAGTTGTAGTAAATCGTTATGTGTGTGAGATGTTATTCAAAGGTATAGGTTAGTATAAGTTAGGTTAGATCTAGTGTGTGGTGTACTTGGCTTTTTTTTTATTCTAATGGTAACGATGGGTCCTTCTCTTTCATCTGGTGGGAACGTGTGGGCCCTTTCCTTTCCTTTCAGCCATTTATTTGGTCTTTTTCCGCCGGTCTGGTAGCACTTCCGTGTTCACTGCATCACCTCATTTGTCGCACCACCTCATTGTGTAGTACCTGTGCGTCGCACCTGTTTAATATATTGCCTTTCCTTTATTGGCTCTAGGCTCCCCCCTCCCATAAGAGTAAATCAAGCCCTTTCCTTCCCCGTTGGTCAAGCCTGCTTACGCATACTTTCTTCAAAGAATCCTAAGAAAAATCTTATTCAAAATATATATCGGTGACCTACCTCACAAACACTCGGGATGGGGTATGGATTTAGATGAACGTCTATATCTCATGGATTGAACTGATTAAAGTGTATGCCTTAACTCCTAATCCGGTTAACATCTCTCTGGTCTGTTGGCACCTGGTCATCATGCATGTATTGGTGGTTCGGGTAATTTTGCACCCACCTAACCCACACTACTTCCTTCACTTTCGTCCCCTCTGTCCACTCTTATTTCTCTCCCCTTGGCCAGCATCCAAGAATCCAACCAATCAGTATCCGTGCACCTACCTCACTCACTCTGTCGGGTCAGTAGCCATGTTCCAATGCACAAGCCGCTCACAAAATCCATTTACAGAGCATGCACCTAGCCCCCTCCGTTTCATTCACTGCACGAAGCCGCCGTTCACAAATGAACAGATCACGGCTTACCACTGATTAAAGGTAACAAACCTATAATTATATTACTTATACATAAACTCTCCATACTTAACCTACGAAAACCTACGAAATCACCTTGACTTACTAACCTTGCCTTATGAACTAACCTTGCCTTCCTGCCTCAACTTACCCCTCCATCCTACCCTTGGCTTACTACCCTTGACTTACTACCCCTACCCTCTGAAGGAACCGAGACTCCCTCATTGGGACCAACCTGAAACTAAGCCTTTGGAATCTATGCCTATTACCTCAGCCTTGGGAACTTCCTTTCATTCTTCCTTGGGACCGCTTCATCAAACCCTTGGGACTTGAAACTCTGCCATGCAACCTATGAACTAATCTTTCCCCCTTACTACCCGTTTATTACCCCTTTATGATCGCTTTACCCATTTTGAGATTTCTGGCATTCTCGCTTTATTTCTGTTGTTTCCTTTCTGTCCGTATGATGGATGTCCGCTTTAAGCCCACATGAGGTCCACTTGAAGTCCGTGTCCATGTTGTCTGCTTTAAGTCTGTATAAGGTCCGCTTGAAGTCTGCTTCCTGTCTGTATGATGTCTGTATTCTGTGAGCTTTCTATTTTCCCCTTCTGTTCGCCATATTAAGTCATTTCAGAGCCATCCCCACAACCCCCTCTATCCTGGACTAGTCCCAGGAGGCGAAACTGGATATCAGCATTTCAACACCCGGGAGCACACAGTACTCTTCCGCATAGTCAGTTACCGAGGGAGAAAGAAAATCGCATAGCCGAGACCGGGGGAGACCTTACCCACCGCTCACCGTCATAGCCGATAGAATTGACATCATTCCCACAAGGTCAATCTCCGTCAGCCGATAGGAAATAAGTACCAACGGTCAATCCCTTTAAGCCCATAGGATATTACCCATTGAAACTCATTGTCGTAGATCATTGACAAGATCCCAAACATCCAACGGGCAATGTCATTATGCCAATAAACAATTGGAGATGTAAGGTGCCAACGTTGGTTACTCTATTCCGTTATGCTGGTATCTTTCTGATATCTATGTTGGTTACTCCCATCTGGTTACTATAGGAGGATGGGAATGAATATAATAATTCTTTGACTCTCAATGGCCAGTAGAAGATCCCAGGGAGATATGTAAGTCATAGCCCCTCCCATAGTGGTGGCGGTGTACTTAGTGCGGGTGCTGCTCGAGACGGGAGCTTCCCCCTTCCTTCAACTTGGTTGGTCTCAAATGAACTCAAATCCAGTTAAGCAACCGGGCATAGGTGTTAGTTTATCAAGATTTTGCTCGTTTTGATGACTAGATTCCTTATCTAGGTTTTCTAGAAACCAATCTTGAACAGTCAATTTGTCCTCTAGAAAAACCCTCAAACAAATTTTTGTCTTTTCCCCCTCTCTTGCATATTAATATGGAAGTGGTCTTCAAGTTTCAGTCCTGTCCTAAATCAGCAAACCTTCTTTGTACATGATTGTCGCAAGCCTTGTACCTCTGATATTAGTTTTCCCTTGCTTTCACACAGCTCACTGTCCAACATAAATCAGGTTGTTTACTCCTCTCTCATCGTTTATTTTGCCATATAATGACCTAAAAATATCTCATAAATCTCTCAGAAATTATGACAAAGTCTCTAGGTCTAGGTGGTGCTGTTTAGGGCAAATACCTTGAGAAAAGTTATCTCTAGTCAAAATCCCTATCTTCAATATCAGTCATGCCATAATTTATTATTATCTGGAAAAACAACCCTTTGTCTATCTGTAGGTCATACACCATCAAAGTGGTTGTTGTGTTTTGTTTCAGCAAAGATCAGAAATGTTCAATTCAAGAAAAAGCAGAGTTTTTAGGTCTTATGTCTAAAGAAAGAAGATCAACTGAAATTTCAGGCATTATCGTCATGACACTACAAGAAGGAACTCCAATGATCAAAGCTATTTTAACAATGCATCTCTGTAGGGGTGCTAGTATGAATGGCTCAAATCAGTGTTGGGCAAGATAAAATTCAGGAAAAGACTTCAAATTGTAGCAGTTCACTATTGGAAATCAAAAGAGAATGCAGTTTGCAAAGAAAGGAAACTCACTAGACTAAATCTCACAAAGTCAAAGCACCAAAAAGGTTAAAAAGCCCCCCATCATAGCAAAAAGATACAAAGATCAGAAGATCACTGCCTCCAACAACTCAAAATGGAAATTTTTGCATTCATTTCCAAATAGGTGGGTCAGCTCTGAAAATCAGTCTTATGCAACCAACACAGTTTTCAAGAAGCTGTCCCTACAGAGAAAAATGAAAATCACCTTCTTTAGGTTGCAAAAGGAAAAGTTTGCTTTTACACAAAAAACTGAAACATACTAATGTAGGAGGTGTTCTATCTTTTCATCAAGAATTTGATTATGCAACAGGATCTAAAATTTGTTTGAAGGCCGAACTTCAAGGTTAAACAGAGATAAAAGTAAACAATACAGTTTACAAGGGCCTCTTTCAATTGTAAGCAGAAGGCTTTTCAATAATGATCAGAGAAAGAAAAAGACCTAGATTCAAAGGTCTCCTTAAATCATACACAGAGTATCCACTCAGCTTGAGATGCCTCCTTCAGTAATAGAGAAAATGGCATGAGCATTTTTGTTTTCAAATGGTCTCCTTCATAACAAGTAGAGGGCCCACAGATAGCCTGTTTAAAGACAAACCCTAAATTGATGAGCAGGACAAAGACATTGTTGTTTGAATGAATTCCTTCACTAATAAGCTGAGGGCCCAGAATTTGGTGTAAAAATAGCACCTCCTTCATGTACAAGCAGAGGGTGCAAGGAGAAATTTGGAAAATAAGCACATAGGCGAGACAAATCATGTGTCCCGCCCAAGACCAGTTTTTCTTAAAACAGTGTTTCTGACCAAAAAGAGATGAAATTTACAAAAGTGAGAGAGGTTTTTGTTCCTCATAGGTTCAAGAAGAAAAACCTCCTTCAGTTTCTACACAGGTATCATGGTTTATGAGAAATGTGAAAAATACAGATGTCACGGGAGAATTTCTGCACTAGGATTCATCATTTTGACCAGTGATGGGACAGTCAGTTTTTGAAGGCTCAATTGGACTCCAAATGAAAACATTCAAGTTTTTCTGGAAATTAGACTTCCACAGCTTTCCAATGAACTATCTCAGGCCAAATTCCGACAAAAGGAAGGCATCCAAAAGTAGCCTGCAATCAACGCTATGTTTTTCTGCACCAGCATACACCATTTTTGACCAGTGATGGGACAGTCAGTTTTTGAAGGCTCAAATGAACACCAAATGAACAAATTAAAGATTTTCTGGAAAGAATACTTCCACATCTTTCCAACGAGCCATCTCGTGCCCAATTCCGGCACCGGGAAGGCATTCAAAAATGGTCTACAAAAAGCTCGATGCATTTCTGCACCAGGATTTACCAGTTTTGACCAGTGTTGGGAAAATCAATTTTTTAAGGATCAAATGGACACCAAATGACAAAATTAAAGTTGTTCTGGAAAGTAGACTTCCACAGCTTTCCAACTAGCCATCTCGCGCCCAATTCCGACACCGGGAAGGCCTTCAAAGTGAACTGCAAACTTGCACGACTTGCCTGGAAAAGGGCGCGACGTGCCTGGAGTGAAAAATACAAACGGCCATAACTAAGGCGCGACGTGCCTGTAGCAGCTTGCGGCACTCCTGTAGAAATGGTCAAAAATTTGCCTAAAAACCTTAAAAAACTCTTTCTAGAGCTGCTCAAACAGTTAAACAAGGGCTGCCATCCATTGTTTAGGGTCTTGCTACAATTCAAGGAGATGTGTTAAATGCTTTGAAGAAATTTGACACTGTGGGAGGTTAGAAGAGTGATTCATTAGTTTCAAGGAACCTAGAGCTGCCCTCAAGGCCAAGATGAAACCAAAACCTCTGTCAGCATTTTTAATGGATAAAAACAGTGTGTAGGAGGGTTGATAGTTTTGTTTAAACACTCGAGTTTTGCTGTGGTTTATGCTTGCTCAAGGAGAACATAGTGAGTGGTGAGTTTTTATTGATGTATAAAGCCCATTAGACCGCTCTCAAAACAAGGGTAAGGGATGAAGGCACTGTTTTAAAGCAGAAATTTAGGGTTTAATAAATGAAACAGTGGCCCAAATTTCAACCACAGTAATCATCCATATATCGCTTGGTCATTGTTCAAAGTTTTCCTCGGTGTGGTGAAGAGCATAATCAAGGCTGCCTTTTTGACAATAAACAGATTTTCGTATATGAAGCTGTAAGTTGTCACTTGGAGGTATTGACAAAATTATAGGTGAGGAATAGTGAATGCAGGGGCAGTATCTTGATTAGGAGAGATGTTTGCTTGCTACAAGGCTATTTTATTATCCTCAAAACACCTAGAGCCATGGCACCTTGCACTAACACAGTGATCTTTGACTGTGTTTTTACATTTTGGTTGACACTGTGCTTATCATTAAGATTATTTCTTGAATGGCATGTAGAGGGAGAAACACAATATTTGGAAAGGTAAAACAATGACCTAATTTCATGAGCAGTGATCGTTGTATAAATGTTTTTGATTCAAAAAACATCTTTGTGGGGTAAAAAAGGGCAAATAACCACTGTTGATTCCTTTGTTCTATAAATCAGATTCAGTGAGTAAAACCACCATTACATTTGGAGGTCTTGTCAAACTTTGTGTGAGAAACAGTAAAGTATAAGGAGAGCAGTACTTTGGTTAAGAAGAGTTTATTGTTGTTGAATGCTATAGGTCTTTGAGCTCACACCAAAAAAAAATAAGCTCTGTCACCTTATCCTATTACACAGTGACCTTTGACTGTGTATACACTTTGTTTGACTGTGTGTTCATTATAATTATTGGTTGTTTGGCTTACAAAGGGAGGAAAAGATAAGGTTTTTGAAGGAGCAGAGACCTAACACCAAAGAGAGCTTCTCACATAACATTTCAAACCATTTCTGCCCCGTCAAACAGTGATTGACAGCTGAGATATAGTTTTGATTAAAGAACACATTTCAAGAACTCTTGAGGAAGTTTTGGTTTTTTCAGAAGCGCATCCAAGTCAAGATGCCTCCCAAGCAGTGATAGTAGGGTAGTGTATTTGATGAATGACAAAGGACCAAGCCAACTGTCCCCCAAACAATGTTAAAGGATGAAAGGCACTATTTGAAGGCAAAAACACAGTATTTAAAGAAGAAGCCCAGAAACGCTGCTCAAGCTCCTCAAGAATCATCATCATCGGTTTCAAGGTATTCAATGTGCCTTTTTGCTTTGTTAAGATCACCAAGAGAGAATGGATAAATTGGTCTAAAGAAAAAATAAAGACTTGTGGTGTTTTATGTTGGCTAGTGGTGAAACTTTACAGAGGGTTGAATTTGCATTTGTATGAATATCCATTGGAGCTAACCCTACTGTGATGAGAAAAAGTTGCAACTCTGTCAGCTATGTGCATGATTGAATACAACATCAAAAAGAGTTATTCTTCTTGTTTAAATTTCCAGGTTTGGAATGGTTGTGATTGACTAGAAGTAAAACATAAAAAGGTGGAATTTGCATTAGTATGAATAACCAATGAAACTACCCTCGAACCGTGATGAAGAAAGAAGAGATAGAGTGTTTTGAGGGTGAAGATAGTAGGTAAGTTTTTGACACAGCCATCATATGAACATTTTTTATCTTTTAAAGGAGTTTCCTTTTATTAAAGGGAGAAAAAACAGTGTTTTAACTCTCAGCTCCATAAGGCAGAATCAGTAAGTAAAGCTCATTGCATTTAGGAGTGTTTTATCAAGCTGGTGCAAAGGACAGTAAAAGGAGGACAGTGTGTTGTTTCAAAAGGAGTTTTGTTGGTATTTGATTGACTACAAGACCTGCATTGACACATCAAACACTACGGAGCTCTGTCACCTAATCCCATAACACAGAAAACTGTGACTGTGAAGATACTTATTGATCGACTGTGTTTATGTTATTAAATATATTTGGTGAGCTACATATGAGGAGGGAAGTGTTTTGATTTGAAGAGGAGTTTATTGGCATTAGACTGCTACAAGTTTTGTTATCACAGCATAAAAAACTTTTCAAACTCTGTCACCATATCCATAAACCAGTGCTTTTACTGTGAGGATATCTTTTGTTTAAAAAACTGTGGTATAGTGCTGGATATGCTGATGAAGTGCCTACAAAGAAAGGGGTCTTGGACTCAAAAATGTGTTTTCACCTTGCCTTTTCAAAAGACAGGGTATCTTATATCTTCAAAGCATCAAAGGGCAGGGTACCGTCGCCACACACACAAAAGAGATCATTGTTGGCTGTGTGTATTGATTGATTGTCTTTTTGTTCTTCAAAGTCTATTTGTTAAAGGTTGATACTCAGAGGTTGGAAAGACAGTATTCTAGAGAAGCAGGGTTTTATGTTGAAAGAGAGCCTCGACTGTTTAAAGGACAAAACTCCTACAGGCCTTTTGTTAAAACCTCAAAAGCATTTCAAAGCCCCGCCACCTTTGTTCTATAAACAGTCACCTTGACTGTATGTTTTCTCCTTTGACTGTGTATTCATTATGAATGTTGACTGATTGATATACAAAGGCTAGAAAGGAATCATTCTCAAGGAACAAAGGTCTTACACCAAAAAGAGCATTTTCACACTATCTTTGAAATCACTTGTTGCTTAATAGCAAAGTTACAGGCTAGGACAGAGTTTGGTTTAAAGAAGGCCATTCCCAAGACTTGGAAGCATTTTGGCTTTTCAGGAGCACATCTAGATCAAGATGCCCCTCTAGGCAAGACAACAATAACAACATGACAGTGGTAAAGATGAGCAGTAGCAGGAAAAAGAGGAGAAGAGTACTGAACAGCAGTAACTCAGTAGTGATAAACAATAGTTTCAAGAAGCGCCCGGCACGGAAAGAGAAGAAAGGCACATCAGCACTCGACATTTTGGCTTCAGCTTTGGAACAAATTGCTAAGGACCCTTGAGGGTCATGCACCCCAATTTTGAGCTCATTTTGACAATTTTTGGTTTTTTGGCATTTTTGGGTTTTTGGTCAAAAACTCATAAATTCGCCATTTCATTTTGAGGATTCGTCAAGGGAGGAGAATGGTACCATCGGATGCCATAATTTCATGAGCAGGCCCTCAGTGATTTTCAGAGCATTTGAAGATCATTTTCCCCTTCAAAAAGGCGAAAAAGGCTCGCATTTTGCACATTCTGCCTGGTCTATCAGCAAACTGTCTTTTTCTGGTTTTTTACATACAGGTGCAGATTTGGAGAGCATCTGGGCATCGGATTGGAGTGATTTTAGTTGCACCGGAAAGTAGACACTCAGAGCTTTCCAACGAGCTATCATGAGCCTCATTTCGACACCAGGAAGGCTGCCAAATGTTTCCAGCAAGTCAGGGGACCTTTTTCTGATATAAATTTGAAGTATTTTTGTAATTTTTGAACCTCAAAAATCTGCTTTTTCCAAATGTGCGTTTAGCTATTTTTTCACTTGGAAAATGATGTAAAGTCAATATAATTCCCATTTTTAGCATTTTTTTAGATATTTTATGGGATATTTTGTGCCTTGGGCTTTGCAAAGCCTCAAGGACAATTTTAGATATTTTGATTAGGCCAATGAGGATGGAAGTTGAACCATGAGGTTTTCCTCACTTGAGCCTATTTATTCCACAAGCTCTCATTGTAAACAAGGCTGAACTTGAGAAGAGAAGCAATATATGGTCATATGAGCTTTGAAGAACATACTTGGCTTATGATTTTGAACGCCTCTTTGATGCTTTTATGAATGATGAAGGATTGTTGATGGATTCCATGACATGGTAGAATGGTATAGTGTTTCTTGCTTTGTTGTTGTCTTCTAGTTTTCATTCATGATACATGCTTCTTGCTTGCTATAGATCAGTAGAGATTAAGTTTGAGATATGCCCATGGAGGCACCTCAAAATTCCCGAATCTTCATAGCTTTTATGTTTTCTTCTTCCTTAGTTGCACTAAAGAATTCTTAACTGCTCTTTAGTAACTTAAGGATATTGTTGCTAGTTTTATTCATAAGTTCTATGCATTTTGAGTAGGATGTATGGTGTGCCCTGCTTACCTATGACTGTCCATAGTTCTGTCCATGAAACTATCTCTTTGACTGATTAGTTTATCATCTTGTTGAACCAAGGAGGCCTAGTCCCGATCTAGCCCTTTGCCTAAAACTATGAAAGCTTGTTTGTAAAAGTGCCCAATGACTTAGAGACTGTGTTTAGGCGTTCCGGCATAGTATCTTGAGTTGTTAGTCCGTCTTATGTGTTTTCCCCAAAGTCTGATAGCCATTTCCCGAAGTTAGAAGGTCTTATACTTCTATGCATGGCTGGAATGTTTGATTTCTATGTGTTAATTAGCTCATAGTTACATTTAGCATGATTAATGGCTTGCTATAACATGTTTATGTCTACTATCAACTAGTTACACTTGAAATCCCTTGTCTTTCACAAGCTTGATGTCCATTTACTCCATTTTGCCCAAAGATCCCTTCTACCGTGAATCAAATCGACCCTACAGCAGCCTTGCATCATCATCTCATAGCTTCCTTGACCTGTTTGACCCCATAGCCCAATTGATCTGACTTCTTGTTATCCATTTTTATATCTTTGATCAGTTTTATCCCTCACAAACTTAAAAAACCAAAAATCAAAAAACTCACTTCATAACTAGCCTAATATCATAACACCATAAGCAAACACACCGATATCTTTTACATATAATAGAGAGAGCCCTCTCTGAGTCCAGGAAGGCTAGGTCCTTGGGCTCCAAAGCTTGGTTTGATGTTACATCGTCATTTGGCTCACCAATCGGCCAAATCACGAGACCCTAACATCTAAGCGTCCAAGCAAGCAATAACCAGGGTGGTGGAATTATGGGTACCAGCCAGCTTCGGGTGATTTCGTCAACCCTCGAGTTCGACCAGCCGGGGTTTCTTTCGACCAGCCCGGATTCTCCCAGCAAGCGAGAAGCAAGCCCTGGTTCTTTTATTAGACCAGCCTCGGGTTCAACCAACTTCGGTTGATTTATCCCAGCCCTCGGTTTCGACCAGCTCTCGGGTGAGTTCGTCAAGCCTAACGTCTAGCAACACATCTAGCCATTGATTGTTTAGCCTAACGGTTAATCAAGCAGCACTTGGTCATTTGCACTCACTTACTTAGTCGTTATAAAGCGGCACTCGCTAGCTTATCTCCATTTCTTTGCCTCACTTGCTAGGCACACTCTCTCGCGTATGGCGGGTGTAACCACTTGGTGGGCTTGGCAGTTGTCCTTACTTGGTGGTATAGGCTTCGACTAGCTCTGTTCTTGGAAAAACATGTACTGGATATGCATCCCCCCCGATCTGGAATTGGAATTGGAACAGAGGCCAATAGACCAGATGAGAGCTTTATAGTTTACCCTACTTTATTATGCCAATAAGTAGATTAGGTAAGTTCACCATATTTATTCCCCTCAAACCCACTGCCCTACCGGTCGTATGTATGTATGATATGAGAGGGAGGGGATAGGGATTTTCTTCTGTCTTTTGTTACTTCGTAACGTAATTAGTGGTAATATTAGGATTATTTTGTAGAGAAAATAATTTCTAATGATACTAGAGATAGCGTGGACATGATCCAGTCAGTTATGAGATCGGGATCTTGACCAACCACTAGTCCAGGATTGCAAAGTAAGCCTCATTTTGTGGTTTGGCTATTGTCGGGCACCAGACCCACCCCACCCAGTCCGTTATATCGAGCCAATTTGGTAAATGCCTGATTCTGGTCACTCCGACTTCTCTGGAGTTCTTGGTTTCCCGCGATAGCTGTCTCCTATCCTAGAATGCCCTTCCTTATCTTATGGATCATGGTTATTTGTCCCTCTGCCTTCGGCCTGCCTTCTTGCTTCCAGCTAGCTAGCTTTGATTTTTATCAAAGGGCTTGAGAGCCGGATATAGGCCTTGGGAGGTTCAGGTTGTAGCGATCCGTATGTGGGTGGAACGGAAACGTAGCGGTGTTTGGGCGAGTGATCAACGAAATCTCATACTAGTTAGGTTGAAGGGAACCGAGGAGCTAATGAGATACCTGTTGACTAGTTAATCACCGAGGAGGGAGATTGACTAGTGATAGTCACGAGACCGAGGAACCATGTGGTCTGATTGGAATGGAATTCCCCGCTTCCCTACAACCGGACTTTCACCCGGATGAATCTTCCTTCCACATCCATCTCACTCCAAAGAATAAGTGGCATAGATAAAAAGAACGGGCGGAAGAAATACGAAAATGCAGATGCAACCACCCAAGTAGGCCGATCGATATACTAATAATAGGATATGGAATTCTGTCGGTCGATCCTCTCACTGTAGCTTACCAAACTCCAAATGAAACTCAACCTGCTCTTTGATCTTGGGCATATTTTCAATTACAAAACTCCATGTGCATGCTTTGATGGCACTCAAATTACTTATCATTTTGGCCTTTATGAGGGCCTCATCAGAAGGCAGCTCAGTGTTAAGGGGGTCATGGGAATGTGGACAATAGACAGCCGATGAGGGAACAGGATACTTATTAAGTTCCACATCCTACTGGAAGCCTGAATCAGGGTCAGATGACACTAATTGGATAACCTTATAGTAAATCCTTGGCTACGCAACATATAAGATCCCAACGATTCTACTTCCAAAGGCACCACCCAAGGATCATGAAACCCAAGGGATCCATTGGTGATGGAAGAGATCATGATAATAGGAGCAACATTCTAAGAAGATTAGGTGGGGGAAGGAGAAATGTACCCATAAGCGAAGAGTCCTTGAACATCCCCGCGCTGACACTCTTGTAATCCCGCATGGAATCACTGACAAATGGTATAGTAATACCGACATTGGTCTTCATATCGGGTGTGTAGTATGTAAGTTGATTGATAGTCACCGCCATCCCTTGATGAGGAAAGTGGAGAAACCTAAAGATCGATGAGACCACAGCTATAATTGTGTAGAACCAACTATGCCTAAGTAGAATATTGTAATCTAGAGGGGCATCGACCACTTCAACTTCTGCCAAAACGGTCTTTCCACCTAACTCTATGGGTAATGTGGTAAGGATCCCATGAGGTTGAAAAGTGTGTCCGTCAAAGGCTTTGAGAATGGTGCTAGATGGAACGAGTTGTGGAGAGTCGATAGCCTTCCAACATGACGTGGACATAATGCAAGTCAAGGCCCCTTCGTCAACAAAAATTCTGAATCTTTTTTTTCCGACATACGACCACTTGTATCTGAAAAATGATCTGGTGATAAAGCCTATTTTGACTTGTGTCCATGTAAAAGGTAATAAGACTCCTATTTTATGGATAAACCCCACCTATTGCTGTCAACAATGCTTTGCACTATGCTGGGCAGCTCTACAGAACTTCTAAGGCAGACATGGAACATGGTTCCTGGGCTAGGTCCTATACAATACTCTAATTATGGGTGGCCTGTGCATTTTTATTATGAGTAAACCTATGAATAACTCCCTTTGGTGGGTGAAGCACTATATTGAATTATGGCTTCTCTATCTAGAGAGGGCCATCAGGCTGGGCAAAGAGCAATGGATCCTTATTGGAAGGACCACTCTCAATAGTATTATAATTATCTACTCATGTAGACAAAAGTACCATCTGGTCACACATAGAAATGTTCACACCTCATGACGGACCCCCTGGCTGAGGGGTACCTACCATGCCCCCTTGTAGAGGGGCAGGATTTGTCACAACCATTTGCTGCTGCTGGGGAGGGAATGAATTGTTCAATACAACAGGATTCGATTCTGGGTAGCTTTCTGCTAGGCAAAGTACTGGTGAATATAATTACTGTGGATTGCTTCATTCTGGTTGGACAGACTATTGGGCACTTACTCTTCGTTCGGGAGGAACTTACTTTCGAGCTACACTTACTTTCTGTCTCCCCTAGTTATTAGCAGATCTTTCTCCTTCCCTTAAAGTATCTGTCTCCCTAAAGGAAGGTCTTCAGTAAGCTTTCGTCAAGCTAAAGGGCTTATCGGAGTTACGAAGTTAGCGGGGGATAGCCTTATTACTTGCCTCTTTCCAACTCTTATGCTCTCTTTATGAGTTGGGGCTCAAACCTTAATATCTTGGCCTTCCACCCTCAACCCCTGGTCACATCCATCTCTGTATTCCCTCAAGTCGAAGTCCCCCATCTATTAGGGAGGGGTCAGGCCTAGATACTGACTTATGGTCCCACTCACTATACAGCCCCTTATTCTTGGGAGGGAATGCTTCAGCCTACCTACTGGATGAATTTCTTTTTCCACCAGTCTTGGATCGGTGGATCGTTTTCACTGCCCTCTTTTAGAGATTCCTGCCTTACTTCTTAGATCTTATCTACCGGCTTGGGGAAGAATAATTGCTGCAGTGGTCTTACTTTACTCAGCCTACCGGATTCATTTATGTTTTACAACTCAGTTGTGGGTGGGTGGAACTACCCTCTTTTAGGAAATACTGCCAGACTACTGAGATTATATCGGTTGGGGTCAGCACTTAGAGCTTTGCTATTTACTTTAGCCTACTGGATTACTTCAGTGCAACCTACTTATACCACCTATCGTGTTTACAGCCAGCCCTTTTGGATTGGATTTCATACTGGATTATTACATCTGGAGCGCTTGGGTTGGCACTTACTGCTTTGGTATTTACCTGCCTACACCAAGACTTTCTGGTCGGACCTATTGCTACCAACTACCTGGCTGGCGTGGCGTCTTAACCAACCTTTATAGACCGGCTTACTTACCTGAACTTTGAGAGTGAACGACCGGGCGGGCTTGCTTGGGTGGGCACAGCATTGCTATCTATTACCTTGACTCTGCCTACTTGCTTTACTTAAGTGCAACCTGCTAACAACCCTTTCTCTTTTCACCACCCTTCTTACCACCCTGGGTTATGATTTACCACTCTTGGTCTTAAATTACAGGTGATCATTATTCTTCCAGACCTTTTATATTTCATATTTCGAAATTTTAAAAGAAGAAATAAAAATACATTCTGAAAATATACATAAGATGAAGTTTTTTAATACTTAGCATAAAAGAGAGGAATGCAATGTATTTCCAATTTTTTATTCATGAAGGCTACTGTCAAATCATAGGTTGACATATATATATTTCAATGTTAAGACCCGAGAAACTTCCCGAGCGGAAGTCACAATCATACAAAGAAGCTTACGGATATGCTATTGCGGGGGGTGAATTAGCCCGTCGGTTATCGAAACCCGGACCCCCAGCTTGGATCGGTCGATCTGGAAATGTTGTGATCAACGGTTCAGACGATTACAGGGGGTATGGATCGAATTTCTTCGCCGTACTCACAGACCCCCCGCATGACGTCATCAGCTGAGATGGAAGACAGCTGTCATCCATTGTCAACTATTTCTCCGCGTCACTCCTGCATTTATTATGGTTTCCGTAGCCTATAAAAGGGATTCTTCCGTCCCATTTTGATTTATTTGTGACTGTTTTCCCTGTTTAACCGCGTCCCGCCACCTTTGCATTACCCATTGCCTCACGAATTGCTTTCAAATTCCTGTGAGCCATGGCCAAGCGAACATCGTTGTCTGGTTCATCAAGTCTCAATCCCCTCCTAGATAGTGAGAAGGATGTTCATGATACCGCGTCATCCGTCAACCACCCTCTATTGCATTACCAAGTAACCCTGAACACTAACAAGTCCCCTGTGTTCTCTGCTATGAAAAGTTCGGGTGTGTTGTCTACTTGTGTTCCGAAAACTCATTTCTTCCCCGAATTCATTTCTTGGTTAGTTTCTTCTATGTACCCTGGCAAGTGTTTCGTTATGAATTCTCAGGGGGAAAATATCCTGCAGGTTTCAACACAATTAATGCATCAAGCATTATGTTTTCTAGAAGATGAGTCTTCATTGCAGTTCTCCGAAGATTCGTTGGTTCAGTATTTCGAGGAGCTTTCAAATGAAGAGTTTAATCGCTGCATGTCATTTTTGATACCAAGTCCAGAGAAAGGTCAATGATGTGAAGTAAGAAGTTCGTTTGAGGTTGCTCAAAGGTTCAAGATAGGCCAGCTTCTCAAATTCTGATGATGGAGAGATTTGGAAGAGATGATGATCACGAAATTGATAAAGCAAATTCCTAGATGTTCGCTCTTATGATGAAACCAGGTGGTGCTAGACATCCCATCTTTTGGCAAGAAGGCAAATCTCAACTGATCTCCCTCTCTCTGTGGTTTTTTCAGATTTCCATCATTGGTAGTCTACTTGTTTTTATATCAAAATGTTGAAGAGTTCATGAGTGTTGGTTTGAACATAATGGATAGTAATAAAAAAAAACAGTCATTTTTGCTTTGGACCGATATGGTTAGAAGAGAAGAGAATGAAGCCGGTTTATTTGAATTTGCTGACCATTTCATGACTACTGCCTATAAAATTCTGAATGGAACTCCTCCTCCATGCTTTCTGCCAAAGGCCCAGGAGTTCTTACAATTAGGACCTAATTGTAAATTTGGAGACTGGTTTGTTTTTGAAGATTACTCTGAGATAAGGCTGTATGGAGTTAGCATTGAGCCCTATAGGCTCCCAACATTTGTTCCCATGAGACTCTTTGCCCTAGAATTTATAAGGCAAAGTCTTAATGCTGATCAAGTTCATTTTCTTCCCATGAAGAAAGGATTAATGTACAAGTTGCCTTTGAGTGTAGGCCCTTTTGTTGTTAACACAAGGCAAGCTTTCGAAGAAGTATCAAAAATATTGGAAGGAACGCAGTTGTTGTTGGGAGATAAATGGCCCTATGATCCACATGGGATAATTTCTCAGAGGAGGGTTGAGAACGGTTATGCTGCTTTTACACATGTGAGTAAACCTGATATTGAGAATTTGACTAATCCAGGAGGGCCAAGTTCGTCAAAGACCAGTATTCAAACACCTGCAATTTTGGAAAGAATGAGCAAAAGAGGTAGGGAGGATGTTATTGATATCGATAATGAGGAGCCCCGAGAAGAAAAAAGGACCAAAATAGCAGAGGACCATTCCTCCAATTCACCTGGTTTTACTCTCCAGGTCAATGAAGAACAAGATTGCCTTTCATCTCCTAGTAGACAGGAACTTCACTTGGAGAAAGCTTCCTCCATGAAGCAAGTGTTCACACAGATTGAAGAAAGGAACCAAAGGATAAAGGCTAATATAGAGGCACAAGCAGAGCACAACATACCTACTGACCAAACCAGATTGCTGACTGTGATGGATTTGGAAAAAGATCAGTTTAAGATGGCTCTGTCACATCCGACAGGAATGTCCCTTAGACCTTCAGGCAGCTTTAAGGAGTTAAATATTGTCATGGATGTTAAAAAAATCCCCTTGTGGGACAAAATGAATCTTCACATGCAGACTGGTCAGCTGATTGTAAACGATTTGAGCAAGACCAATGCTACAGCAGTCAAGACTGAAAACATGCTTGCTAAGGTCATCAAACAATGCAAAATGGAGAAAGCTAATGCAAGGGCATTAACAACTCAAAATGAAGAGCTGAAGAAGATCATTATGAAAATCGGTGTGGATCCAAATGATAAAGCCGCAATTCAAAAACTTATGAAAAGTGCAGAAGCAGAAATATCTTCATTAAGGAAAAAGTTGAAATTACCAGCTACAGAGCACTCATTGGCTGCCGAAGTAGCTGAAGTTGAAAAGGAGAAAGAGGAATTGCGACAGCAGTTGATGAAGAAGGACAAAGAACTCACTAAGGTAAAGCAGACTGCTATAACCTTACAGAATCAAATCGAGAACAATACTTGTACTTTTGATTTTTCTGCAGGTGGAGCTGATCCTCAAGCCTAGGTTATTCAGCTAAACACAGAATTAAAGATGGCGGAAAGAGATTGTAAACAAGCCCAGTCAGAATTCGCCACAGTTACCAAGATGATGCAAGGATGGGAAGGAAAAGCACATGAGAACGAGCAGAAGCTACAGAAAGTTGAGGATGAAATCAAAGAGCTCAAGGAGAAATTAAAGGGAAATATTTCCCTTATCAAAGCTAAGGATATCATCTGGAATGAGATCATTTCAGAAATGCAATCAAAATGGGATTCCATGAATATAATTGCCAGAGATAAAAGCATTGTTTCAGAGCATGAAAAGGAACTTTTATCTGAGAAGCAGGCCGCTATTAAAAGAGCGAATTGGGCCAGAAAATTCATAAAATTTATTAATGCCAAGACAGATGAAGAGTTAGGAGATATGGGGATACATGATAGGTACTTCTATGCTGAAGAGGTAAATAAAATGATAATAAAAAACGACCTTCTAAAGGCCGCAGAGAAGCGGTTACAGGGAATTAAAGAGATAATTAAGAAATTTGATATATCATTTGACAAGTTGACGAGAACAGGTTTGCCCTCATGCTGGAAGGAGAGAGGGGAGATTATGTCCAGGAAATTCTATGAAGATCAGTTGATATTTGCAAAAAGCAGAGCAGATGGCAGACATGAGAAGACACAGGTTTTAAAGGGAGAAACGGTATTTAATTTCTTACAAAGGCATTTCCTTCTGCTATGGATGGTGAAGACATTATTCACAGGTAATCTTACTCACAGTCAGGTTGTTGCATTTACACTGGAATATCATCGTTATAAGAACGCTCCGACGACTCAGGATAAGCTCTGGAAAGAATGCAAAAGATTTTCTATGGACACAGAAAAGGGAACTCCAGCCACTCAGCCACAAGTAGTCGTTCAGCCACCAATAGTCATTGAGACAGCCAATATTTCAGGAGCATCAGCTCCCTTAGATTAGGGATTATCACATTTTATCATGTTTTAAATGAAGTCATGTAAATGTAATAGAACTTTACGAGGCATGTACCTCCACTAGGTGAGCAGTTAAGCAGTTAGAGTTAGTTAGAATCGGTTTCATTACTGGAAACCATTTTGATCATATTGTATTTAAAGACAATTGAAAGAAGGAAGAAGGTTCCGAGTTTTGGACCTTGAAGGCTAATTTTGTACTGAACAATATTGAATGAATGAAAAGTTTTGCAAGTTTCCATTATTCCATCTGTGTTGAAGAGTTTTCTTGGTTTTCATTTCATTTCCATATCTGTGAATAAAGTAGAGTGTTTTGAGCAACAGGTCTCTTGATATTTATGTATCTAAGAGTTAAACATCCTTAATGGGCGCTCCTCTATTTTAGCTTTATTGTTACTCACTTCTTCAGGATTTTATAATGGTAGGTTCTGTTTTAAGCAGCATGGCAATTTAAAATCCTTTTCTTTCTTCGTCTTTCATTCGCTCACTTCAATATAAAGGGAACATGGCATTGCAAAACTTGTAAAGATTTGATATTTGGGAAATATATTATTAATATTTGAAGGTTTAATAAACAGAGACAGACATACACTTTTTGTGACATAATCTTTAATGTCTTGAGCACGGATTCCTGTACACAGCAAGGAATTGTTTCTCAAGGAACAACATTAATTGGCGCCGTTGCCGGGGAACGAAGAGTCGAAGTTCTTCCCTGGGTTTTGTTTTACATTTCCTCTGGTTGTTCAGAGAGGAGGAAATAGTACGCTGTGATTGTTTGAAAATAGCTCTGGCTCCCAAGAAACCTCACACGAGGTCAGATACCTCTCAGCAAAAAGTTCCTGTTTTTTCTGATTCTGAGAAGCTTGTTTCAAAGAAGGGCCAAAAACCAAAAATATTAGATACACCTGAAACCACACTGCTCGCACCAGGCAGCAGTTCATACATTTTCTCATCCAAGAAATATTCCAAGAAACTCATTTTATCGGAAGAAGAATCATCACCATCACCCGTTCGTTTTCAAGAGCCCACATTAGAAGAGCAATCTTTGGAGTTTGTGTATTTTCCTTTTATAGAAACTCAGCCCCATATAGCTGCCAGCTCTTCTGTAGTCGTTCATAGTCCAATTCCTATATCAGTTGTTTCACCTCATTCATCCCTACCTACAACTGGTATTCATTTTACCCCCGCTCAAGGAGCAGTTAACCCGGGCGTAAATATGGAAGTCCCTACAGCCCCTGCTTTCTTGATGAATAGATATGCACCATTAAATCTAGCCCAACCATTGCATGATATGCCTCAGGAGTACCTCAAGTTGCTCCCTAGATTTACCAGTGAAGATTAAATAACCGCAGAACAACACTTGCCCCTGTTTTGCACATTTGCAGAGAATTTAAACGTTGAACATTTAGATGTTGTTATGAGACTCTTTGTCCAGTCTATAAGTGGAGAGGCAAGGAAATGGCTCAAGGGATTACCTAATGGTTCCATTAATGATTGGGATGCCCTAGAAAGATGTTTCATTGAAAGGTGGGGCAAAAAGAGGGACCACGACTATTCTTTGACAGAATTTAATGCAATCAAGAAGAAATCTGATGAAAATATGAGTGATTTTGTGAAGAGATTTAACAAATTGTATAATAGTTTTCCTGCAGAGATGAAGCCTCCTCCTATTGGAGCGAGGGTTGTTTTTGCTGGTTCATTTGAACCAGAATTCAGTTTCACATTGAGGGAAAGAAGGTCCCCTACGTTGGAACAGATTCAAACTGATGCTCTGGAGATTGAGGCTAATATGTCCGCTGCTGGTAAAGTTTCAGATAAAGGAAAGGCTAAAGAAGAGGCCTCAACTCAAGATCAGAGAATTGAAGACATGATTAAGGTCATAAAGAATCTTTCAAATAATTTGGTAAAGTTGGAAATAGATAGTAAGCCTGCAAGACAGAATAGAGGGGTTTTTAATCCCCAATTTAAAAAACATCCCCTGCAAATTCTACAAAGAGAAAGAAAAGATCAAGATCAGGTGCAAGCACCTTTGTACATAGAGGCAACCCCGTCTCATTCAGCCGATGATGAGGATGAGAGAGAAGATGATGCTCGGATCTCTATTGTGTACATGGAAGACGATGAAACATAAGAAGCAGTAGATGAAGAAGGGGTGAAGGAAGATGAAGAAGCTGATCTCTCATTCGATCAAGAAGAGATGGATGATTACTGCAGACAATTCACGGACTTTATGCAATATGAGTTGCATAAAAAGTATGATTTGAGGTCAAAAAAGAGGTTAAGGACTCAAGATAATGAGGAAAAATAATTAGAAGCAGCACCTACTCCAATGGCGACTCCATTATAGAAAGATAAAACTAAGAAAACAGATAAGGGGAAAAAGCCCATGAACGAAGAAAAAGAGAAGGAAAAGCAGCAAGCATAAGCTTCTCAGATAAAAGTTAGAGATTCTAATATTTTGGAGAAAGTGGTTACTATTTCTAATCAAGATCTAAGTTCCAAGAAAGATCAAGAAGAACCTGAAAAGTTGACAAAATCAAATCAAACTTTTATTTTGTTGAAAGAGTTAGAAAAAGTGAAAATACAAGTACCTCTTCTTGAATTAATAAAAACACCTGGTTACAAGAAAGAGATTGCTGAATTTATCAATCTGTCTCAGCCTGACGAAGTGAGTGATATAGTAAATCTGCAGGAAGAAAAGCCAATGGTTACATTTGGACCTCATGTTGAAGAGGTATATTCATTTGTCCCTCCTTTTTATATATCACTTATGTTACATGATTTTGTTTTTCATAATTGTATGCTAGATTCTAGCGCATCACACAATCTGATGCCATTGAGTGTGATGAAAGAGTTAAATTTACAAATCACTAAGCCATACAGAGACCTTTACTCTTTTGACTCAAAAAGGGTTAAGTGTGTGGGTCTTATTAAGGATATGGTTGTTTCATTGGCTCAAATCCCAGCCAAAAGCATTATGATGGATGTTGTAGTGGCAGATATTCCAGCCAGGTTTGGTATGTTATTATCTAGATCATGGGGGGCAAAGCTTGGAGGAGTTTTGAAACTGGACTTTACATATGCTATTATTCCCGTTTTCAATGGTGAAGAAAGAAGGTTGTATAGAGAGACTAGATTTCAAAAAACTGCTACCAAGAAAGATGCAAGTAATTCACCAATTTATGGCCAAGAGAAGGACGACCTGTCTTGTTTCATGCTGCATGAGGATGCAGAATTTGTTGAAGAATCTCAAGGGAAGATCGATTCAGCAATTTTACATAAGGAGCTACATTCAGATAAGCTGTGGAAGTGTTATTTTGATGGCGCGTTTTCCAAAGAAGGTACAGGATCTGGTTTCATTTTTGTTTCTCTGGAAGGTAATCTAATACCTTTTTCTTTCAAATTGGAGTTCGAATCCACTAACAATGTCGCAGAATATGAGGCATTAATTATTAGTTTGCAGACAGCTAAGCAGATGGGAATTAAATCCATGACTGTGTTTGGAGATTCAGAATTAATTATAAGACAGATCAAGAATTTATGTCAAACTAAACATCCTAGGTTAAGAGCATATCGGAATGAAGTATGGGATCTGATCGAAAATTATTTCGAAGCCTTAAACTTACAGTTTGTTCCAAGGGAAGAGAATAGACTAGCTGATTCTTTGGCTGTTGCAGCAAGTACATTCAAGCCCCCTATCAGCTTGAAACTAAGGTATGAAATTGAGATGAGACATAGACCTTCGATTCCTGACAATATTAAACATTGGTAGGTCTTCGAAGATGATGAACAGATTAAGCAGTTTCTGTTGATGACTGAAGATTTTGAAGATCATCAGAATGATTTGGAAACTGATGAAGACAAATTGGCCGGTGAGACTCTTAAAAAAGAAGATTGGTGGTCAAGAAATTATTCAGTTAAAAGACAATGTCTTGCCAAGAGGCTTAGTACCTCTCGAAAGACTGTTTGGGGCTAATGACGTTGCCGTGAATCAAAAGAAAATGAACCAAGACGAGCAGGTGGAAGATTGCAACTTAGGGACTCAACAGGAGCCTAAAATGGTCAAATTGTTCAAAGGGATCTCGAAGGACTATAAAGAAAGGTATGTAGATTTGTTCAAACAATTTAAAGATGTATTTTCTTGGTCGTATGATGATTTGGAAACATATGATAAGAGTATCATACAGCACAAAATTCCACTCAAGGATGGAGTCAAGTCACATAAACAAAAGCTTAGGCATATTAATCCATTACTGTTGGCTCCGATCGAAAATGAAATAAAGAAATTGTTGCAAGCCAAGATAATCGTTCCTCTCAGATATTCAGATTGGGTTTCTAATCTTGTACCCGTCTGAAAGAAAAACGGAGAGATAAGGCTATGCGTAGATTTCAGGAATTTGAACAGGGCTTCATTGAAAGATAATTATCCTTTGCTGAAAATGGATTTTGTCTTACAAAAAGTAACCGGAGCTTATAGATTGTCTATGGTGGACGGATTTTCAGGGTATAACCAGGTAGCTGTGGAGAAGGAAGATCAGAAGAAAACCGCCTTCACTACGCCTTGGGGAACGTTCATGTACGCCAGGATGCCATTCGGCCTGATGAACGCAGGGGCCACATTCCAAAGGGCGATGGATATCGCATTTGTGGGAGACAAGTTTGTGGTGGTTTATTTAGATGATGTCACAATTTTTTTGAAGTCTGATGAGGAACATTTACAACATTTACAGAAAGCCTTCATGAAGTGCAGAAAGTTTGGATTATCACTGAATCCTAAGAAGTCTTTGTTTGCCCTGGAGGAGGGTAAATTACTAGGCCACATTGTTTCAAAGGAAGGAGTGAAGATTGATCCGTACCTGCAGTCGAAGCCATTTATGTCCCCTTCAATAAATAGAGTTAAATACAGAAAGCTTTGAAACTTAAAGCCCTAAAATTATGTCATAATTGAAGCGAAATTATATTGGAAGGATTCGAATCGGTGTGTCGTTGTTATGTCCCGATGTGTAATATGAAATTTCTTAAGTAATTGAAGAGTATCATGAATGCCAGCGCAGGGCATTACAACAAAGGTGACCCAAGCCACAAAATATTCAAATCAGGTTTCTATTGGCTGTCTGTGTTTGCTAATGTTTACAAAACAGTCAAAAGCTGTCAAAAATGCCAATTATTTGCAGAAAAGAAAAAGCTAGCCCCATTACCTCTTCTCCCTGTTTTTATTGAAGAACCTTTTAGACAATGGGGGTTGGATTTCATTGGAGAAATAAATCCACCATCCAGTGGGCAGTTTAAATGGATCCTCACCACTACAGATTATTTTACAAAGTGGGTGGAGGCAATCCCCACTAGGAAGGCAAACGATTTGGTTGTTATGAAGTTTCTGGAGGAGAATGTCTTTAGCAGGTTTGGATGTCCAGTAAAGATTGTGACAGATAATGCCCAGGTTTTCAGTTCACTCAGGTTTATTAATTTTTGTCAAACTTACAATGTAATATTGTCTCATTCTACAGCTTATCATCCGCAGGGAAATGGATTAGCAGAATCCTCCAATAAAACATTGGTAAGAATTTTGAAGAAAACAATCAGTGAAAATCAAAAGAATTGGGATACGAAGCTAGTTTTTGCCTTGTGGGAAACAAGGATGACTACTAGGAGGTCTACCGGCAAGTCTCCTTATGAGCTCATGTACGTCACTCAAGCTTTATTCCCCACACAATTGGTAAAACCTGTGATTTCTTTTCTCCAAGATGCTCAAGCAGAACCAAATGCCATGATAAGAAGAATGAACAATGTGATGGAACTAAGTGAAAACAGAAATCAAGTTCGGGACAAATTGCTCACCTATCAGCAGAAGATGAAGGTAGTATTTGATAGAAAAGCAAAGGAAGTTTTGTTTCAGAAAGGAGATTTAGTATTGAGATGGGATACACTAAGGGAAGATAAAGGCAAACACGGTAAATTTGATCCCTTGTGGTATGGCCCATTCAAAATTAATGAAGTCAGAGGAAATAATACTTTCATGTTGGAAAATCTGGAAGGAGAAGTGCTGGATATGACTGTGAACGAGCAATATCTCAAGCATTATTTCCGACATTAAGCAGTTTCTGGTTCATCATTGTATATATCCGGTGTGGTCATTGTACATTTTCATCAAGCAATATGTGACTCCATGCCCGAGGTGAAGGCACTAATCTGCAGGTTCTTAGTGTTTCGTGGTAAAAACACTATCCCCAGGTGGAGCCAGATGTTGTGGATCATTTTCTACATATCCTTTTTATATTTCATTTTGAAATTTAAAAATGAAAAAATTAAAAAAAAACAAATAAGAATTCGAAAATATGCTATAGTTGAAGTTTTAATACTTTAGCATAAAAAAGAGAAGAATGCATGTATTTCCGTTTTTATTTATATACATGAAGCGGGCGTCAAATTTAGGTTGATATATATATATATATATATTAAGGTTAAAGCTCGAGCAGCTTTCCAAGCGGAAGTCGCAATCACACAGAGAAGCTCGCGGATATGCTATTGTGAGGGGTAAACTAGCCCGTCAGTTATCAAATCCCGACCCCCCGCAGTTGACTGGTCAGATCTTTGAAATCTGGTGATCAATGGTTCTGGTTAATTACGGGGGGTATGGATAGAACTTCTCCGCCGTACTCACAGACCCCCTGCATGACGTCATCAGCCGAGATGGAAGACAGCTGTCGTCCACTGCCAACTGTTTTTCCGCGTCACTCCTGCATTTATTGTCGTTTCTGTAGCCTATAAAAGGATTATCCCATTCCGTTTTGATTTATTTGTGATTGTTTGCCCTGTTAAACCGCGTCCCGCCACCTTTGCATTACCCATTGCCTCACGAATTGCTTTCGAATTCCTGTCAGCCATGGCCAAGCGAGCATCATTGTCTGGTTTATCAACTCTCAGTCCCCTCCTAGATAGCGAGAAAGATGTTCATGATACCGCGTCGTCCGTCAACCATCCTCTCTTGCATTATCAAGTAACCCTGAACACTGACAAGTCCCCTGTGTTCTCTTCTATGAAAAGTTCAGGTGTGTTGTCTGCTTGTGTTCCAAAAACTCATTTCTTCCCCGAATTCATTTCTTGGTTAGTTTCGTCCATGTACCCTGGCAAGTGTTTCATTATGAATTCCCAGGGGGAAAATATCCTGTAGGTTTCAACACAATTAATGCGTCAAGCATTATGTTTTCCAGAAGATGAGTCTCCATTGCAGTTCTCCGAAGATTCGTTGGTTCAGTATTTCGAGGAGCTTTCAAATGAAGAGTTTAATCGTTGCATGTCGTTTTTGATACCAAGTCCAGAGAAAACTCAATTTGAAGCAGGAAAGTTCAGTTTGGAGGCGTTCAGTGTTCAGTATAGGCCAGTTCTTAGCTGCATTATGGAGATTTTGGGAAGAGATGATGATCACGAAATTGATAAGGCAGTCTTGGGGATGTTCGCTCTTATGATGAAACCAGGGGTGGTGCTAGACATCCCGTCTTTCTGGCAGGAAGTAGTAAATTCCCAATTGATCGCCTTCCCTCTAACAGGTTTTTTCAGATTTCCATCATTGGTAGTTTACTTATTTTTATATCAAAATGTTGAAGAGTTCATGAGTGTGGGTTTAAATATAATGGATAGTAATAAAAATAAGCAGTCAGTCTTATTCTGGACTGATATGGTTAGAAAAGAAGAGAACGAAGCCAGGCTGTTTGAATTTGCTGACCATTTTATGTCTACTGCTTATAAAATTCTGAATGGAACTCTTCCTCCATGCTTTCTGCCAAAGGCCCAGGAATTCCTACAGTTAGGACCCAATTGTAAATTTGGAGACTGGTTTGTTTTTGAAGATTACTCTGAGATAAGGCTGTATGGAGTTAGTATTGATCCCTATAGGCTCCCAACCTTTGTTCCCATGAGACTTTTTGCCCTGGAATTTATAAGGCAAAGTCTTAATGTAGATCAAGTTCATTTTCTGCCCATGAAGAAAGGATTAATGTACAAGTTTCCTATGAGTGTAGGACCTTTTGTTGTTAACACAAGACAAGCTTTTGAAGAAGTATCAAAAATATTGGAAGGAACGCAGTTGTTGTTGGGAGAGAAATGGCCCTATGATCCACATGGGATAATTTTTCAGAGAAGGGTTGAGAATGGGTATGCTGCTTTTACACATGTGAGTAAACCTGATATAGAGAAATTGGCTAATCCAGGAGGGTCAAGTTCGTCAAAGACCAGTATTCAAACACCTTCAATTTTGGAAAGAATGAGCAAAAGAGGTAGGGAGGATGTTATTGATATCGATGATGAGGAGCCCCGAGAGGAAAAAAGGACCAAACTAGCAGAAGACCATTCCTCCAATTCACCTGGTTTTACTCTCCAGGTCAATGAAGAACAAGATTGCCTTTCATCTCCTAGTAGACAGGAACTTCACTTGGAAAAAGCTTCCTCCATGAAGCAAGTGTTCACACAGATTGAAGAAAGGAACCAAAGGATAAAGGCTAATATAGAAGCACAAGAAGAGCACAATATACCTGCTGACCAAACCAGATTGCTGACTGTGATGGATTTGGAGAAAGATCAGTTTAAGATGGCTCTGTCACACCTGACAGGAATGTCCCTTGGACCTTTAGGCAGCTTTAAGGAGTTAAATATTGTCATGGATGTTAAAAAAATCCCCTTGTGGGACAAAATGAATCTTCACATGCAGACTAGACAGCTGATTGTAAACGATTTGAGCAAGACCAATGCTACAGCAGTCAAGACTGAAAACATGCTGGCAAAGGTCATTAAACAATGCAAAATGGAGAAAGCAAACGCTAGGGCATTAACAACTCAGAATGAAGAGCTGAAGAAGATTATTATGAAAATTGGCGTGGATCCAAATGATAAAGCCGCAGTTCAGAAGCTGATGAAAAGTGTAGAAGCAGAAATATCATCATTAAGGAAAAATTTGAAATTGCCAGCTACAGAGCACTCATTGGTAGCCGAAGTAGCTGAGGTTGAAAAGGAGAAAGAGGAATTGCGTCAGCAGCTGATGAAGAAGGACGAGGAACTCACTAAGGTAAAGCAGAATGCTATAACCTTATAGAATAATTTCCAGAACCATACTTGTACCTTTGATTTTTCTGCGGGTGGAGCTGATCCTCAAGCCCAGATGGTTCAGCTAAACACATAACTAAAGATGGTGGAGAGAGATTGTAAACAATCCCAGTATGAATTGGCCACAGTTCTTAAGATGATGCAAGGATGGGAAGGAAAGGCAAATGAGTATGAGCAGAAGCTACAAAAAGTTGAGGAAGAAATCAAAGAGCTCAAGGAGAAATTGAAGGGAAATATTTCCCTTATCAAAGCTAAGGATCTCATCTGGAACGAGATCATTTCAGAAATGCAGTCAAAATGGGATTCCATGAAGATAATTTCCAGAGAGAAAAACATTATTTCAGAGCATGAAAAGGAGCTATTATCGGAGAAGCAGGCCGCTATTAAAAGATCAAATTGGGCCAAAAAATTCATAAATTTTATTAATGCCAAGACAGATGAAGAGTTGAGAGATATGGGGATATAGGATAGGTACTTCTATGCTGAAGAGGTAAACAAAATGATCATTAAAAATGACCTTCTAAAGGCCTCAGAGAAACGGTTACAGGGAATTAAAGAGATAGTTAAGAAATTTGATATTTCGTTTGACAAGTTGACGAGAACAGGTTTGCCCTCATGCTGGAAGGAGGGAGGGGAGATTATGTCCTGGAAATTTTATGAGGATCAATTGATATTTGCAAAAAGTAGAGCAGATGGCCAACATGAGAAGACACAGATATTGAAGGGAGAAACAGTATTCAATTTCTTACAAAGGCATTTCCTTCTGCTATGGATGGTGAAGAAATTGTTCACAAGTAACCTTACTCACAATCAAGTTGTTGCCTTTACACTGGAATATCATCATTATAAGAACGCTCCGATAACTCAAGACAAACTCTGGAAGGAATGCAAGAAATTTTCTATGGACATCGAAAAGGGATTTCCAGCCAAACAGCCACAAGTAGCCGTTCGGCCGCAAATAGTCATTGAGTCAGCCACTATTTCAGGAACATCAGTTCCCTTAGATTAGGAGTTATCATCTTTTATTATGTTTTAAATGAAGTCATGTAAATGTAATAAAATGTTTTTGAGGCATGTACCTCCACTATAGAGAGTAGTTAAGCAGTTACAGTTAGTTGGAATCTGTTTTATAACTGGAAACCATTTTGGTTCAGATTGTATTTAAAGACATTTTGAAGAAGAAAGAAGGGTCCGAGTTTTGGACCTTGAAAGCTAATTTTGTACTCAACAATATTGAATGAATGAAAATTTTTTGCAAGCTTCCATTATTCCATCTGTGTTGAAGAGTTTTCTTGGTTTTCATTTTATTTCCATATCTGTGAATAAAGTAGAGTGATTAGAGCTGCAGGTCTCTTGATATTTATGTATCTAAGAGTTAAATATCCTTAATGGGCACTCCTCTACTTTAGCTTATTTTTTATTCGCTTCTTCAGTATTTTATTATGGTAGTTTCTGTTATAAGCAGCATGACAAATTAAAATCCTTTTCTTTCTTCGTCTTCCATTCGCTCACTTCAATATAAAGGGAACATGGCATTGCAGAACTTATAAAGATTTGATATTTGGGAAATATATTATTAATATTTGAAGGTTTTAATAAACAGAGACCGATTTACATTTTGTGACATAATCTTTAATGTCTTGAGCACGGATTCCTGTACACAGCAAGGAATTGTTTCTCAAGGAACAACATTAATTGGCGGATTCAGGGGATCGAAGGTAGAAGTTCTTCCACAGGTTTGTTTTTACTTTTCCTGCGGTTTTGAACGTAAATAGAAATGATACTTGTTGTGATCTACAATAAATAGCTGCGGCTCTCAAGAAACCTCACACGAGGTCGGATCTCGACGGCGGTTCTGTTTTGTCGGAGTCTGAGAAGCTTGTTTCGAAGAAGGGCCGAAAACCAAAAATATTCGATACACCTGAATTCTGCTTGCTCGCACTTGGCGGCAGTTCCACAATTTCTCATCAAGAAAGCTTCTAAGAAACTCATTTTCTTGGAAGAATAATCATCACCATCACCCATCCATTTTCAGAACCCACATAAGAACGATCTTTGGAGTTTGTGTCTTTCCCTTTTATAGAAACTCAGCCCCATACAGCTGCCAGCTCTTCTGCGATCGTTCATAGTCCAATTCCTATATCAGTTGTTTCACCTCATTCATCTTTTCCCACAACTGGTATTCATTTTACCCCCGCTCAAGGAGCAGTTAACCCGGGCGTAAACATGGCAGTTCCTGCAGCCCCTGCTTTCTTGATGAATAGATATGCACCTCTAAATCTACGACAACCATTGCATGATTTTCCTCAGGAGTATCTCGAGTTACTCCCCAGATTTACTGGTGAAGATGAAATAACTGCAGAACAACACTTGCCCCTATTTTGCACTTTTGCAGAGAATCTAAACGTTGAACATTTGGATGTTGTCATGAGACTTTTCGTTCAGTCTCTGAGTGGAGAGGCAAGGAAATGGTTTAAAGGGTTTGAGAATGGTTCCATTAATGATTGGGATGCTCTAGAAAGACGTTTCATTGAGAGATGGGGCAAAAAAAGGGACCACGGCTATTCTTTGACATAATTTAATGCAATCAAGAAGGAATTTGATGAAAATATGAATGATTTTGTTAAAATATTTAACAAATTGTATAATAGTTTGCCTGTTGAAATGAAACTCCCTCCTATTGGAGCAAGGGTTGTTTTGTTAAGGGTGGTTGAACCGGAGGTGAACTTTGGGGAAGTAAAGAAGGTCTCCTACACTGGAACAGATTCAAACTGATGCGTTGGAAATTGAAGCAAATATGTCTGCCGCTGGTAAAGTTTCAGATAAAGCAAAAGCTAAGGAGGAAGCCATTCAGGACCAAAGAATTGAAGACATGACTAAGGTTATTAAGAATCTTTCAAATAAATTGGTAAGGTTGAAATAGATAGTAAGCACAGACAGAATAGAGATGTTTTTAATCCCCCGATTTAATAAACGGCCCACACCAAATTTACAAAGAAAGAAAAGATCAAGATCAGGTGCAAGCACCTTTGTACATAGAAGCAGCCCCGTCTCATTCAGCAGATGAAGATGACGAGAGAGAAGATGATGCTCGGATATCTGCTGTATATATGGAAGACGATGAAACAGAAGAAGAAGCTGAAGAAGAAGTAGTGGAAGAAAATGATCTTTCATTTGATCAAGAAGAGATGGATGATTACTACAGACAGCTCACAGACTTCATGCAATCAGAGTTGCATAAAAAGTATGATTTGAGGTCAAAGAAGAGGCTAAGGACTTAAGACAATGAGGAAAAAGAATCAGAAGCAACACCTACTCCAATGGTGACTCCATTACGGAAACGGAAAGCGACGACGAGAAAATTCCCGGACGAAAGTTAGATTCTAACATTTTGGAGAAAGTGGTTACGAGTTTCTAATCGAATCCAAATTCCAAAAAGATCAAGAAGAACACGAAAAGTTGACAAGATCAAATCAAACTTTCGAGTTGGTCGAAAAGAGTTAGAAAAATGGAAAATAGAATTACCTGTATTGAACTAATAAAAACATACCGAGTTCTAGAAAGAAATCGTAGATTATCAATGTTGTCTCAACACAGCGAAGTGAGCGATACGGTGAATCTACGGAAAAAATCCCGTGGTGACTTTCGGACCTCATGTGGAAGAGGTAGATTCGTCTGTTCCTCCTTTTTATATATCTCTTCTCTTGCACGATTTCGTTTTACACAATTGTATGTTAGATTCTGGCGCATCACACAATCTGATGTCGTTGCGTGTGATGAAGGAGTTAAATTTGCAAATCACCAAGCCATACAGAGATCTTTATTCCTTTGACTCTAAAAGGGTTAAGTGTGTAGGTCTTATTAAAGATATGGTTGTTTCATTGGCCCAAATCCCATCCAAAAGCATTATGATGGATGTTGTAGTGGCAGATATTCCAGCCAGGTTTGGTATGTTGTTATCTAGATCATGGGGGGCAAAGCTTGGGGGAGTTTTGAAACTGGATTTTACATATGCTATTATTCCCATTTTCAATGGTGAAGAAAGAAGACTATATAGAGAGACTAGATTTCAAAAAACTGCTACCAAGAAAGATGCAAGCAATTCACCAATTTATGGCCAGGAGAAGGACGACCTGTCTTGTTTCATGCTACATGAGGATGCAGAATTTGCTGAAGAATCTCAAGGGAATCTTGATTCAGCAATTGTACATAAGGAATTACATTTAGATAAGCCGTGGAAGTGTTATTTTGATGGCGCATTTTCCAAAGAAGGTACTGTAGCGGGTTTCATCTTTGTTTCTCTGGAAGGTAATTTGATACCTTTTTCTTTCAAATTGGAGTTCAAATCTACTAATAATGTCGCAGAATATGAGGCATTAATTATTAGTTTGTAGATAGACAAGCAGATGGGAATTAAATCTATGACGGTGTTGGAGATTCAGAATTAATTATAAGACAGATCAAGAATTTATGCCAAACCAAACATCCCAGGTTACGATCATACCGGAATGAAGTATGGGACCTAATTGAAAATTATTTCGAAGCATTCAATTTACAGTTTGTTCCAAGAGAAGAAAATAGATTGGCAGATTCTTTGGCGGTTGCAGCAAGTACCTTCAAGCCTCGTATCAACGTGAAACTAAGGTATGAAATAGAGATGAGACATAGACCTTCCATTCCTGACAATATTAAACATTGGCAGGTCTTCGAAGATGATGAGTAGATTAAACAATTCCTGTTGATGACTGAAGATCTTGAAGATCATCAGATTGATTTGGAAAGTGATGAAGATGAATTGGTTGGTGAGACTCTTAAAAAGAAGATTTGTGGTCAAGAAATTATTCATTTGAAAGATAATATCTTGCCAAGAGGCTTAGTACCTCTCGAAAGACTGTTCGGGGCTAATGACATGGCCGTGAATCAAAAGAAAATGAATCAAGATGAGCGGGTGGAAGATTGCAACTTGGGTACTCAATTGGAGCCTAAAATGGTTAAATTATTCAAAGGGCGCCCGAAGGAATATAAGGAAACGTACGTAGAGTTTTTCAAACAATTTAAAGATGTATTTTCTTGGTCATATGATGATTTGAAAACATATGATAAGAGCATCATACAGCACAAAATTCCACTCAAGGATGGAGTAAAGTCACATAAAAAGAAGCTTAGGCAGATTAATCCATTGCTGTTGGCTCCGATTGAAAAGGAAATAAAGAAACTACTGCAAGCCAAAATAATCGTTCCACTCAGATATTCAGATTGGGTTTTCAATCTTGTACCCGTCTGAAAGAAAAACGGAGAGATAAGGCTGTGCGTAGATTTCAGGAATTTGAACAGGGCTTCATTGAAAGATAATTATCCTTTGCCGAAAATGGATTTTGTCTTACAAAAAGTAACACGAGCTTATAGATTGTCTATGGTGGACGGATTTTCAGGGTATAACCAGGTAGCTGTGGAGAAGGAAGATCAGAAGAAAACCGCCTTCACTACGCCTTGGGGAACGTTCATGTACGCCAGGATGCCATTCGGCCTGATGAACGCAGGGGCCACATTCCAAAGGGCAATGGATATCGCATTTGTGGGAGACACGTTTGTGGTGGTTTATTTAGATGATGTCACAATTTTTTCGAAGTCTGATGAGGAACATTTACAGCATTTAGAGAAAGCCTTCATGAAGTGCAGAAAGTTTGGATTATCATTGAATCCTAAGAAGTCTTTGTTTGCCCTGGAGGAGGGTAAATTACTAGGCCACATTGTTTCAAAGGAAGGAGTGAAGATTGATCCGACCAGAGTCGAAGCCATTCAGACAATTCCTCTGCCGCGAAGTAAGAAAGATATTCAGCGATTTCTCGGAAAAATTATTTTTTGAGGCAGTTTGTCCCTAATTATGCAGAGATCGTTAAAAAGATAACAGATATGTTAAAAAAGAACGCTGAGGTGAAATGGGACAAAGAAGCGAGGGATTCTTTTCAGAGAATCAAAGAGGCTTTAAAGGAAGCACCTGTTTTAATCAGCCCAGACTATTTGAAACCGTTTCAAATCTTTCATTTGCTTCTTCCTCAACTATTGCAGCCATGTTATTGCAGAGAAATGAAGAAAAGCAGGAACAGCCAGTTGCATATTTCAGTAAATTTCTCCGAGATGCAGAATTGAATTATAATGTATTGGAGAAACAGGTGTACGCTCTGGTAAAAGCATTGAAAGCGTTCAGAACTTATGTCCTTCATTATCAGATCTTAGCATACGTTCCCAATTCGGCTGTAAAGGACGTGCTAGTGCAAAGCGATGTGGAAGGTAAGAGGGGAAAATGGATCGCTAAAATTCAAGAGTATGATTTGGATGTAAAACCAACCAAGCTGGTTAAAGGATTGGGATTGGCCAAGTTATTGACAGAATCCAACTTCCAAGCACTAGGAATCAATTTGCTGGCCCCTGTAGAAGAAGCTGATGGAGAAACGCGTGATAATCAATCAAAGATAGCAATTAAGTATAAATTTCTCTGCTCAGAATGGTATAAAGATATTGTACATTATTTATGCTTTCTTTCATGTCCTCCTTCAGTAAATAGAGCTAAATACAGGGCTTTGAAACTTAAGGCCCAGCCTTATGTTATAATCAAAGCGAAATTATATTGGAAGGATCCGGCTGGTATATTGCTATTATGTCTAACAGAGGAAGAAATTTCTAAAGTGATTAAAGAATACCATGAATGCTTGTGTGGAGGACATTACAGCTGGAAGGTTACTACTCACAAAATATTCAAATCAGGTTTCTATTGGCCGACTGTGTTTTCTGATGTTTACAAAACAGTCAAAAGTTGTCAAAAATGCCAATTATTTGCAGAGAAAAAAAAGCTAGCTCCGTTACCTCTTCTCCCAGTTTTTATTGAAGAACCTTTTAGATAATGGGGGTTGGATTTCATTGGAGAAATCAATCCACCATTCAGTGGGTAGTTTAAGTGGATCCTTACTGCTACAGATTATTTTACAAAGCGGGTGGAGGCAATTCCCACCAGGAAGGCGAATGATCTAGTTGTTATGAAGTTTTTGGAGGAGAATATTTTTAGCAGGTTTGGATGCCCAGTGAAGATTGTGAGAGATAATGCCCAGGTTTTTAGTTCCCTCAGGTTTATTAATTTTTGTCAAACTTACAATGTAATATTGTCTCATTCTACAGCTTATCATCCGCAGGGAAATGGATTAGCAGAATCCTCCAACAAAACATTGGTAAGAATTTTGAAGAAAACAATCAGTGAGAATCAAAAGAATTGGGATACGAAGCTAGTTTTTGCCTTGTGGGCAACAAGGATGACTACAAGGAGGTCTACCGGCAAGTCCCCTTATGAGCTCGTATACGGCACTCAAGCTTTATTCGCCACGCAATTGGTAAAACCTGTGATTTCTTTTCTCCAAGATGCTCAAGCAGAACCAAACGCCATGATAAGAAGAATGAACAATGTGTTGGAACTAAGTGAAAACAGAAATCAAGTTCGGGACAACTTGCTCACTTATCAGCAAAATATGAAGGTAATATTTGATAGAAAAGCAAAGAAAGTTTTGTTTCAAAAAGGAGATTTAGTATTAATATGGGATACACGAAGGGAAGATAAAGGCAAACACGGTAAATTTGATCCCTTGTGGTATGGCCCGTTCAAAATTAATGAAGTCAGAGGAAATAATACTTTCGGGTTGGAAAATATGGAAGGAGAAGTGTTGGATATGCCTGTGAATGGGCAATATCTCAAGCATTATTTCCGACATTAAGCAGTTGCTAGTTCATCATTGTATATATCCGGTGTGGTCATTGTACATTTTCATCAAGCAATATATGACTCCATGCCCGAGGTGAAGGCACTAATCTGTAGGTTCTTAGTGTTTCGTGGTAAAAACACTATCCCCAGGTGGAGCCAGATGTTGTGGATCATTTTCTACATATCCTTTTGATATTTCATTTTGAAATTCAAAAATGAAAAAATAAAAAAAAAACAAATAAGAATTCGAAAATATGCTTTGGTATAAAGTTTTAATACTTTAGCATAAAAAAGAAAGTAATGCATGTATTTCCGTTTTTATTTATATACATGAAGCGGGCGTCAACTCATGGTTGATATATATATATTAAGGTTAAAGCTCGAGCAGCTTTACGAGCGGAAGTCACCATCACACAGAGAAGCTCGCGGATATGCAATTGCGGGGGGTAAACTAGCCCAACAGTTATAAAATCCCGACCCCCCGCAGTTGACTGGTCAGATCTTTGAAATCTGATGATCAACGGCTCTGGTTAATTACGGGAGGTATGGATAGAATTTCCCCGCCGTACTCACAGACCCCCGCATGACGTCATCGGCCGAGATGGAAGACAACTGTCCTCCACTACCAACTGTTTCTCCGCGTCACTCCTGCATTTATTATGGTTTTCATAACCTATAAAAGGGTTCTCCCGTTCCGTTGTGATTTATTTGTGTCTGTTTTCCCTGTTTAACCGCGTCACGCCACCTTTGCATTATTCATTCCCTCGCGAATTGCTTTCGAATTCCTGTTAGCCATGGCCAAGCGAACCTCACTGTCCGGTTCATCAAGTCTCAGTCCCCTCCTAGATAGTGAGAAAGATGTTTGTGATACAGCGTCATCTGTCAACCATCCTCTCCTGCACTACCAAGTAACCCTGAACACTGACAAGTCCCCTGTGTTCTCTGCCATGAAAAGTTTGGGTGTATTGTCTGCTTATGTTCCAAAAACTCATTTCTTCCCCGAATTCATTTCCTGGTTAGTTGCGTCCATGTACCCTGGCAAGTGTTTTGTTATGAATTCCCAGGGGGAAAATATCTTGCAGGTTTCAACACAATTAATGCATCAAGCATTATGTTTTCGAGAAGATGAGTCTCCATTGCAGTTCTCCGAAGATTCGTTGGTTCAGTATTTCGAGGAGCTTTCAAATGAAGAGTTTAATCGCTGCATGTCATTTTCGATACTAAGTCCAGAGAAAACTCAATTTGAAGCAGGAAAGTTCAGTTTGGAGGTGTTTAATATTCAGTACAGGCCGGTTCTTAGCTGCATTACGGAAATTTTGGGAAGAGATGATGATCACGAAATTGATAAAGCAGTCTTGGAAATGTTCACTATGATGATGAAACCAGGTGTGGTGCTAGATATCCCGTCTTTTTGGCAAGAAGTAGTAAACTCCCAATTGATCGCTTTCCCTATAACAGGTTTTTTCAGATTTCCCTCATTGGTAGTCTACTTGTTTTTATATCAAAATGTTGAAGAGTTCATGAATTTTGGTTTGAATATAATGGATAGTAATAAAAATAAGCAGTCAGTTTTTCTCTGGACCGATATGGTTATAAAATTAGAGAACGAAGCCGGTTTATTTGAATTTGCTGACCATTTCATGACTACTGCTTATAAAATTCTGAATTGAACTCTTCCTCCGTGCTTTCTGCCAAAGGCCCAGGAGTTCTTACAGTTAGGACCTAATTTTAAATATGGAGACTGGTTTGTTTTTGAAGATTACTCTGAGATAAGGCTGTATGGAGTTAGCATTGAGCCCTATAGACTCCCAACCTTTGTTCCCATGAGACTCTTTGCCCTGGAATTTATAAGGCAAAGTCTTAATGTAGATCAAGTTCATTTCCTGCCCATGAAGAAAGGATTAATGTACAAGTTGCCTATGAGTGTAGGCCCTTTTGTTGTTAACACAAGACAAGCTTTTGAAGAAGTATCAAAAATATTGGAAGGAATGCAGTTGTTGTTAGGAGAGAAATGGCCCTATGATCCACATGGGATAATTTCTCAGAGGAGGGTTGAGAACGGTTATGCTTCTTTTACACATGTGAGTAAACCTGATATAGAGAAATTGGCTAATCTAGGAGGGCCAAGTTCGTCAAAGACCAGTATTCAAACACCTACAATTTTGGAAAGAATGAACAAAAGAGGTAGGGAGGATGTTATTGATATTGATGATGAGGAGCCCCAAGAGGAAAAAAGGACCAAACTAGCAGAGGACCATTCCTCCAATTCACCTGGTTTTACTCTCCAGGTCAATGAAGAACAAGATTTCCTTCCATCTCCTAGTAGACAGGAACTTCACTTGGAAAAAGCTTCCTCCATGAAGCAAGTGTTCACACAGATTGAAGAAAGGAACCAAAGGATAAAGGCTAATATAGAAGCACAAGCAGAGCACAATATACCTGCTGACCAAACCAGATTGCTGACTATGATGGATTTGGAGAAAGATCAGTTTAAGATGGCTCTGTCACACCCACAGGAATGTCCCTTGGACCTTCAGGAAGCTTTAAGGAGTTAAATATTGTCATGTATGTTAAAAAAATACCCTTGTGGGACAAAATGAATCTTCACATGCAGACTGGACAGCTGATTGTAAACGATTTGAGCAAGACCAATGCTATAGCAGTCAAGACTGAAAACATGCTGGCAAAGTTCATTAAACAATGCAAAATGGAGAAAGCAAACGCCAGGGCATTAACAACTCAGAATGAAGAGCTGAAGAAGATTATTATGAAAATTGGCGTGGATCCAAATGATAAAGCCGCAATTCAGAAGCTGATGAAAAGTGCAGAAAAAGAAATATCATCATTAAGGAAAAAGTTGAAATTGCCAGCTACAGAGCACTCATTGGCAGCCGAAGTAGCTGAGGTTGAAAAGGAGAAAGAGGAATTGCGTCAGCAGCTGATGAAGAAGGACGAGGAACTCACTAAGGTAAAGCAGACTGCTATAACCTTACAGAATCAAATCCAATACCATACTTGTACTTTTGATTTTTCTACAGGTGGAGCTGATCCTCAAGCCCAGGTGGTTCAGCTAAACACAGAACTAAAGATGGCGAAGAGAGATTGTAAACAAGCCCAGTATGAATTGGCCACAGTTCTTAAGATGATGCAAGGATGGGAAGGAAAGGCAAATGAGTATGAGCAGAAGCTACAAAAAGCTGAGGAAGAAATCAAAGAGCTCAAGGAGAAATTGAAGGGAAATATTTCCCTTATCAAAGCTAAGGATCTCATCTGGAACGAGATCATTTCAGAAATGCAGTCAAAATGGGATTCCATGAATATAATTTCCAGAGAGAAAAACATTATTTCAGAGCATGAAAAGGAGCTATCTATTAGAAGATCAAATTGGGCCAAAAAATTCATAAATTTTATTAATGCCAAGACAGATGAAGAGTTGAGAGATATGGGGATACAGGATAGGTACTACTATGCTGAAGAGGTAAACAAAGTGATCATTAAAAATGACCTTCTAAAGGCCTCAGAGAAGCGGTTACAGGGAATTAAAGAGATAGTTAAGAAATTTGATATTTTGTTTGACAAGTTGACGAGAATAGGTTTGCCCTCATGCTGGAAGGAGGGAGGGGAGATTATGTCCTGGAAATGTTATGAGGATCAATTGATATTTGCAAAAAGCAGAGCAGATGGCCAACATGAGAAGACACAGATATTGAAGGGAGAAACAGTATTCAATTTCTTACAAAGGCATTTCCTTCTGCTATGGATCTTGAAGACATTGTTCACAAGTAACCTTACTCACAATCAAGTTGTTGCCTTTACACTGGAATATCATCGTTATAAGAACGCTCCGATAACTCAAGACAAACTCTGGAAGGAATGCAAGAAATTTTCTATTGACACAGAAAAGGGATTTCCAGCCAAACAGCCACAAGTAGCTGTTCAGCCACAAATAGTCATTGAGTCAGCCACTATTTCAGGAACATTAGTTCCCTTAGATTAGGAGTTATCATCTTTTATTATGTTTTAAATGAAGTCATGTAAATGTAATAAAATGTTTCCGAGGCATGTACCTCCACTATAGAGAGTAGTTAAGCAGTTACAGTTAGTTGGAATCAGTTTTATAACTGGAAAGAATTTTGGTTCAGATTGTATTTAAAGAAATTTTGAAGAAGAAAGAAGGGTCCGAGTTTTGGACCTTGAAAGCTAATTTTGTATTGAACAATATTGATTGAATGAAAAAGTTTTGCAAGCTTCCATTATTCCATCTGTGTTGAAGATTTTTCTTAGTTTTCATTTCATTTCCATATCTGTGAATAAAGTAGAGTGATTAGAGCTGCAGCTCTCTTGATATTTATGTATCTAAGAGTTAAATATCCTTAATGGGCGCTCCTCTACTTTAGCTTATTTGTTATTCGCTTCTTCAGGATTTTATTATGGTAGTTTCTGTTATAAGCAGCATGACAAATTAAAATCCTTTTCTTTCTTCATCTTCCATTCACTCACTTCAATATAAAGGGAACATGGCATTGCAGAACTTATAAAGATTTGATATTTGGGAAATATATTATTAATATTTGAAGGTTTTAATAAACAGAGACAGATTTACATTTTGTGACATAATATTTAATGTCTTGAGCACGGATTCCTGTACACACCAAGGAATTGTTTCTCAAGGAACAACATTAATTGGCACCGTTGCCGAGGATCGAAGAGTCGAAGTTCTTCCCTGGGTTTTGTTTTACTTTTCCTCTGGTTCTTCAGAGAGGAGGAAATAGTACGTTGTGATCATTTGAAAATAGCTCTGGCTCCCAAGAAACCTCACACGAGGTCAGATACCTCTCAGCAAACAGTTCCCGTTTTGTCAAATCCTGAGAAGCTTGTTTCAAAGAAGGGCCAGAAACCAAAAATATTAGATACACCTGAAACTACACTGCTCGCACCTGGCAGCAGTTCACACATTTTCTCATCCAAGAAAGCTTCCAAGAAACTCATTTTCTCGGAAGAAGAATCATCACCATCACCCATCCATTTTCAAGAACCCACATTAGAAGAGCAATCTTTGGAGTTTGTGTCTTTTCCTTTTACAGAAACTCAGCCACATACAGTTGCCAGCTCTTCTGCGATTGTTCAAAGTCCACTTCCCATATCAGTTGTTTCACCTCATTCATCTTTTCCCACAACTGGTATTCATTTTACCCCCGCTCAAGGAGCAGTTAACCCGGGCGTAAACATGGCAGTTGCAGCAGCCCCTGCTTTCTTGATGAACAGATATGCACCATTAAATCTACCACAACCACTGCATGATTTGCCTCAGGAGTATCTCAATTTACTCCCTAGATTTACTGGTGAAGATGAAATAACTGCAGAACAGCACTTGCCCCTATTTTGCACTTTTGCAGAGAATTTAAACGTTGAACATTTGGATGTTGTTATGAGACTCTTTGTTCAGTCTCTAAATGGTGAGGCAAGGAAATGGTTTAAAGGATTACAGAATGGTTCCATTAATGATTGGGATGCCCTGGAAAGACGTTTCATTGAGAGATGGGGCGAAAAAAGGGACCATGGCTATTATTTGACTGAATTTAATGCAATCAAGAAGAAATTTGATGAAAATATGAATGATTTTGTTAAAAGATTTAACAAGTTGTATAATAGTTTGCCTGTTGAAATGAAACCCCCTCCTATTGGAGCAAGGGTTGTTTTTGCTGGTGCGTTTGAACCAGAATTCAGTTTCACTCTGAGGGAAAGAAGATCTCCTACGTTGGAACAGATTCAAACTGATGCTTTGGAGATTGAAGCAAACATGTCCGCTGCTGGTAAAGTTTCAGATAAAGGAAAGGCTAAAGAAGAAGCCTCAGCTCAAGATAAGAGAATTGAAGACATGTCTAAGGTCATAAAAAATCTTTCAAATAAATTGGTAAAGTTGGAAATAGATAGTAAGCTTGCAAGACAGAATAGAGGTGTTTTTAATCCCCAATTTAAAAAACAGCTCTTGCAAATTTTACAAAGAGAAAGGAAAGATCAAGATCAGGTGCAAGCACCTTTGTACATAGAAGCATCCCCATCCCGTTCAGCAGATGAAGATGACGAGAGAGAAGATGATGCCCGGATATCAGCTGTGTATATGGAAGATGATGAAACAGAAGAAGAAGTTGATGAAGAAGGGGAGAAAGAAGAGGAAGAAGCTGATCTCTCATTCGATCAAGAAGAGATGGATGATTACTGCAGACAATTCACAGATTTTATGCAATCTGAGTTGCATAAAAAGTATGATTTGAGGTCAAAAAAGAGGTTGAGGACGCAAGAAAACGAAGAAAAGGAATAAGAAGTACCACCTACTCCAATGGCGACTCCATTACAGAAAGGGAAGCAGCAAGTAGAAAATTCCCAGACGAAAGTTAAAGATTCTAACATTTTGGAGAAAGTGGTTACAGTTTCTAATCAGAATCCAAATTCCAAAAAAGATCAAGAAGAACCTGAAAAGTTGACAAGATCAAATCAAACTTTCAGTTTGTCGAAAGAGTTAGAAAAAGTGAAAACACCAGTACCTCTTCTTGAACTAATAAAAACACCGGGTTACAAGAAAGAAATCGCTGAATTTATCAATCTGTCTCAACCTGACGAAGTGAGCGATACAGTGAATCTACAGGAAGAAAAGCCCGTGGTGACTTTCGGACATCATGTGGAAGAGGTAGATTCGTCTGTTCCTCCTTTTTATATATCTCTTCTCTTGCACGATTTCATTTTACACAATTGTATGTTAGATTCTGGCGCATCACACAATCTGATGCCGTTGAGTGTGATGAAGGAGTTAAATTTGCAAATCACCAAGCCATACAGAGATCTTTATTCCTTTAACTCTAAAAGGGTTAAGTGTGTAGGTCTTATTAAAGATATGGTTGTTTCATTGGCCCAAATCGCAGCCAAAAGCATTATGATGGACGTTGTAGTGGCAGATATTCCAGCCAGGTTTGGTATGTTATTATCTAGATCATGGGGGGAAAAGCTTGGGGGAGTTTTGAAACTGGATTTTACATATGCTATTATTCCCGTTTTCAATGGTGAAGAAAGAAGACTGTATAGAGAGACTAGATTTCAAAAAACTCCTACCAAGAAAGATGCAAGCAATTCACCAATTTATGGCCAGGAGAAGGGCGACCTGTCTTGTTTCATGCTACATGAGGATGCAGAATTTGCTGAAGAATCTCAAGGGAAGCTTGATTCAACAATTGTACATAAGGAATTACATTCAGATAAGTCGTGGAAGTGTTATTTTGATGGCGCATTTTCCAAAGAAGGTACTGGAGCGGGTTTCATCTTTTTTTCTCCGGAAGGTAATTTGATAACTTTTTCTTTCAAATTGGAGTTCGAATCTACTAATAATGTCGCAGATTATGAGGAATTAATTATTAGTTTGGAGATAGCCAAGCAGATGGGAATTAAATCTATGACGATGTTTGGAGATTCAGAATTAATTATAAGACAGATCAAGAATTTATGCCAAACCAAACATCCCAAGTTACGAGCATACCGGAATGAAGTATGGGACCTAATTGAAAATTATTTCGAAGCATTCAATTTACAGTTTGTTCCAAGAGAAGAAAATAGATTGGCAGATTCTTTGGTGGTTGCAGCAAGTACCTTCAAGCCTCCTATCAGCGTGAAACTAAGGTATGAAATAGAGATGAGACATAGACCTTCCATTCCTGACAATATTAAACATTGGCAGGTCTTCGAAGATGATGAGCAGATTAAACAGTTCCTGTTGATGACTGAAGATTTTGAAGATCATCCGATTGATTTGGAAAGTGATGAAGATGAATTGGTTGGTGAGACTCTTAAAAACAAGATTGGTGGTCAAGAAATTATTCAATTGAAAGATAATATCTTGCCAAGAGGCTTAGTACCTCTCGAAAGACTATTCGGGGCTAATGACTAGGCCGTGAATCAAAAGAAAATGAATCAAGATGAGCAGGTGGAAGATTGCAACTTGGGTACTCAATTGGAGCCTAAAATGGTTAAATTGTTCAAAGGGATCCCAGAGGAATATAAGGAAAGGTACGTAGATTTGTTCAAACAATTTAAAGATGTATTGCCGTGAATCAAAAGAAAATGAACCAAGACGAGCAGGTGGAAGATTGCAACTTGGGTACTCAACAGGAGCCTAAAGTGGTCAAATTGTTCAAAGGGATCCCGAAGGAATATAAAGAAAGGTATGTAGATTTGTTCAAACAATTTAAAGATGTATTTGCTTGGTCATATGATGATTTGAAAACATATGATAAGAGCATCATACAGCACAAAATTCCACTCAAGGATGGGGTCAAGTCACATAAACAGAAGCTTAGGCAGATTAATCCATTATTGTTGGCTCCGATCGAAAAGGAAATAAAGAAATTGCTGCAAGCCAAGATAATCGTTCCACTCAGATATTCAGATTGGGTTTCTAATCTTGTACCCGTCCGAAAGAAAAATGGAGAGATAAGGTTGTGCGTAGATTTCAGGAATTTGAACAGGGCTTCATTAAAAGATAATTATCCTTTGCCGAAAATGGATTTTGTCTTACAGAAAGTGACCGGTGCTTATAGATTGTCTATGGTGGACGGGTTTTCAGGGTATAACCAGGTAGCTGTGGAGAAGGAAGATCAGAAGAAAACCGCTTTCACTACGCCTTGGGGAACATTCATGTATGCCAGAATGCCATTTGGCCTGATGAATGCAGGAGCCACATTTCAGAGGGCGATGGATATCGCGTTTGTGGGAGACGAGTTTGTGGTGGTTTATTTAGATGATGTCACAATTTTTTCGAAATCTGATGAGGAGCATTTACAGCATTTGCAGAAAGCCTTCATGAAGTGCAGAAAGTTTGGATTATCACTGAATCCTAAAAAGTCTTTGTTTGCCCTGGAGGAGGGTAAATTACTTGGCCACATTGTTTCAAAGGAAGGAGTGAAGATTGATCCAGCGAGGGTCGAAGCAATTCAGTCAATTCCTCTGCCACGAAGTAAGAAAGATATTCAACGATTTCTCGGAAAAATTAATTTTCTAAGGCGGTTTGTCCCTAATTATGCAGAGATCGTTAAAAAGATAATAGACATGTTAAAAAATAACGCTGAGGTGAAGTGGGACAAGGAAGTGAGGGAATATTTTCAGAGAATCAAAGAGGCTTTAAAGGAAGCACCTATCCTAATCAGTCCAGACTATTTGAAACCATTCCAAATCTTTTCATTTGCTTCTTCCTCAACTATTGCAGCCGTGTTATTGCAGAGAAATGAAGAAAAGCAGGAACAGCCAGTTGCATATTTCAGTAAAGTTCTCCGAGATGCAGAATTGAATTATAATATATTGGAGAAACAGGTGTACGCTCTGGTAAAAGCACTGAAAGCTTTCAGAACTTATGTCCTTCATTCTCAGATCTTAGCGTACGTTCCCAATTTGGCTGTAAAAGACGTGCTAGTACAAAGCGATGTGGAAGGTAAGAGGGGAAAATGGATTGCTAAAATTCAAGAGTATGATTTGGATGTAAAACCAACCAAGCTGGTTAAAGGATTGGGATTGGCCAAATTATTGACAAAATCCAACTTCCAAGCATTGGGAATCAATTTGCTGGCTCCTGTAGAAGAAGCTGATGGAGAAACGCGTGATAATCAATCAAAGACAACAATTAAGTATAAATTTCTCTGTTCAGAATGGTATAAGGACATTGTACATTATTTATGCTTTCTTTCATGTCCCCCTTCCATTAATAGAGCTAAATACAGGGCTTTGAAACTTAAGGCTCAGCCTTATGTCATAATCGAAGCAAAGTTATATTGGAAGGATCCAGCTGGTATGTTGTTGGTATGTCTAACAGAGGAAGAAATTTCAGAAGTGATGAAAGAATATCATGAATGCTTGTGTGGAGGGAATTACAGCTGGAAGGTAACTGCTCATAAAATATTCAAATCAGGTTTCTATTGGCCGTCTGTGTTTACTGATGTTTACAAAACAGTCAAAAGTTGTCAAAAATGCCAATTATTTGCAGAGAAGAAAAAGCTAGCTCCATTACCTCTTCTCCCAGTTTTTATTGAAGAACCTTTTAGACAATGGGGGTTGGATTTCATTGGAGAAATCAATCCACCATCTAGTGGGCAGTTTAAGTGGATCCTTACTGCTACAGATTATTTTACAAAGTGGGTGGAGGCAATTCCCACCAGGAAGGCAAATGATTTGGTTGTTATGAAGTTTTTGGAGGAGAATATTTTTAGCAGGTTTGGATGCCCAGTGAAGATTGTGACAGATAATGCCCAAGTTTTCAGTTCACTCAGGTTTATTAATTTTTGTCAAACTTACAATGTAATATTGTCTCATTCTACAGCTTATCATCCGCAGGGAAATGGATTAGCAGAATCCTCCAACAAAACATTGGTAAGAATTTTGAAGAAAACAATCAGTGAGAATCAAAAGAATTGGGATACGAAGCTAGTTTTTGCCTTGTGGGCAACAAGGATGACTACAAGGAGGTCTACCAGCAAGTCTCCTTATGAGCTCGTATACGGCACTCAAGCTTTATTCCCCACACAATTGGTAAAACCTGTGATTTCTTTTCTCCAAGATGCTCAAGCAGAACCAAATGCCATGATAAGAAGAATGAACAATGTGATGGAACTAAGTGAAAACAAAAATCAAGTTCGGGACAACTTGCTCACTTATCAGCAGAAGATGAAGGTAATATTTGATAGAAAAGCAAAGGAAGTTTTGTTTCAGAAAGGAGATTTAGTATTGAGATGGGATACACAAAGGGAAGATAAAGGCAAACATGGTAAATTTGATCCCTTGTGGTATGGCCCATTCAAAATTAATGAAGTCAGAGGAAATAATACTTTCATGTTGGAAAATCTGGAAGGAGAAGTGTTGGATATGCCTGTGAACGGGCAATATCTCAAGCATTATTTCCGACATTAAGCAGTTGCTGGTTCATCATTGTATATATCCGGTGTGGTCATTGTACATTTTCATCAAGCAATATGTGACTCCATGCCCGAGGTGAAGGCACTAATCTGCAGGTTATTAGTGTTTTTGTGGTAAAAACCACTATCCCTAGGTGGAGCCAGATGTTGTGGATCATTATCTACATATCCTTTTTATATTTCATTTTGAAATTTTAAAAGAAAAAAATAAAAAAAATAATAATTCGAAAATATGCTATAGTATGAAGTTTTTAATACTTTAGCATAAAAAAGAGAGGAATGCAATGTATTTCCATTTTTATTTATATACATGAAGCGGTCGTCAACCTTAGGTTGATATATATATATATATATATATAGTAAGGTTAAGACCCGAGCAACTTCCCGAGCGGAAGTCGCAATCATACAGAGAAGCTTACGGGTATGCAATTGCGGGGGGTGAATTAGCTCGACGGTTATCAAATCCCGACCCCCCGCAGTTGACCGGTCAGATCATAGAAATGTTGTGATCAACGGTTCAGATTAATTATGGGGGGTATGGATCGAACTTCTCCGTCGTACTCACAGACCCCCCGCATGACGTCATCAGCCGAGATGGAAGACAACTGTCATCCACTGTCAACTGTTTCTCCACGTCACTCCTGCATTTATTATGGTTTTCGTAGCCTATAAAAGGGATTCGATTCTTCCATCCCGTTTTGATTTATTTGTGACTGTTTGCCCTGTTTAACCACGTCCCGCCACCTTTGCATTACCCATTGCCTCGCGAATTTCTTTCAAATTCCTGTCAGCCATGGCCAAGTGAACATCGTTGTCTGGTTCATCAAGTCTCAGTCCCCTCCTAGATAGCGAGAAGGACGTTCATGATACCGCGTCATCCGTCAACCACCCTCTATTGCATTACCAAGTAACCTTGAACACTGACAAGTCCCCTGTGTTCCCTGCTATGAAAAGTTTGGGTGTGTTGTCTGCTTGTGTTCTGAAAACTCATTTCTTCCCCGAATTCATATCTTGGTTAGTTTCTTCTATGTACCCTGGCAAGTGTTTCGTTATGAATTCTCAGGGGGAAAATATCCTGCAGGTTTCAACACAATTAATGCGTCAAGCATTATGTTTTCCAGAAGATGAGTCTCCATTGCAGTTCTCCGAAGATTCGTTGGTTCACTATTTCAAGGAGCTTTCAAATGAAGAGTTTAATCGCTGCATGTCGTTTTTGATACCAAGTCCAGAGAAAACTCAATTTGAAGCAGGAAAGTTCAGTTTGGAGGCGTTCAATGTTCAGTATAGGCCAGTTCTTAGCTGCATTACGGAAATTTTGGGAAGAGATGATGATCACGAAATTGATAAAGCAGTCTTGGGAATGTTCACTCTGATGATGAAACCAGGTGTGGTGCTAGACATCCCGTCTTTTTGGCAAGAAGTAGTAAACTCCCAATTGATCGCCTTCCCCCTAACAGGTTTTTTCATATTTCCATCATTGGTAGTCTACTTATTTTTATATCAGAATGTTGAAGAGTTCATGAGTGTTGGTTTAAATATAATGGATAGTAATAAAAATAAGCAGTCAGTTTTGTTTTGGACCGATATGGTTAGGAAAGAAGAGAACGAAGCCGGGCTGTTTGAATTTACTGACCATTTCATGACTACTGCTTATAAAATTCTGAATGGAACTCTTCCTCCATGCTTTCTGCCAAAGGCCCAGGAGTTCTTACAGTTAGGACCCAATTGTAAATTTGGAGACTGGTTTGTTTTTGAAGATTACTCTGAGATAAGGCTGTATGGAGTTAGTATTGAGCCCTATAGGCTCCCAACCTTTGTTCCCATGAGGCTTTTTGCCCTGGAATTTATAAGGCAAAGTCTTAATGTAGATCAAGTTTATTTTCTGCCCATGAAGAAAGGATTGATGTACAAGTTGCCTATGAGTGTAGGCCCTTTTGTTGTTAACACAAGACAAGCTTTTGAAGAGGTATCAAAAATATTGGAAGGGACGCAGTTGTTGTTGGGAGAGAAATGGCCCTATGATCCACATGGGATAATTTCTCAGAAAAGGGTTGAGAATGGGTATGCTGCATTTACTCATGCAAGTAAACCTGATTTGGAGAAACTAGCTAATCCAGGAGGGTCAAGTTCATCAAAGACCAATATTCAAACACCTGCAATTTTGGAAAGAATGAGCAAAAGAGGTAGAGAGGATGTTATTGAAATCGATGATGAGGAGCCTCAAGAGGAAAAAAGGACCAAACTAGCAAAAGACCATTCTTCCAATTCACCTGGTTTTACTCTCCAGGTCAATGAAGAACAAGATTGCCCCTCATCTCCTAGTAGACAGGAACTTCATTTGGAAAAGGCTCCTTCCATGAAGCAAGTGTTCACACATATTGAGGAAAGGAACCAGAGGATAAAAGCCAATATAGAAGCACAAGCAGAGCACCATATACCTGCTGACCAAACCAGATTATTGACTGTGATGGATCTGGAGAAAGATCAGTTTAAGATGGCTCTGTCACATCCGACAGGAATGTCCCTTGGACCTTCGGGCAGCTTTAAGGAGTTAAACATAGTCATGGATGTTAAAAAGATCCCCTTGTGGGACAAAATGAATCTTCATATGCAGACCGGTCAGCTGATTGTAAATTATTTGAGCAAGACCAATGCTACAACAGTCAAGACTGAAAACATGCTTGCAAAGGTCATCAAACAATGCAAAATGGAGAAAGCTAATGCAAGGGCATTAACAACTCAAAATGAAGAGCTGAAGAAGATCATTATGAAAATTGGTGTGGATCCAAATGATAAAGCCGCAATTCAAAAACTTATGAAAAGTGCAGAAGTGGAAATATCTTCATTAAGGAAAAAGTTGAAATTACCAGCTACAGAGCACTCATTGGCGGCCGAAGTAGCTGAGGTTGAAAAGGAGAAAGAGGAATTGCGACAGCAGTTGATGAAGAAGGACGAAGAACTCACTAAGGTAAAGCAGACTGCTATATCCTTACATAATCAAATCGAGAACCATACTTGTACTTTTGATTTTTCTGCAGGTGAAGCTGATCCTCAAGCCCAGGTTATTCAGCTAAACACAGAATTAAAGATGGCGGAAAGAGATTGTAAACAAGCCCAGTCAGAATTGGCCACAGTTACCAAGATGATGCAGGGATGGGAAGAAAAAGCACAAGAGAACAAGCAGAAGCTACAGAAAGCTGAGGATGAAATCAAAGAGCTCAAGGAGAAATTAAAGGGAAACATTTCTCTGATTAAAGCTAAGGATATCATCTGGAATGAAATTATTTCAGAAATGTAGTCAAAATGGGATTCCATGAATATAATTGCCAGAGAGAAAAACATTGTTTCAGAGCATGAAAAGGAGCTATTATCGGAGAAGCAGGCCGCTATTAAAAGAGCGAATTGGGCCAGAAAATTCATAAATTTTATTAATGCCAAGACAGATGAAGAGTTAAGAGATATGGGGATACAAGATAGGTACTTCTATGCTGAAGAGGTAAATAAAATGATCATCAAAAACGACCTTCTAAAGGCCTCAGAGAAGCGGTTACAAGGAATCAAAGAGATAATTAAGAAATTTGATATATCATTTGACAAGTTGACGAGAACAGGTTTGCCCTCATGCTGGACGGAGAGAGGGGAGATTATGTCCTGGAAATTCTATGAAGATCAGTTGATATTTGCAAAAAGCAGAGCAGATGGCCGGCATGAGAAGACACAGGTTTTGAAGGGAGAAACGGTATTTAATTTCTTACAAAGGCATTTCCTTCTGCTATGGATGGTGAAGACATTGTTCACAGGTAATCTTACTCAACTCAAGATAAACTCTGGAAAGAATGCAAGAAATTTTCTATTGACACAGAAAAGGGATTTCCAGCCAAACAGCCACAAGTAGCCGTTCAGCCACAAATAGTCATTGAGTCAGCCACTATTTCAGGAACATCAGTTCCCTTAGATTAGGATTTATCATCTTTTATTATGTTTTAAATGAAGTCATGTAAATGTAATAGAATGTTTCCAAGGCATGTACCTCTACTACAGAGAGTAGTTAAGCAGTTAGAGTTAGTTGGAATCAGTTTTATAACTGGAAACCATTTTGGTTCAGATTGTATTTAAAGACATTTTGAAGAAGAAATAAGGCTCCGAGTTTTGGACCTTGAAAGCTAATTTTGTACTGAACAATATTGAATGAATGAAAAAGTTTTGCAAGTTTCCATTATTCCATCTGTGTTGAAGAGTTTTCTTGGTTTCCATTTCATTTCCATATCTGTGAATAAAGTAGAGTGATTAGAGCTGCAGGTCTCTTGATATTTATGTATCTAAGAGTTAAACATCCTTAATGGGCGCTCCTCTATTTTAGCTTATTTGTTATCCACTTCTTCAGGATTTTATGATGGTAGTTTCTGTTTTAAGCAGCATGGCAAATTTTAATCCTTTTCTTTCTTCGTCTTCCATTCGCTCACTTCAATATAAAGGGAACATGGCATTGCAGAACTTATAAAGATTTGATATTTGGGAAATATATTATTAATATTTGAAGGTTTAATAAACAGAGACAGATATACATTTTGTGACATAATCTTTAATGTATTGAGCACGGATTCCTGTACACAGCAAGAAATTGTTTCTCAAGGAACAACATTAATTGGCGCCGTTGCCAGGGACGAAGAGTCGAAGATTTTCCATGGGTTTTGTTTTACATTTCCTCTGGTTGTTCAGAGAGGAGGAAATAGTACGCTGTGATTGTTTGAAAATAGCTCTGGCTCCCAAGAAACCTCATACGAGGTCAGATACCTCTCAGCAAACAGTTCCCATTTTGTCAAATCCTGAGAAGCTTGTTTCGAAAAAGGGCCAGAAACCAAAAATATTAGTTACACCTGAAACTACACTGCTCGCACCTGGCAGCAGTTCACACATTTTCTCATCCAAGAAAACTTCCAAGAAACTCATTTTCTCGGAAGAAGAATCATCACCATCACCCATTCATTTTCAAGAACCCACATTAGAAGAGCAATCTTTGGAGTTTGTGTCTTTTCCTTTTATAGAAACTCAGCCCCATACAACTGCCAGCTCTTCTGCGATTGTTCATAATCCAATTCCCATATCAGTTGTTTCACCTCATTCATCTTTTCCCACAACTGGTATTCATTTTACCCCCGTTCAAGGAGCAGTTAACCCGGGCGTAAACATGGCAGTTCCTGGAGCCCCTGCTTTCTTGATGAAAAGATATGCACCATTAAATATACCACAGCCATTGCATGATATGCCTCAAGAGTATCTCAAGTTACTCCCTAGATTTACTGGTGAAGATGAAATAACTGCAGAACAGCACCTGCCCCTGTTTTGCACTTTTGCAGAGAATTTAAACGTTGAACATTTGGATGTTGTCATGAGACTTTTTGTTCATTCTCTGAATGGAGAGGCGAGGAAATGGTTTAAAGGATTACCGAATGGTTCCATTAATGACTGGGATGCCCTAGAAAGACGTTTTATTGAGAGATGGGGCGAAAAAAGGGACCACGGCTATTCTTTGACAGAGTTTAATGCAATCAAGAAGAAATTCAATGAAAATATGAATGATTTTGTTAAAAGATTTAACAAATTGTATAATAGTTTGCCTGTTGAAATGAAACCCCCTCCTATTGGAGCAAGGGTTGTTTTTGCTGGTGCTTTTGAACCAGATTTCAGTTTCACGCTGAGGGAAAGAAGGTCTCCTACATTGGAACAGATTCAAACTGATGCTTTGGAGATTGAAGAAAATATGTCTGCTGCTGGTAAAGTTTCAGATAAAGGAAAGGCTAAAGAAGAAGCCTCAGCTCAAGATCAGAGAATTGAAGACATGACTAAGGTCATAAAAAATCTTTCAAATAAATTGGTAAAGTTGGAGATAGATAGTAAGCCTGCAAGACAAAATAGAGGAGTTTTCAATCCACAATTCAAAAAACAGCCCCTGCAAATTCTGCAAAGAGAAAGAAAGGATCAAGATCAGGTGCAAGCACCTTTGTACATAGAAGCAGCCCCGTCCCGTTCAGCAGATGAGGATGACGAGAGAGAAGATGATGCTAGAATTTCTGCTGTGTATATGGAAGACGATGAAATAGAAGAAGAGATCGATGAAGAAGGGGAGAAGGAAGAGGAAGAAGCTGATCTCTCATTTGATCAAGAAGAGATGGATGATTACTGTAAACAATTCACAGATTTTATGCAATCTGAGTTGCATAAAAAGTATGATTTGAGGTAAAAAAAGAGGTTGAGGACGCAAGATAATGAAGAAAAAGAATCAGAAGTAGCACCTACTCCAATGGCGACTCCATTACAGAAGGGAAAGCAGCAAGCTGAAACATCCTAGACGAAGGATAAAGATTCTAACATTTTGGAGAAAGTGGTTACGGTTTCTAATCAGAATCTAAATTCCAGAAAACATCAAGAAGAACCTAAAAAGTTGACAAAATCAAATCAAACTTTCAGTTTGTCAAAAGAGTTAGAAAAAGTGAAAATACAAGTACCTCTTCTTGAACTCATAAAAACATCGGGTTACAAAAAAGAAATCGCTGAATTTATCAATCTATCTCAACCTGACGAAGTGAGCGATACAGTGAATCTGCAGGAAGAAAAGCCAGTGGTGACATTTGGACCTCATGTGGAAGAGGTAGATTCATCTGTTCCTCCTTTTTATATATCTCTTCTCTTGCATGATTTCGTTTTGCACAATTGTATGCTAGATTCTGGCGCATCACACAATCTGATGCCATTGAGTGTGATGAAGGAGTTAAATTTAAAAATCACCAAGCCATACAGAGATCTTTACTCTTTTGACTCGAAGAGGGTTAAGTGTGTAGGTCTTATTAAAGATATGGTTGTTTCATTGGCTCAAATCCCAGCCAAAAGCATTATGATGGACGTTGTAGTGGCAAATATTCCAGCCAGGTTTGGTATGTTATTATCTAGATCATGGGGGGCAAAGCTCAGAGGAGTTTTGAAACTGGACTTTACATATGCTATTATTCCCGTTTTCAATGGTGAAGAAAGAAGGTTGTATAGAGAGACTAGATTTCAAAAAACTGCTACCAAGAAAGATGCAAGTAATTCACCAATTTATGGCGAAGAGAAGGACGACCTGTCTTGTTTTATGCTGCATGAGGATGCATAATTTGCTGAAGAATCTTAGGGGAAGCTTGATTCAGCAATTGTACATAAGGAATTACATTCATATAAACCGTGGAAGTGTTATTTTGATGGCGCATTTTCCAAAGAAGGTACGGGAGCGGGTTTCATCTTTGTTTCTCCGGAAGGTAATCTGGTACCTTTTTCTTTCAAATTGGAGTTCAAATATACTAATAATGTCGCAGAATATGAGGCATTAATTATTAGTTTGTAGACAGCTAAGCAGATGGGAATTAAATCTATGACTGTGTTTGGAGATTCATAATTAATTATAAGACAGATCAATAATTTATGCCAAACCAAACATCCCAGGTTACGAGCATACCGGAATGAAGTATGGGATCTGATTGAAAATTATTTTGAAGCATTCAATTTACAGTTTGTTCCAAGAGAAGAAAATAGATTGGCAGATTCTTTGGCGGTTGCAGCAAGTACGTTCAAGCCTCCTATCAGCGTGAAACTAAGGTATGAAATTGAGATGAGACATAGACCTTCGATTCCTGATAATATTAAACATTGGCAGGTCTTTGAAGATGATGAGCATATTAAGCAGTTTCTGTTGATGACCGAAGATTTCGAAGACCATCAGATTGATTTGGAAACTGACGAAGACCAATTGGCTAGGGAGATTCTTAAAAAGAAGATTGGTGGTCAAGAAATTATTCAGTTGAAAGATAACGTCTTGCCAAGAGGTTTAGTACCTCTTGAAAGACTGTTTGGGGCTAATGACGTTGCCTTGAATCAAAATAAAGTGAACCAAGAGGAGCAGGTTGAAGATTGCAACTTGGGGACTCAACAAGAACCTAAAATGGTTAAACTTTTCAAAGGGATCCCAAAGAACTATAAAGAAAGGTATGTAGATTTGTTCATACAATTTAAAGATGTATTTTCTTGGTCGTATGATGATTTTAAAACATATGATAAAAGTATCATACAGCACAAAATCCCACTCAAGGATGGAGTAAAGTCACATAAACAGAAGCTTAGGCAGATTAATTCATTGCTGTTGGCTCCGATCAAAAAGGAAATAAAGAAATTGCTGCAAGCCAAGATAATCGTTCCACTCAAGTATTCAGATTGGGTTTCTAATCTTGTACCCATCCGAAAGAAAAACAGAGAGATAAGGCTATGTGTAGATTTCAGGAATTTGAACAGGGCTCCATTAAAAGATAATTATCCTTTGCCAAAAATGGATTTTGTTTTACAGAAAATGACTGGTGCTCATAGATTGTCTATGGTGGACGGGTTTTCAGGGTATAATCAGGTAGTTGTGGAGAAGGAAGATCAGAAGAAAACCGCTTTCACTACACCTTGGGGAACATTCATGTACGCCAGGATGCCATTCGGCCTGATGAACGCCAGGGCCACATTCCAAAGGGCGATGGATATCGCGTTTGTGGGAGACAATTTTGTGGTGGTTTATTTAGATGGTGTCACAATTTTTTCGAAATCTGATGAGGAAAATTTACAGCATTTACAGAAAGCCTTCATGAAGTGCAGAAATTTTGGATTATCACTGAATCCCAAAAAGTCTTTGTTTGCCCTGGAGGAGGGTAAATTACTAGGCCACATTGTTTCAAAGGAAGGAGTGAAGATTGATCCGGCCAGAGTCGAAGCCATTCAGACAATTCCTCTGCCACGAAGTAAGAAAGATATTCAGTGATTTCTCGGAAAAATTAATTTTCTAAGGCGGTTTGTCCCTAATTATGCAGAAATCATTAAAAAGATATCAGACATGTTAAAAAAGAATGCTGAGGTGAAGTGGGACAAGGAAGCGAGGGAATATTTTCAGAGAATCAAAGAGGCTTTAAAGGAAGCACCTGTTTTAAGCAGTCCAGACTATTTGAAACCGTTTCAAATCTTTTCATTTGCTTCTTCCTCAACTATTGCAGCCGTGTTATTGCAGAGAAATGAAGAAAAGCAGGAACAGCCAGTTGCATATTTCAGTAAAGTTCTCCGAGATGCAGAATTGAATTATAATATATTGGAGAAACAGGTGTACGCTCTGGTAAAAGCACTGAAAGCTTTCAGAACTTATGTCCTTCATTCTCAGATCTTAGTGTACGTTCCAAATTCAGCTGTAAAAGACATGCTAGTACAAAGCGATGTGGAAGGTAAGAGGGGAAAATGGATTGCCAAAATTCAAGAGTATGATTTGGATGTAAAACCAACCAAGCTGGTTAAAGGATTGGGATTGGCTAAATTATTGACAGAATCCAACTTCCAAGCGTTGGGAATCAATTTGCTGGCCCCTGTAGAAGAATCCGATGGAGAAACGCGTGATAATCAGTCAAAGACAGCAATTAAGTATAAATTTCTCTGTTCAGAATGGTATAAGCATATTGTACATTATTTATGCTTTTTTTCATGTCCCCCTTCAATTAATAGAGCAAAATACAGGGCTCTGAAACTTAAGGCTCAGCCTTATGTCATAATCGAAGAAAATTTATATTGGAAGGATCCAGCTGGTATGTTGTTGTTATGTCTTACAGAGGAAGAAATTTCAGAAGTGATGAAAGAATATCATGAATGCTTGTGTGGAGGGCATTATAGCTGGAAGGTAACTGCTCACAAAATATTCAAATCAGGTTTCTATTGGCCGACTGTGTTTTCTGATGTTTACAAAACAGTCAAAAGTTGTCAAAAATGCCAATTATTTGCAAAGAAGAAAAAGCTAGCTCCGTTACCTCTTCTCCTAGTTTTTATTGAAGAACCTTTTAGACAATGGGGGTTGGATTTCATTGGAGAAATCAATCCACCATCCAGTGGGCAGTTTAAGTGGATCCTTACTGCTACAGATTATTTTACAAAGTGGGTGGAGGCAATTCCCACCAGGAAGGCAAATGATTTGGTTGTTATGAAGTTTTTGGAGGAGAATATTTTTAGCAGGTTTGGATGCCCAGTGAAGATTGTGACAGATAATGCCCAAGTTTTCAGTTCACTCAGGTTTATTAATTTTTGTCAAACTTACAATGTAATATTGTCTCATTCTACAGCTTATCATCCGCAGGGAAATGGATTAGCAGAATCCTCCAACAAAACATTGGTAAGAATTTTGAAGAAAACAATCAGTGAGAATCAAAAGAATTGGGATACGAAGCTAGTTTTTGCCTTGTGGGCAACAAGGATGACTACAAGGAGGTCTACCAGCAAGTCTCCTTATGAGCTCGTATACGGCACTCAAGCTTTATTCCCCACACAATTGGTAAAACCTGTGATTTCTTTTCTCCAAGATGCTCAAGCAGAACCAAATGCCATGATAAGAAGAATGAACAATGTGATGGAACTAAGTGAAAACAGAAATCAAGTTCGACACAACTTGCTCACTTATCAGCGGAAGATGAAGGTAATATTTGATAGAAAAGCAAAGGAAGTTTTGTTTCAGAAAGGAGATTTAGTATTGAGATGGGATACACGAAGGGAAGATAAAGGCAAACACGGTAAATTTGATCCCTTGTGGTATGGCCCATTCAAAATTAATGAAGTCAGAGGAAATAATACTTTCGCGTTGGAAAATCTGGAAGGAGAAGTGTTGGATATGCCTGTGAATGGGTAATATCTCAAGCATTATTTCCGACATTAAGCAGTTGCTGGTTCATCATTGTATATATCCGGTGTGGTCATTGTACATTTTCATCAAGCAATATGTGACTCCATGCCCGAGGTGAAGGCACTAATCTGCAGGTTCTTAGTGTTTCGTGGTAAAAACACTATCCCCAGGTGGAGCCAGATGTTGTGGATCATTATCTACATATCCTTTTTATATTTTATTTTGAAATTTTAAAAAGAAAAAATTAAAAAAAAAATAGGAATTCGAAAATATGCTATAGTATGAAGTTTTTAATACTTTAGCATAAAAAAGAGAGGAATGCAATGTATTTTCATTTTTATTTATATACATGAAGTGGGCGTCAACCTTAGGTTGATATATATATATATTAAGGTTAAAGCCCGAGCAACTTCCTGAGCGGAAGTCGCAATCATATAGAGAATATTATGGATATGCAATTGCGGGGGGTGAATTAGCCCGTCGGTTATCAAATCCCGACCCCCCGCAGTTGACTGGTCAGAGCTTAGAAATTTGGTGATCAACGGTTCTGATTAATTACGGGGGGTATGGGTAGAACTTCTCCGCCGTACTCACAGACCCCCCGCATGACGTCATCAGCTGAGATGGAAGACAGTTGTCATCCACTGCTAACTATTTCTCCGCGTCACTCCTGCATTTATTATGGTTTCCGTAGCCTATAAAAGGATTCTCCCGTTCCGTTTTAATTTATTTGTGATTTTTTGCCCTGTTAAACCGCGTTCCGCCACCTTTGCATTACCCATTGCCTTGCGAATTGCTTTCGAATTCTTGTCAGCCATGGCCAAGCAAGCATCATTGTCTGGTTTATCAACTCTCAGTCCCCTCCTAGATAGCGAGAAAGATGTTCATGATACCACGTCGTCTGTCAACCATCCTCTCTTGCATTACCAAGTAACCCTGAACACTGACAAGTCCCCTGTGTTGTCTGCTTGTGTTCCAAAAACTCATTTCTTCCCCAAATTCATTTCTTGGTTAGTTTCGTCCATGTACCCTGGCAAGTGTTTCGTTATGAATTCCCAGGGGGAAAATATCCTGCAGGTTTCAACACAATTAATGCGTCAAGCATTATGTTTTCCAGAAGATGAGTCTCCATTGCAGTTCTCCGAAGATTTGTTGGTTTAGTATTTCGAGGAGCTTTCAAATGAAGAGTTTAATCGCTGCATGTCGTTTTTGATACCAAGTCCAGAGAAAACTCAATTTGAAGCAGGAAATTTCAGTTTGGAGGTGTTCAATGTTCAGTACAGGCCGGTTCTTAGCTGCATTATGGAAATTTTGGGAAGAGATGATGATCACGAAATTGATAAAGAAGTCTTGGGAATGTTCACTATGATGATGAAACCAGGTGTGGTGCTAGACATCCCATCTTTTTGGCAAGAAGTAGTAAACTCCCAATTGATCACTTTCCCTCTAACAGGTTTTTTCAGATTTCCATCATTGGTAGTCTACTTATTTTTATATCAAAATGTTGAAGATTTCATGAGTGTTGGTTTAAATATAATGGATAGTAATAAAAATAAGCAGTCAGTTTTGCTTTGGACCGATATGGTTAGAAAAGAAGAGAACGAAGCCGGGCTGTTTGAATTTGTTGACCATTTCATGACTACTGCTTATAAAATTCTGAATGGAACTCTTCCTCCATGCTTTCTGCCAAAGGCCCGGGAGTTCTTACAGTTAGGACCCAATTGTAAATTTGGAGATTGGTTTGTTTTTGAAGATTACTCTGAGATAAGGCTGTATGGAGTTAGCATTGAGCCCTATAGGCTCCCAACCTTTGTTCCCATGAGAATTTTTGCCCTGGAATTTATAAGGCAAAGTCTTAATGTAGATCAAGTTCATTTTCTGCCCATGAAGAAAGGATTAATGTACAAGTTGCCTATGAGTGTAGGCCCTTTTGTTGTTAACACAAGACAAGCTTTTGAAGAAGTATCAAAAATATTGGAAGGAACGCAGTTGTTGTTGGGAGAGAAATGGCCCTATGATCCACATGGGATAATTTCTCAGAAAAGGGTCGAAAATGGATATGCTGCTTTTACTCATGTAAGTAAACCTGATTTGGAGAAACTGGATGATCCAGGAGGGTCAAGCTCATCAAAGACCAGTATTCAAACACTTGCAATTTTGGAAAGAATGAGCAAAAGAGGTAGGGAGGATGTTATTGATATCGATGATGAGGAGCCTCGAGAGGAAAAAATGACCAAACTAGCAGAAGACCATTCCTCCAATTCACCTGGTTTTACTCTCCAGGTCAATGAAGAACAAGATTGCCCCTCATCTCCTAATAGACAGGAACTTCATTTGGAGAAGGCTCCTTCCATGAAGCAAGTGTTCACACAGATTGAGGAAAGGAACCAAAGGATAAAGGCCAATATAGAAGCACAAGCAGAGCACAATATACCTGCTGACCAAACCAGATTGCTGATTGTGATGGATTTGGAGAAAGATCAGTTTAAGATGGCTCTGTCACATCCGACAGGAATGTCCCTTGGACCTTCAGGCAGCTTTAAGGAGTTAAATATTGTCATGGATGTTAAAAAAATCCCCTTGTGGGACAAAATGAATCTTCACATGCAGACTGGTCAGCTGATTGTAAACGATTTGAGCAAGACCAATGCTACAGCAGTTAAGACTGAAAATATACTGGCAAAGGTCATTAAACAATGCAAAATGGAGAAATAAAATGCCAGGGCATTAACAACTCAGAATGAAGAGCTGAAGAAGATTATTATGAAAATCGGCGTGGATCCAAATGATAAAGCCGCAGTTCAGAAGCTAATGAAAAGTGCAGAAGCGGAAATATCATCATTAAGGAAAAAGTTGAAATTGCCAGCTACAGAGCACTCATTGGCAGCTGAAGTAGCTGAGGTTGAAAAGGAGAAAGAGGAATTGCGACAGTAGCTAATGAAGAAGGACGAAGAACTCACTAAGGTAAAGCAGACTGCTATAACCTTACAGAATCAAATCCAGAACCATACTTGTACTTTTGATTTTTCTGCAGGTGGAGCTGATCCTCAAGCCCAGGTTGTTTAGCTAAACACAGAATTAAAGATGGCGGAGAGAGATTGTAAACAAGCCCAGTCTGAATTGGCCACATTTATCAAGATGATGCAAGGATGGGAAGGAAAAGAAAATGAGAACGAGCAGAAGCTACAAAAAGCTGAGGATGAAATCAAGGAGCTCAAGGAGAAATTAAAGGGAAATATTTCCCTTATCAAAGCTAAGGATCTCATCTGGAACGAGATCATTTCAGAAATGCAGTCAAAATGGGATTCCATGAATATAATTTCCAGAGAGAAAAACATTATTTCAGAGCATGAAAAGGAGCTATTATCGGAGAAGCAGGCCGCTATTAAAAGATCAAATTGGGCCAAAAAATTCATAAATTTTATTAATGCCAAGACAGATGAAGAGTTGAGAGATATGGGGATATAGGATAGGTACTTCTATGCTGAAGAGGTAAACAAAATGATCATTAAAAATGACCTTCTAAAGGCCTCAGAGAAACGGTTACAGGGAATTAAAGAGATAATTAAGAAATTTGATATTTCGTTTGACAAGTTGACGAGAACAGGTTTGCCCTCATGCTGGACGGAGAGAGGGGAGATTATGTCCTAGAAATTTTATGAGGATCAATTGATATTTGCAAAAAGCATAGCAGATGGCCGGCATGAGAAGACACAGATTTTGAAGGGAGAAATAGTATTTAATTTCTTACAAAGGCATTTCCTTCTGCTATGGATGGTGAAGACATTGTTCACAAGTAATCTTACTCACAGTCAAGTTGTTGCATTTACACTGGAATATCATCATTATAAGAACGCTTCGACAACTCAAGATAAACTCTGGAAAGAATGCAAGAAATTTTCTATTGACACAGAAAAGGGATTTCCAGCCAAACAGCCACAAGTAGTCGTTCAACCACAAATAGTCATTGAGTCAGCCACTATTTCAGGAACATCAGTTCCCTTAGATTAGGAGTTATCATCTTTTATTATGTTTTAAATGAAGTCATGTAAATGTAGTAGAATGTTTCTGAGGCATGTACCTCTACTATAGAGAGTAGTTAAGTAGTTAGAGTTAGTTGGAATCAGTTTTATAACTGGAAACCATTTTGGTTCAGATTGTATTTAAAGACATTTTGAAGGAGAAAGAAGGTTCCGAGTTTTGGACCTTGAAGGCTAATTTTGTACTGAACAATATTGAATGAATGAAATTTTTTTGCAAGTTTCCATTATTCTAGCTGTGTTGAAGAGTTTTCTTGGTTTTCATTTCATTTCCATATCTGTGAATAAAGTAGAGTGATTAGAGCTGCAGGTCTCTTGATATTTATGTATCTAAGAGTTAAACATCCTTAATGGGCGCTCCTCTGCTTTAGTTTATTTGTTATTCACTTCTTCAGGATTTTATTATGGTAGTTTCTGTTTAAAGCAGCATGACAAATTAAAATCCTTTTCTTTCTTCATCTTCCATTCGCTCACTTCAATATAAAGGGAACATGGCATTGCAGAACTTATAAAGATTTGATATTTGGGAAATATATTATTAATATTTGACTTATAAAGATTTGATATTTGGGAAATATATTATTAATATTTGAAGGTTTAATAAACAGAGACAGATATACATTTTGTGACATAATCTTTAATGTCTTTAGCACAGATTCCTGTACATAGCAAGGAATTGTTTCTCAAGGAACAACATTCCCTTCAGCATATACCTGTGTTGGTGCTAAAGGGTTCAGGACTGGGTGAATAGGACCAGGTGACAAAGGATTTGGAAAACTTGATTCAACTTCGCTCAAATCAGGTAAAAAGTAAGATCGATGATGCAAATCATCCCACGGTCTATCTATACCAGTCATAGCTTCCAGGATGGCCTCTTCATATGGAAGAGTGGTATCAAGGCAATCTTGGGCAGAAGAAGAACTAAGTGTCCAAGTCGGAGCCACATCTCCATCCAACTCCTCTGGAGAAAGAGGAGTTGGAATGGTCTCTGCAGAGTCAACAATAGATTGATAAGCAATCTCAACTGCAGATATCGGAAATGCCATTCCACCCACTTGACCTTCCGCTAATGTGGAGGTAGGGGAAGGCAAGGTCCAAGGATCCAAAAAATAATGATTTCTGAAGAACTCTCTTTGAATAGGAGCCCTGGAGGATGAAATTTCATTTATATGAATGGTAGGAGGTGTAATATTGAAAGTACCCATTAAAGAAGAATGCATTCCAACCCCTAAATTCTCAACAGGCAGCTTGGCATTATCCAACTTTGGAATAGTTGAGTCAGTAGATGCATTCGGGTCTATAGGAGAATAGTCCAGTTGATCCACTGTAACAATCCTCCCTTCGTGGGGGAAAAAAATAACCCGAAATAATGAGGATGCAATGGAATCCATCTCATAAATCCAATTTCGCCCCAACAGAAGGTTGTAATCCAAGCTTGCATCAACTATCTCAACCTCTATATTTACAGTTTTACCCCCAACACAGATGGGAAAAGCTGGGATAATACCATGCAGTCTGTGAGAATGACCATCAAACACAATCAAAATAGTAGCAGATGGAACAACTGCGGGAGATCCAATTCCCTTCCAGCATCTGAGAGACATCACACATCTGGAAGTGCCCTCATCAATGACCGTTCGAAAAATATTGAATTTCTGAAATGAAGATTTGATGTGGAAAGCCATATGATGGGGGAGTCTCTTTTTAAAATTAGACATATTGAATGTAATCACAAGAGATTTCTTTGGATCGACAACATAATTGGTAGTGAGAAGAGAACTACGCTGAGCAAGACAAGACTAGAGCACCTCAAGAGCTGACATGGCACAAGGACTCTGCGCCAGATCTTCCACAATAGAGTAGTTTTGGGCAGCCCTGGAATTTGGATTAATCGTCGTACGCTTGGTATATGCTTTTGGCATCCGAGGTATAGGCTCAATAGTAAGCCTCGTAATATGAAGCGGCTCAGTACCATCGGGAGCACCCTTGGCTTTCGAAGACTCATCTTTGCCATAATCACGGGATCTTGTGGCGATATCTGCATGAGCACTCATCATGTATATGTTTGATGGAGTTTCGCCTTCCTGGGTGCCCCAGAGGAAGCCCCAGTATTTTGATTCGCGCCAACAACTAGATGTTGCCCTTGGGGAAAAGGGTTTGTCAACACAGCCTGGGAACTAGAAGAACCCTGCTGAGCTAACAAGCGCCGTGCATACTGAATTTTAGGGCAAAGGTGAGTAATATGGTCTCCAGCACATAACTTGCATGGAAACTTCACTTTCTTTTTATCCTTTGGACCCTCACCAACATGCTCGTTGGATTTATTTGCATTACCCTTCCCATTCTTGCCCTTTTTCTTATTATTGTTCCGTCCCTTCTTATTCCCTTCGGATTGTTGATTTTCTGGTTAGAAGTCTGAACGTAATTTACCAACAAATATTGAGAAGGCTATGACTCAGCAGGCACAGCCTGACCAGAAGAAGCAGATTGTATAGACAACTGCTGCAATTGACTAAGCAGGTTAGCTGCACCACTATTGATCGACCCAATAATTCTGTCACCATGACGACCGAGTTTAGTCTTGGATATGTCTAATTTGGAGCGAGGAGCATTAGGAAAATATTTATGAAGGACACCAGACTGAGAATATATCAATTCAAGCTGTTGGGCCCTAAAAATAGCCTTCTCTTTGGAAAATACCACTGAGAGGGATACATCCTTAGAAATATCTACCTGCAGAGATTTCAAAAACCATTCCAAAAGAAATTATCTCGGAATATAAGCTTTGATAAGCCTCTTCCTTCTCCGCCATTCCTGAATATGATCAGAAATGTGGGTTGCGTCGTCCTGCTTAAAATTAGCTAGGAGTTTAGTCTTGGCATCATAACGGATAAGCAACTGGAAATGATTTAGAAATATAGTAGCCAGATCTCCAAATGTAGCAAAACTGCCCCCAGTTAATTCAATATACCACTTGACAGCGTTTCCAGTCAAGGTGCGTTGAAACAACCTCAACCTAATCGAATCCTCGATCAGGGAGTTAGATGAACACCATAAATGGAAAGTGGTGATATGATCAGCGGGGTCCTCTCCATTCTTGCCTTCAAAGTTTGGAATGTCTGAAGCTAGTTTGGTAGGAACCGGAGGCCACCCCGGACTATATCGGATCGGATCATTCGTCATTTTCGACAAATCTGGAAAGTTCAACATTGCCAGAAAAGGTAAATGAGGAGGAGCCTGAGGATTCCATCCTTGGTAGGATGAATTCCCAACATTCTGAAAATAATAAACTATATTTGATGAGGCACCAGGTTGCCATAAATAACTCATAGAAAATGTTGGGCCATAGGACCCAACATTTGGAGAAGGACCCCCTCCCAACGTAGAGTTACCATAGACTGGACCAGTTCCCCCCCCGAAGTAGTGAATAAAGAGGAAACCCCCTGGTAGGGGTTCCAAGTGCTAGAAAGAGGGGAAAAACCCTGATAAACACTCGACGAAGGGAAAGAGACATTCCCTTGTTGACCAGCGAGAAACTGATTCCCTGCCCCCACTATTGTAAATACAGGGTTCCAACCTGTAAAGGTAGTCGAACTCTGACCTCCAGACCAAGGGTTAAAACTCTGAGTCTGAGAAGTAAAAGGAAAATACCCCAAGGAAGGATTTGAACTAGGAATATGCCCACTTCCGAAGGGGAACCCTTGAAAAGAAGCTGACCCACTAGCCATGGAAGACATGGGTGCAGACGCAGTTGCAGCAGTGGAAAAGGAAAACGAAGGAATTCCACTAGTGGGTATTCCAAAACAAAAGGGACCAGATTGAGAAGCTTGTGCTTGGGTGAAACCAGAGCCAAACACAGCAGTACTAGAAGCAATCGAAGATATAGCAATTGTGCCTCCTCCTTCTACTGAAGCAAGAGTCTGAATGCCTACAGCACTCACAGTCGAAGCCACGTTCCCAGTCGTGGCCATCGAAAGGTATGAATAAGATGGATAAGGACTTTCTAGTCTTTCTGACTCAGGTCTAATGTACTCAACAACAAACGGATAATCAGGAGGAAGAGGAGATGGAAGTGATTCAGAAAGCTGAGATACTTCCTCTACTTCTACTTCTTCTTCTCCCAGAAATAAGACTCTCGAGGTGAGCGGAGCGCTCATCTCGGAACCAACACCGGAACCAACTACAAAACCTTCAAGCCCTTGTGTAGGATCTCTCTCCACTGCGTCAGATACCACTGGGTGATATTCACCTGCTATATTACTCCTACACCTTCTTAAAGAAGGCTCTACATTTTCGGGAGATAATCTCAAGAGTCAGTACAAAGTTAGACTTTCACACTATAATACTGTGGGGTTTATGGGGGCGAGCTCCCCCCTCAAGTTGAACCTGGCAGTGCTCTTAAAAATTTTCGTCCTTAATTTCCTACGGGTAGTCCGCGTCCAGGTTTTGTATATTTTGTACATGGTTGTATACAAAAGGCCTTTGTAACTCCTAATTACCTCACATTAATTGTCAACCCAGGGACGACTTTTTGTTTCAAGAGTGTACTCAGTCTGAGGCGGCTATTTACTCAAGAGTAATGTTTTGCAGTATAGTGCTTAAAATCCAAAAGTAAATGAAAGCTTGTCTATAACTAAGTTACTTCAAAAGAATAAATCACACATTCAGAAAACTAGGCAGCTTATCAGTCAAGGGTTTGGCAGTGATAACCCATCCCTTTGGAAACTGATGGAGAGGAAATTAGAGCATAGACCACAGGTCAGGGAGCTAGACAGTGAATGCCGAAGCTCACTACAGCCTTAGATCGTTTCTCACACCAAAACAACAAATGCGAGTAAATAAAACAGCAAATAAAGAATTGAACAACAAATCTAAAATGGAACAGCAAACGAACAGCTAAGTCTCGCGAGTTGTAACCAAACTTAATCTATTGACCCAAATGCACTCTTCACAATCAAATAACAATCTTTCACTTTTAAGGCAAATTAAGTAGAACACGCTAATGGAACAGCAATGACTATTGATAAATTATGAACAACATTAATAAATAATATACGCACACAACACGCTGGACGGCCAAATACAAATGCATAATAACTTAACACAGGCACACATTAATAGTAATCTGAGTCTGATACTACAAGTATTAATCCTGGTTAGAAAGGGTAATGATTACAATCCATAATGGAACCACAACGTCAATTGAATAGCAATCGTGTGAAGTATAAACCATAGAGAAATGCAGTAATACCAACTTAAGAAGGTTACAGCTTGATTACTCTGCAATTAAACAGCAATAGCATTATGTAGAGAACGGCAATGTTACGGTAACGGTTTTAAAGGAATAGCAATACGTTAGAATGATGATTACGGTGTTCCTGTTGCAGAGAACGAAATATGAAATATAACAGAGCTGTAATATAAGATAACAAAACACATCAGATTACCGATTCAAGCTGATAAGCAAAACCACGCATAAACCAAGGAGATAATATACAGCAGCAAGTGTCCTCCGGGGCCGGGCCCTTAGCCTCCAAGGGAACACCGCCTTAAGTTAATCCAGACGCAAAGATGAGAGAACCACCAAGCTTATATTAATGCATCGGACAGAAGTACAATGAACCAGTTCTCACAAGACTCAATAATCAGAATTGATGTTTAACAGAAAATTACATAAAAACGTATCTCCAAATCATCTCCCTACACAATACGTGCTTCTCCTTTTATAATCAGAAGGAGGAGAAATTGAATAGTAAATACAATCTTCCCATAACAATATTGGATTTCTTCCAACCAATTGATCAACAAGAAAATAGATTTACATCCATCTTTCAACAACAACAAGTCGAATTTGGCTTTTTAGCTGATATTTGGAGGACAGCCGCAACAACAGAACTGAGAAAATCGTGCTTAAAGAACTCTGCGAATCTCTCAACACAGGCCGAATTTGGGCAAACCTTTCTTTAGTAAAGTTAATTGGGTCCGTTCTGGACAAAACCCATGTTCCGGATTTCCCAGATTCGTCTTCATTTGCTCAGAATCTCAACCGCAAAACTGTCACTCCTTATTCCAGCGCATTTCTGAGTTGGCACTTTTAATGATCAAATCTTCAATCTGGAAATTATCTTGGAGGATAAAAATGGTGAATAATGTTATAACCAACTTATTAAAACCATCATTGATAAAATAATTCATAATCATCAATTTATTAGAAATAAAGGAAGATAAATAATATTCATCCATAAGAGCATAAATCATTTATAAAATGGATTTAAATAATAAATTATAATAAATGACATGATGAAGAATAGTAGAAATGGGTGGAATAAGTGTTCAAAAGTGATAATAATAATGGCATATTAACGGCCCAACATACCCCCACACTCAATATGTTGCATGTCCTCATGCAACGAAAACTGAATCTATTGCATGTCCTCATGCAACCCAAAGACAAAAACCCATGTGTTAACCAAGCAATAAAAAATATGTTCATCTCAGCTCATGAAATGGATAGAACAAATGAATTCTTCCTTAATTAATGAATATTCACTTTTAGTAATCTTGATGAAGGCATAACAATTTATATATTGACATTCAACTATATGTATATATGAAGTTGCAACAAAATATGATATAAGTAACAGCAAACTTCATTAACCATTTTCTCAAAAACTACAAACCAGCTTTTGTTGAAATTTGGCAAGTAAATTTATAATATATGAATGTCTTTATGATCCAAAAATCAGATCGTTTTGATGCACGGATCATGAGATATAAACAAAATGGCTGTAGGTGAGAGTGCATGATTTCCGAAATTTTATGAACCAATTTATCTTGAAATTATCTGGGTTTGTATTAATGATACGTCTGTGTTTTTCAGAAATCACAAGAATTGAGTTCAATATTATGGAAATCAATTTCTGCATTGTGTAAAAATGAAATTGTATGCCTTAAATGAGAAAGAAAATTGAAAACATCCATCATGCGTAGCAATTCCTCCCCCTCTCTGAAAAATTAGCATGCCCTCATGCCATGCTAGAAAAAAATTGAGGTGGTTGCTACCAACTGTTGAATTCGATGCTTGGTGTAAAACAACATGAAATAAGGGAGGTGTTGAGAATGAATAAGAATAGCAATGGATGATAAAGAATATGAATGGCATAGTCATAAGAAAGAAATGAATGAAAGCAACACTCCCCCAAACTGAAAGATGATATGCCACTGAAAAAGGGGAAGTGGTAAAGATGTGGAATGAAGGATGATAAATAATGCTCAAAATGGATTTTTATGAAATTCTCCTAAATTCGTAATAAATCAGAAAATTATGCGATTTTACCTCAAGTTTTACCTCCAAAAGAAAAATGTGGAATGACATATATGGACTGGCATTTGTTGAAGCTGATGTAGGGAGAGTTTGTGCTGAAAGTGATACAAAAGGTGGAATCCAGGTAAGCACATCATGTCTGAAGAATTGTTCATGTGCGCGAGCCTCTTCTGTTAAGTGCAATAGTGTGGTCATGCTGTGAATAGAATTCTGCCCATACTTGTTGTTCTCCTGTAAACAAAACACTATTTTGCATACAATGTTCTTGAATCCATAGTGTTAGTTTTGAATAGAAATAGATAAGATGCATGCAAAACTTTCAGTCAGAAAAACTTTTGTCAAATCAACAAGTTATGGCAGAGTGTAGTAATCATATCGCATGCTATCCCATAATGCATACATTCCCCCTCCAATTGGAAAAAGAATTCCATGACCATAAAGTGTATGAGAGGTGTTGTGCTGAGAGCAAGGCAAGGGAATGAACAATATTGCAGTAAATAAAGCAAAGTACACATATCAATGATAGGACAGCGAGAGTTATGGTTATAATGAGAGCAGAGTGTGTAAAGATAGTTATGAATAAAAGATATGACACTTTGGATTGATGATAAGTTATGAAAAAGAGAAAAAGGACAGCAATATGCCAAAAAAATGCTTTACTGACAGTATTCTAGCTGAAAATGATGCGATTGATTATAAAAAAAATTTCTCATGCATAAAGGTTCAAAACAGGGAAAATTAAGGAAATAACTTCTCTGATAAAAAGAAAAAAAATAAGAAAAGGGTATTATAGTAATAATTGACGATAAGATATAACTTCAATACCATAAGCAGAGCCTCTGCTGCCAGCAGGCGTCCATAGCCTCGACAGGGTTGCTTTTTAACCCATATGAGCCAGAATCCTCAATTTATAACTAGAGAGTTACATTGTTGTTCTACAGAAGAGATCAATGTGCTGGCGTGGTAACCAGATAACCACACTGCCATTCACTAGGATGTAGCAAAAGTGATCAGGCCGGCTCGTGATGAGACCTCCTGTTCCAAGGATAATTGGGCTATCCAATGGATCATAACCCTGGTGTGGTGACCATAATGGGAATGTCACTTTGTTACAGCCTTATGAACATGGTAGGCTGGCTCGTACTGAGACCCCCTATCCTCCATCTGCGAACAAAATTTTGTGATTATTACACATTTTTATGATAAAAAGAGGGAGGCTCAGTACTCCTTAAGAGCAGGGATGGTGGAAGAAGTTGAACATGTCAATAGAAAAAAAATATACCCATAATCTCATTTATTACAGACAGAGAAGATTATAATCCAAAAGGGTGGAACCAGCATGGTATTAAGATAATCAATCAACATCATGTTCAATAGAAAACAATGCAGTAAAGTAGTATATAAATAATTGTGTCCCTTTTGAAAATAATCTATCATCAAGGAGCTGTCCTGTTAAAGATCATAACGTGAATGATATTAACTCGCTTCAATAGAATCCATAATTCTTGTCCTTATAAAAATAGTGTACTTCATGTCATGAAGGGGAATCAGTAAAATGTGGTTGAGATGAACTAGGAATAGTCCCACAAGAGGAAGAAAAGGTTGCTCTCAAAAATACTCCCAAAGGGTTGCTCTTTTGAAGGAACGGCAAAAACACTCAAAAAGTGGTGTTCCGTGTAGGGAACAGCAAAGGAAATGCACACCAAAAAGCAAAAATACACATAAAAAAATGTGAAAATGCAAATGTCGTTCCTTTGGAAAAAGGAACAGCAAAAACTAAAAGTGTCGTTCCTTTGGAAAAGGAACAGCAGAAACGCAAGTGTCGTTCCTTTGGAAAAGGAACAGCAAAAATGAAAAGTGCAGAAGTGTTGTTCCATTCGAAAAGGAACAGCAAAATGGACAATCATAAAATGCAAACATGCAAAAAAAACAAATTCGCTGTTCACAGCATTGATGCTGAGGATGAGTTACACTTTGAATGAAGCAACACCTGAAACATAAAATATAAGAGAAATTAGAAAAGAAACAACATTTTATTTAAAAACAATATGTAAATTAAGTTACAACAGCTATGATATTATGTAAAAAAAATGATCTTTTTGAAAAATGTTTTGGCAGCAGTGATAAGACATGAATCTTCAAATTGAAATCAATTCTTCATTTGTTCTATTATGAATCTGTTGGGTAATGAGTTGGATGAAATTCCTTTGTTTTATTAAAATTTATTTCAAGAATCACTCGTCCATAAATTGACCTTCTTTTTCTCCTAGGCCCTGCAAAAAAACGAGTGTCTACCTGCAATAAAACATTAAATCATGGAGAAAGAGAGGTGATCGGGCTCCCCTAATCCAAGAATTATGCAAAAAACAACAAGTAGTTACTCTGTATAACAAATCCATTGAGAAAATAATAAAGTAAAATTTATTTGTCACCTGCGGGAGAGCAATGGTCGACCATACTATCCAGCAGTGTTTTAATCACAACTTCTTTGTTTTTCATCGAAATTGAGTGATTCAAAAGCCAAATGAGAGCTAATTCAAAGGTTTATCTCCAGTAGCAACAGGTTTTAGAAATTCAATGATATGATATGTCAATTTTAGTTAGAACAACCTGCATAACATAGTCATTTTCAATTACCCAGCTCAGATCAACAGTTAATGTTTTAAGCGTAAATTTTTCGTTTGATGTCGGATTCGAATGATTCAAATTGGAAATTAAATTAGATTCATTTATTTATTTCCAATAGAAACAGGTTTTGAAGACAAGAAGAATTGATAGGTCAAATACTGTAAGGAACAGCCGGAAAGACATAGTTTTAAGGGTGCTGATTTACGATAGACAGTCAGTATTTTGATCATAAATTCCCCATACGATATCGAAAATGAGTGATTTCAATTGCATTGTAAACTAGATTCATAGGGGAATCTACCATAGTAACAGGTTTTAAAAATTCAAACATTTATGCCTCCAAAAACTGACTGTCCCAACTCTGTTCCTGAGCTGCCCACTAGACACCCTGTCAATGTTTTGTTTCTAACTTTTTCGTTTCAAATCCAAATTGACTGATTCAAATTGGGTTAGAAAGTAGACATCAAGGGCTACCTAGGGTAGAAACAGGTTTTAAAAATATTCACTTTTGGTCCCTCAAAACATGACTGTCCCGACTGTTTTTCCAGAAAGTTCATCAAGCCCACAAGCCAAAAAAATGGTATTCAAGCATTTTTTCAAATTGGTGATAAAAATGAAAAATGAGTGTTTGTAGAACTTATTATTTCTATTATGATTCATCTACATACACAAATAAATTGAAATATTTATCACCGATGTTGATTTCGATAGCGTGTTGCAACAAAAAAACAACTATTTTTACAAAAAAAACAAAATGCATTTATTTATGTTCTTATTTTATTTTATTTTATTTTTTTACTAACCTACTTTGATTGAAATATGAATATGACTATGTATAGGAGTACTTCCAATGGAACCATTTTCGAAATAAGGCTTCAAATATGTACATACCCAAATTTGAAAAATGCATGTTGATAAAAATTAGGGTATGAGAAGCCAACTTCCCTTGAAAAGATGTTGTCAAAAATTGTTGAAGTATAGAGTGATACTGCAAACAAGTGATGGAATGAAACCAATCTTCAATATATCCTTTACTTTCTTGATTTCCCATAGCCATCATATCATGAAGTTCTTGAGCTTTTAAAATGACTTGTTGAGGCATACTAAAAGAAACCTCATTTTCTTCCATAACTTCTACAATTTTTGAATTTGAAACATTCTGAATCTCATTGTAAGTTTTCTCCATTGGTGCATGTGAAATAGAATGGGTGGGAAGGATGGGTAAATTTTGCAGTTCAACATTGTAAGCATGTTGTACTGGTTTATTGTGGTGAGGGTGTGGAATTAGTTGAGCAGGAAATTGTGTATGGAATGGAGCATTGTGATGATGTGGTTGGTTGGGTTGAGTGGATAAATTTGATATGCAAGCAGGATGTTGTGAAAGATCTGGTGGAGAATATGGAGAATGTGCTTGTGCTACAAGATGAGGGAGAGTAGTCATGCAATCATAAGGTGAACCATGCCAAACTTGTAGATAAGATTGGTGGTTATATTGAAATTGACATGGCTGCCTTAGAACATGAGTATTCCATAATGGATTATGCAAGTAAGAGAATGGAGAAGAAGTGTTTTGAACCATACCTGTAGGCCATGATTTCCATGGTTTTGACCTTGTTGCGGCTTCCTCACCTCTTTGATATGATACTTCCATCCTAGATAAGGAAGAGTAACCATCTATGGGCTGCTCCTTTTGGTCATGAGGGAAAAACACTTCATCAAATTCTTCATTTTTATGAACCTGCAAAACATCCAATTTTGAGCTTAGAGAGCTAATAAAATCAACTTTAAAATTTTCAAATAAATCATTGATTTCAGCTCTTATGTCTCCTATTCTTGTAGCAGATTTGGAAAAGAAAGAAAAAACATCTCTAGAATTCTTACCAGCCTTGGAGATTCCTCTTGAATACCTTATGCACAACTCACAAACATCATCATATGATAACTGAAAAACATCACCTTTTCCTATCAGATTTAAGAGTTCTAAAAATTCATCTTTGATTCCTTTAAGAAGGAGTGTTTTTAAGATCTCTTTTTCCAAATGCTTATGCTTTGATTTTTGAAGGTTATAATGAAATCGATCTACATAGTCCTCCAAACTTTCATCTCCCCCTTGTATCATACCGAAAATATCTTCATTGGATTTGCAATAGTCTTGGTACTTCTTCAAGAATATGTTCTTCATGTCCTCCCATGATTGGATGCAATTCCCACCTAGGCTCATGAACCATCGGAGAGCTGCTCCTTTTAGAGTAAGAGGGAACACTTTCAATCTTTGATCATTAGTACAATAATCATATCCTCTACAAAGTATTTCGAACTCAAATAAGAATGTATCTGGATCTTCATTTGCTAAACCATGAAAATTTGGTAAAGATGGGGGAATTATGTGTATTTGTGTCACTCCTCCTAGATCTTTGATAGGAAATTCAAAAGTAGAAACGTGAGCCATTTCTTACCATAATATAAGATGTTTTTCATGTGTTTCTTCGAGGCTCCTTCTTCAAATGTTCCTATCAATTAGTTAGTGAAATGGGTAGTGCTTACATCACCACTTGAGTGAAATCATGTGATTCGTTTTTTAAAAATTTCTATATTTTTTTCTAGTCATTCACACAAAAATTCAAACATCTATTTCTACACAAAAAATTAACAAATCTGCCGGAAAGCGGGCAGGGGAGCAGGGCTGTTACATGCTCCGTACGCAGGTTCTTACCTTCCGTTTTTAATACCCAATTCTCTCCTAGCAGGCACTCATCAGATTCAGACTACTCTTTAGAAATGGCTACACTCTCCCCGGCAACGACGCCAAAATTTGGAGCGATAAAAAGGTGTCTTTGTAACTCCTAATTACCTCACATTAATTGTCAACCCAGGGACGACTTTTTGTTTCAAGAGTGTACTCAGTCTGAGGCGGCTATTTACTCAAGAGTAATGTTTTGTAGTATAGTGCTTAAAATCCAAAAGTAAATGAAAGCTTGTCTATAACTAAGTTACTTAAAAAGAATAAATCACACATTCAGAAAACTAGGCAGCTTATTAGTCAAGGGTTTGGCAGTGATAACCCATCCCTTTGGAAACTGATGGAGAGGAAATTAGAGCATAGACCACGGGTCTGGGAGCTAGACAGTGAATGCCGAAGCTCACTACAGCCTTAGATCGTTTCTCACACCAAAACAACAAATGCGAATAAATAGAACAGCAAATAAAGAATTGAACAACAAATCTAAAATGGAACAACAAACGAACAGCTAAGTCTCGCGAGTTGTAACCAAACTTAATCTATTGACCCAAATGCACTCTTCGCAATCAAATAACAATCTTTCACTTTTAAGGCAAATTAAGTAGAACACGCTAATGGAACAGCAATGAATATTGATAAATTATGAACAACATTAATAAATAATATACGCACACAACACGCTGGACGGCCAAATACAAATGCATAATAACTTAACACAGGCACACATTAATAGTAATCTGAGTCTGATACTGCAAGTATTAATCCTGGTTAGAAAGGGTAACGATTACAATCCTTGAGAGAACACAACGTCACGGTTAGACCTTGATAGTGTGGTATAAACCATGAAAGTACGGTAATACCAACTTAAGAAGGTTCATGACTTGATTACTCTGAAGTTGTGACAATAACATTGTGAAAACGACGATGTTACGGTAACGGTTTTTAAAGGAATAGCAGTACGTTAGAATGCACGATTACGGTGTTCTATGACTGAGAGAACGAAATATGAAACCTCTTAATTTGTAATATAAGATAACGGAAAACACATCGGTTCTGGAATCGGGCATCCTGTATCACCGAGAAGGAACCCGAGAGATAATGTACGATAGGCAAGTGTCCTCCGGGCGGACACTGTACTCAAGGAACACGCGCGGTTAATCCCAGGCAACGAATGGAAATAATCACCGAGCTTGTATTAATGCATCGGACAATACAATAGCCGGTTCTACAAGACTCGATAATCGGGCCCCGATGTTTAACGAAGAAAATTGTAAAAATCTCTCTCCAAATCCTCCTTTTTTACACGATACGTGCTTTCTCCTTTTATAATCAGAAGGAGGAGAAATTGAATAGTAAATACAATCTTCCCATAACAATATTGGATTTCTTCCAACCAATTGATCAACAAGAAAATAGATTTACATCCATCTTTCAACAACAGCAAGTCGAATTTGGCTTTGTAGCTGAGATTTGGAGGACGGCCGCAACCACAGATCTGAGAAAATCGTGCTCAAAGAACCCTACGTTTCTCTCAGTACAAGCCGAATTTGGGCAAACCGTTCTTTACGAAAGTTAATTGGGTCCGTTATGAACAAAACCCATGTTCCGGATTTTCCAGATTCGTCTTCATTTTCTCAGAATCTCAACCGTAAAACTGACACTCCTTATTCCAGTGCATTTTTGAGTTGGCACTTTTAATGATCAAATATTCAATCTGGAAATTATCTTGGAGGCTAAAAATGGTGAATAATGTTATAACCAACTTATTAAAACCATCATTGATAAAATAATTCATAATCATCAATTTATTAGAAATAAAGGAGAATAAATAATATTCATTCATAGAAGCATAAATCATCATAAAATGGATTTATATAATAAATTATAATAAATGACATGATGAAGAATAGTAGAAATGGGTGGAATAAGTGTTCAAAAATGATAATAATAATGGCATATTAACGGCCCAACAATGGTATTGGGGTACGATGGTTTTCGGCCCCTGGTATTTTTGTAGATCCGGTCAAGGGAACTACGGTTATGTTCTAATCCAGGGTTTATGGATTGGGGTTTATGAATTCTTCGGCATGTATATATATGTGTTGTAACACTAAAAGGAATATAATGAAAAATCAAGCTGGTCATCCCAATTTGGGATCCAGGGGAAAATCTCTGTGTTTATCTATTTTATCTTTTATGCTCTCGCTATTGTTTATTTTCTGTTATAAGACTCATGTGTAGATAATTTCTATTCAGGGTTAAAACCTACATTTGGTATCAGAGCTGTTTTGGCGTCAAGGGGACGCCTTTGCTGTTGAGGGTTTTTTTCTTGGGCCTGAGGTAGACCCTGTTCAGTGGGAGATCTGCAGGATCGATTCTTGTTGTGAAAGAAGATGGCGAGCGGCGGGAAGATAGAGATCGAGAAATTTAATGGTCAGAGTTTTGAGTTGTGGAAGCTCAAGATGGAGGATCTGCTGGTGGATAAAGATCAGTGGATCACAGTAGATCCAGGTACTAAACCAACGGCAATGTCAGATGAAGACTAGAAGAAACTGGATCGGAAAGCTAAAAGCACAATACGGTTGTGTGTCTCAGATTCAGTATTGTTGAATGTATCTAGGGAAGCTACGGTGAAGAATTTGTGGGAAAAACTTGGGACTTTGTACCAATCTAAGTCTCTGGTGAATAAGTTGTTCCTGCGGAAAAAGCTGTATAACCTGAGGATGAAGGACGGAGACTCGGTGACAGAGCATCTGAACGCCTTCAATACTGTGGTAAGTCAGCTGTCGTCTGTTGATATTAAAATCTCAGATGAAGATAAGTGCATCAGTTTTTTGTGCTCTCTACCAGACTCGTGGGACAGTCTGGTTATTGCAATAGGTAGCAATAAAACTACCTTGAATTTTGATGACATTATCTCAGCCTTGCTATCGGAGGAAATGAAACGGAGAAATATGGAGGGTCAGAATGGAGATGCCTTATCTGTACGAGGAAGGTCCCAGAACAGAAACAAGAATAAGGTTTCGAGTGGGAGATCTAAATCTAGAGGGAGATCTAAATCTCCTGGAAAGTTTGTAAAGGTGTGCTGGAAATGCGGAAAGGAAGGGCACTACAAAAAGAAATGCAGATCTAAAGCTCCTGAGAAAGGAAAGGGATCTGATGAAGGTCCTTCTGCAGAGGCAAAAACCACCTCGGATGAAGGTGGGGATGTGTATTTGGCTTCTTCTTAAAATACACATGTAGATCATGAGTCATGGTTGATTGACTCAGGTGCATCCTTTCACTTCACTCCCCATAGGGAGTGGTTCTGCGAGTATGAGAAATATGATGGTGATGTCTTCCTAGGGGATGATAGGAAGGCCAAAATCATCGGATGTGGAAAGGTCAAGCTGAAGCTGCAAGGTGGAAGGATTAGAACACTTCCTGGTGTTCTGCATATTCCTGCATTGGCCAGAAATCTGATTTCTGTAAGCAAGATGGATGATGCAGGTGTAAAAACAGTGTTCGAGAAAGATGCCTGCAAGATGGTTCGGGAGCACTGGTATTAATGCGGGGAGTTCGGACTGGAACTCTGTACAAGCTACAAGGTAGCACTGTTATTGATGGGTGTAACAATTCTATGGTTCCTGAAAGTGGAGCGGAAAGCCTAGCTGTCTCTGGAGAAAAGACCATGCTATGGCATTAAAGGCTTGGACATATTGGAGAGAAGGGCCTTCGGATACTGCATAGAAATGGTATGGTAGAAGGTATGTCTAATTTCTCTCTGGATTTCGATTTCTGTGAACATTGTGTATATGGGAAGCAAAATCGGGTGAGTTTTCCTTCTGGTGCTAAGAGGGAGAACAAGATATTAGAGCTTATGCACAGTGATGTGTTTGGACCTGTGTCAGTTTCATCACTAGGAAAGTCTGTGTACTATGTTTCATTCATAGATGACTTCTCAAGGAATACATGGATATATTTCTTGAGGAAAAAATCTAAAGTCTTTGACAAATTTAAAGAATTTAAGGCTCTGGTGGAAAGCCAGACAGAGAATAAGATAAAGGCGTTGAGGACAGATAATGGTGGGGAGTTCTGCAAGAAGGAATTTGAAGAGTTCTGTAAGAAGTGTGGTATAGCACGGCAGAAGACTACTCCATACACACCTCAACAAAATGAAGTTGCAGAAAGAATGAATAGAATAATGATGGAAAAGGGAAGAAGCATGCTCAGTGGTACCGGGTTAGGACAAGAATTCTTGGCAGAGGCAGTGGAGACTGCATGTTACTTAGTTAACAGATCACCTTCATCAGCGTTGGAGGATAAGACCCCACATGAGGTATGGACTGGTAAGAAACACTCTATTTCACATCTAAGGGTATTTGGATGTGATGCATATGTACATGTTCCAAAGGAGAAAATGACCAAGTTGGATAATAAATCTGAAAGGTGCATCTTTATTGGGTATAAGGATGGTTTAAAGGGTTACAAGCTTTGGAACCCAGAAACAAGGAAGGTTGTGTACAGCCGAGATGTGGTGTTTAGAAAAGTGAAAGATGTTGTTAAACATGAAGTCCTACCAAAGGAACCTGAGAAGATAGAGTTTGAGCTAAAGGAGGATGAATCAGACTCTACAACAGAAGAAGACTCGGAAGATGAAGAGCCACAAACTCCAACTTTGAGAAGATCAGTTCGGGAAAGAAGGCAACCAGAAAGGTATAGTCCATCTTCTTTCTGTTTAGTTTTCCCTTAACTATAACTGATGATGAACCCAGAACTGTCAGGGAGGCAGTAGATTCAGAGGATGGAAAACTATGGAAGGAGGCCATGGTTGATGAAATGGCATCCTTGCACAAAAATGATGCATGGGATTTGGTGGAGTTGCCGGCTGGAAGGAAGCCCATTGAGAGCAAATGGGTGTTTAAGAAGAAGATGAATGTAGAAGGCAAGGTGGAGAAATACAAAGCTCGGTTCGTAGCGAAAGGTTATTCCCAGGTGCCGGGAATTGATTTTGGTGATATTTTTTCTCCTATTGCCAAGGTTACTTCTATTAGATTACTTTTATCTGTTGCTGCTGCATTTGATTTTGAGATAGAACAGATGGATGCAAAGACAACTTTTCTTCACGAGGATCTAGAAGAGGATATCTACATGAAGCAACCTGAAGGCTTTATGGTGAAGGGTAAGAAAGAACTGGTATGCAGGTTGAAGAAGTCTCTGTATGGGTTAAAACAGTCACGAAGGATGTGGTATTAGAAATTTGATACCTATATACGGGGACTTGGCTTCACCAGAAGCAAGGAAGATCATTGTGTTTATTTTAAATTAATTGATGATCGTGTTATCTATCTGGTCTTGTATGTGGATGATATGTTGTTGATTGGAAATGACAAAGAAATTATCCAAGATTTGAAGACCCAACTGTTCTCTAAATTCGACATGAAGGATTTGGGTGCTGCAAACTATATTTTGGGCATGGAAATTAAGAGAGATCGGGCAAAGAGGAAGCTCTGGTTAAACCAGAGGAAGTATGTCGAGACTATATTGCAGAGGTTCAATATGCAGGATAGTAAACCGGTGAAGGTTCCTATTCCTGTAGGTGTAAAGCTGTGTGCTGAACAGTGTCCCAAGACACAAGAAGAAGAGGAGTATATGTCCCATGTTCCATATGCAAGTGTAGTGGGTAGCTTGATGTATGCAATGGTCTGTACTAGACCAGACATTGCACATGCAGTGGGAGTATTGAGCAGGTTTATGTCAAACCCAGGGAAGGAGCATTGGACGGTAGTGAAGCGGGTTTTCAGATATTTACGTGGCACTAGTGATTATGGCTTGTGCTACCAGGGAAGACCAGGATTGGAAAGAATGTTGGACATTCATGGTTTTTTTGATGCAGACTGGGCTGGAGATCTGGACCAAAGAAGATCTACAAGTAGGTATGTGTTTAGCCTATTTGGAGGCGCAGTCAGTTGGATGAGTAAAAGACAGTCTGTAGTGGCTCTTTCAACTACAGAGGCAGAATACATAGCAGCCACTCATGCAAGCAAGGAAGCAGTTTGGTTGCAGAGATTGTGTTCAAGTATGGGGTTGGTACAGCAAGCTATAAGGATAGATTATGATAGCCAAAGTGCAATTTTCTTGGCTAAGAACCCTGCTTATCATTCAAAGACAAATCACATTGATGTTCAATATCACTTTGTTAGAGATATGGTTGAGGCTAAAAGGGTGTTGCTGGTAAAGGTGGACACTTTGAAGAATGTTGCAGATGCATTGACAAAGTCTGTGAGCACTCAGAAGTTCTCTTGGTGTAGAGAAACAATGGGTGTTGAAGAATTGAGCCAATGACTAAGCCCTCCTGTGGCCCCCCGTGGAAAGAAAACAACAAGTGGGAGAATGTTGGGTATGTGTTATATTAACCACGACTATAACGAGCGGTAACCCCATCGAAATCGAGCGGCGCCCAGTGGCTCACCCCGAGTCATAATTTCTGGTGGGTAGTTCGCGTCCATGGTTTTGTGCATGGTTTTGCACATGGTTTTTGGGTACGATGGTTTTCGGCCCCTGGTATTTTTGTAGATCCGGTCAAGGGAACTACGGTTATGTTCTAATCCAGGGTTTATGGATTGGGGTTTATGTATGCTTCGGCTATGCTTCGGCATGTATATATATGTGTGTTATAACACTAAAAGGAATATAATGAAAAATCAAGCTGGTCGTCCCGATTTGGGATCCAGGGGAAAATCTCTGTGTTTATCTGTTTTATGTTTTATGATCTCGCTATTGTTTATTTTCTATTATAAGATTCGTGTGTAGATAATTTCTGTTCAGGGTTAAAACCTACACCCCGAACTCTCCTCGATCGACGAGGCGCTTGATCAGCCACTTTAACAGATTAATTAGACTCAAAAAGGTATAAATCTAGGCAAGCTAGGAGCAAAGAGCACTCACTACACAAATCCCTAAGATGCAACCAAGCAAGCAACCTTAAGGTATTTCTGCTCTGGGTGATTAGGACCAGACACCAAAATATGAGAAAGCGAAAAATAGGACCTCCCGAAAGTAGTCTGCGATAATTACGGCCCAGGCCTACTAGTGAAGGTAACATAAACAGTTACATCGACCTCCTAACAACAGCCTTTGCCGATGCAAGTACCCAAGCTTCACCGGGGCACCCTCCAGAAGTACTGCTAGAAGTGATACGACATCTACCTCAGGTATTCCCCCCCACAGTCACCTGTGTGGAACCTAGGAATGGCAACTAAGGGCACCAATCCATGTCAGCAGCAGGGCAGAACGGTCTTAAGGAAAGATCCAGTAAATCGGAGAGGGGGTATCTCTCTTCTCAACCTTCACTTCCCCTCGCGCTTGACTCTCTGGAGGAGAGCTTTCCCGGTCCACTTAATGGTGTTGGATTTCGCTCATTTAATAAAATTCTATGTTTTAGTTTGAGCGGCCTTGGAGAGTTAACTCTCCACTCACCTAATCCAAGGCCCTACAACCTAGCTAGTTGATGTATGACACTAAATAAAAAACTTTCTAGTTGTTTTTAAATTAATGTGCTTATTTTAGTTGGCTGTTATATTAAGTCAAGGGAATATGGAAATGAAACTCGTGATGTTTTATGACGTAGAAAATAAATTAGTGAAAACCAAACTACATGCAAATGCAGTGATTGCCTTTCGATGAAAAGAAATTTCTACACGGGTTCTACGAGACTATATTTTTTTCTTTTCAGATATCAAACCTCACACTTGCAAAATTTATGAAAAAGACTACAAATGTTTAAGTGCACCTAATGAAAATTACTAAGAGCATGCCAATTCTAAGATGCAAAATCTAACAAACCAAAGAGAAATTTCCAAGAATCCTCCAGTTCTATCACTTTTCCAGTTGTCCACAAAGCTAGTTCCCAAATCAGAAACTCTCAGTATAAAGACACCAAAATATGCTTGAAATAAGAGAAAGAAACCAATGAAAATTCCCTTCCAAAATCAAGTCAGAAACCGAAGGCAAGAAATCTCAACAAAGCTTCAAAAGATGGAAAGAAACCAAAACAAAAATGCAAAACAAAGGCAATGGCAAAACAAAATGTTTTTGAGATTTTGAATTTTATAAAAAGAAGATTTCAAAGAGACCAAGAAGAACTATCCAATTCCCAAGCCAAACAATCTCTGAATTTCAAGCAAAACTTCAACAAAAATGCTCCAAATCTTATAGTGCCACTTAGTAGCAAGATTTATACGAGCAAAAGGAAGACAAGAAACTCAGTAACTTAGCCTAGAAAAATAGCACAATCTTGCAGCAAACAAAACTTCAAAGACCCAAAAATGACTCTTCAAAAATTGCAACAAGACCTAGTCAAATGAAATCAAGAAAACCAACTGAAAAGTAGGCAAAAATTAAAGTGCAAAGCAAAACACAAAGTTACGAAAGAGCATATGAGCAGAAGCTCTCTGTCCTGATTAAGCAAAACAACCAAGAATCTCCAGAAAGAGATCTTGGTACTCAAACCAGAAATGCAAGCACAAAAAACAAGGTTTGCCAAATGAGCTAGTCTTCAACTAAACAAGAGAGAAAAAGACTAATAACCACTTTCAACACAATCCAGAGACTAAAAGGACACTGTAGGAACAGGTCTCCATAGGCAGACAAGGCCAAAAAGTCAAAAAATAAAAAATTTCAAAATTTTCCCAGGCACACGCTACTTAGCAGTTTTGAAACAAGCGTGCATACACGACTGTGGCAAAGGAAAAACACGTATACGCGACTTCCTTTCACCAAACCTGTGTGTATACGCGTTTGTGTAGAGGAAAACTAGCGTATGGAAAGGTAAATAATGAAAAACAAAAATGATCAAGCCTGGCTAAAGAACTAGGTCTTTGGTCTGACTGAGAAAAAACTAACTAGACTGGAAATAATGATTAAAACTGTCGGAAACCTTTAAAACAGCTGAAACCACCCAACAGGGGAATCACAAGAATGCGATCCCCAACAGAGTCGCCAGTTCTGTTTTGGGAAATAACTCCCTAGAGGTCGTTGGGTCAAAAACCTCCACAGATCAGGGCATGCTATTCAAGAAGGACTCACACAACCACACTTGTATACTAAAAAATAGATAACATCGATTGTAGAACTCACTCGTAGATCCTATGTTTGATGTGATCCCGCGGGGTCCAAACCCCCAACAACCCTTCTTCCTCTTCAACCTGGAAATCAAGAAGAGACATGCACGGAAATCTATTTGTACAACATATATCTTTCCTAAATGTCAGTGTAATCCATGTGAAACATCATATAAACAATAATAAATGCTTAATTAACAACCTTTTCACATATTCAAGTAGATATTAACACGTGAATTCGGGAACAAGATGGTTCTTCTTCATTACAAACAGCATGTACAATAATAGAAAGGTGGAGAGATCACCTGAATCCTTCCACGATCTTCGAACAGACCGACGTCTGGATCCATCCTGCCCTTGCCTCACTAGGACTCTTTCAAGACTTGTGCACACGAGATGACATATAAGCTGATGAACATCTCCAGGAAACAAGGGTTTCCTGTAAAAATCTGGGAAGTGCAGGAGGCACGAGAAATCAGACTTGAATTGGGCTCCAACAGAGTATAATGTCTATAATTTTCTCTCCCTTAGGCCATGCATATGAGGGGCTTTTATACTCCCTCAAAGTAGTTTCAATCTGTTGGAAACAATTGGCCACAGGCTGGGGTGGTTGAATTACAGGAATAACTATCAACCCAGCCTTGAAAATAAGGATTTTTATATATTTTTTAATTATTTTAATGGCATACGTGGAAAATTATCTCTGGACTCGCGTATACACGCAGAAAAGTCTGGGCATACCCGCATATGGGATTTTAAACACTGTTTTTTATGAACTTTTACTCAAGTCTGTGGGAATGGGTGCCCAAGGCCAAAGAGACAATCATGAATCACATGAGGGTGAAAAATGATGCTATAACACTTTCAACATAGAAGAAAATAATGAAACTGTCAACCTCAATGATGACCGACCAGAGCTCTTATTTGGTCCTAAGATTGAAGGAAGATACCAAGAAGGGCCAATTCCTCCTTTTTATGTTAGTTTGAAAATTCATGATAAAATTTTACACAACGCTATGCATGACTCAGGGGCCTTTCATAACTTAATTCCCAAAGTAGTAATGGAGATTCTAGGCCTTGAAATCACCAAACCATACAAATATCTATACTCCTTTGACTCCTGTAGAGTGAAGTGTTTAGGTTTCATCACAGACGTTTGTGTAAACTCAACACAAATTCCAGCCAAGTGTTTAGTGATGGATATTGTAGTGGCTGATGTACCCCCCAAGTATGGTATGCTATTATCAAGATCATGGGGATCTAAGTTACAAGGAGCAATGAAAATGGATATGACATATGCTACCATCCCTGTTTTTAATCAAAACAGAAGACTTTATGGGGAATCTCACATGCAATACATGGTTAGTAGCCAAGAGAGACCAAAAAAATCTCCCCTTTATTTTGTGCATACAAGCCTTGACTCATTTATTATTTTCAATCATGAAACATTTAATGAGCAAGAAACCTTAACTGACTTAGTGACCACCTGTCACTATAACATAGTGGCAGACACAAAAAAGGAGGAAGACAAGACAAAGGTATCAAGATAGTTTGCCAAATCAGAAAATCACAGGTCCAGAGCTACAAAACAGTCATCCATTGTTTGTCAACTTTGAGAGTCAAGAGAAGAGTCCTCAACATAATGAAGAACATGAGGAACTAAACCAATTTCAACATAGTTCTGACTTACAAGAGCAATATAAAAGCACACAACATGAAGAGGGGGATAACCAAACTAGTAATTCTGAAAACAGTCCGCTCTGGAAAATTAATTTTGATGGGTCTTGCACTAAGACTAATGTCGGGGCAGGCATATGGAAACACAACACTGAAAAGAATCATGCTAAATTGCATTCCTACAGGTTGAGTTTTCATTGTAAAAATAACATAGCTGAGTACGAAGCCCTCCTTTTATGCCTACACTTATTGAAGAAAATAGTGGCCAAAAGGATAAACGTTCATTGGGATTCAGATTTGATTATTAGGAAAGTAAATGGAGAATATAGTGCCAAACACCCCAGACTTAGATCCTATAGAAATGATGTCATGGACTTATTAAAAACATTTCATGAATTCCAACTTATCTTTGTCCCAAGAAACCAAAATGTCCTTGCCAATGGTTTAGCCTTTGCTACTAGAACTTGTCTAACACCTTATGAAACCAAACAATGCACCACCCAAGTCAAATTTAGACCAGCTGTCCCAGACAATGAAAAATACTAGCAAGTTTTTGATGGAGATAAACAAATAGAAGACTTCCTACAGTCCAGAAATGAATTTGAGCCACCAAGTTCAGATTCAGATTATGAAAATGATTGTCCTGTTGAAGAAAATCTACTTGATGAAGAAGTAAAGTCTCCAGAGATTGCTAAGATAAATCTGTTATCTAATAAACTTGAACGTACAACAGAAATTAGTGTAGATTTAGAAAAACAAGACTTAGAAATGCTGCAATCTAACACTCAAAGCTTGCCAAAAGGACTGGTCCCATTATAAGAATTGTTTGATTTCAATGATGTTTCCAAAAAACCAAAACTAGAGCCTATTGAAACTGGGGTAGAAGAATGTAACATAGGCAGTGAACAAAAACCAAAAATGATCAAACTGTCTAAAAATTTTCCATCTCACATTAAACTGAAATATATTGAGTTGTTTAAGGAATTTTCTGATGTATTTGCATGGAGTTATGAGGATCTAAAATCCTATGACACATAGATAATTCAACATAAGATACCCCTCAAGGAAAACCAAAATCCCTATAGACAAAAAATGCGCAGAATAAACCCTGTTCAATTACCCCTTGGTGAGAAAGAAATTAAGAAAATGTTTGATGTTGGAATTATAGTCCCTGTTAGATATTCAGATTGGGTTTCTAATCTTGTGTTAGTTAGGGAAAATACAGGAGAAATAAGGCTTTGTATTAATTTTAGGAACTTAAACAAAGCCTCATTAAAGGACAACTACCCTTTTTCCAAGATGGATCACATTTTACAAAGGGTAGTTGGTTCTAAAAGGATTTCTTTATTAGATGACTTCTCAAGTTCCAATCAAATTTTGGTACATTCTGATGATCAACTCAAAACAGCCTTTACTACACCCTGGGGTACTTTCATGTATGTGAAAATGCCCTTTGGTTTAATGAATGCTGGTGCCACATTTCAGAGAGCCATGGATATTACATTCTCAAAAGAATTAGGCTTCTTCATCATTATTTACCTTGATGATATCACTGTTTTTTCCAAAACAGATGAATAACACCTAGAACACTTAAGAAAAGTCTTTTAGAAATGCAGAAATTATGGGTTATCTTTAAATCCAAAGAAAACAATGTTTGGTCTCCAAGAAGGAAAACTACTTGGACACATCATATCAGAAGAGGGGATAAGGATAGACCCACAGAGAATTGATGATATATTGCAAATCAACCATCCTAGAAACGTCAAGGAACTTTAATCTTTCATTAGGAAGATTAATTTCTTGAGAAGGTTCATACCCAATCTAGCTGAACTCCTTAGAAACATAACAAACATGCTGAAAAGGGAACAAGGAGTTAAATGGACCTTAGAAGCAAAGAAATCATTTGAACTGGTAAAACAAGCATTAACCAAAACACCAGTTCTCATTAGTCCTGATTTTACAAAGGATTTTTTCATTTTTTTCATTTCCATCAGAACACACAGTGGCTGCTGTCCTATTACAAAAAAACTTGAAGCGACAAGAGCAGCCAATTGCATTCTTTAGTAAGGCATTAAGAGATGCACCTCTGAAGTACAATATCATGGAAAAACAAGCCTTTTCCTTAGTCAAAGCCTTAAAAGACTTCAGATTTTACATTTTACATTCCCACATAATTTCATTTGTGCCAAATTCAGTTGTAAAAGACATTTTAACCCAGGATCCAGATGGAAAAAGAGGAAAGTGGATTGTTGTGATACTTGAATATGATTTAGAAATCAAGCCCACTAAGCTCATAAAAGGCCAAGGACTAGCAAGATTAATGGCTGGGTCTAATTTTGAAACTCTTGATATAAACATGTTAGATGCATTAGATGAACAGGAGGAGTTGTCAACTCCCATTATTGAAGATAATTTTTTTTTATCATCTTGGTATGCTGATATTTATATGTTTTGCTAAATTTAAATACACCTCTTGGTTTTTTTAAAATGAAGGCAAGGTTTTTAAAGTTAAAATTTGTTATTTACTGCATTTTGGATAAATGTTTATATTGGAAAAATGCTAGTGGATTATTGCTTAAATGTTTGCCTGAGAATGATGCAGATAAGATCAAGCATGAATTACATGAAGGAGAATGTGGAGGCCACCTCTATTGGAATACAACTGCCAATAAAATCCTTAGAGTTGGTTACTATTGGCCCACCCTTTTTCAAGACATCCACAAAACGATTATTGCCTGTCACAAATGCCAACTCTTTGAAGGAAAAAGAAAACTTCTTCCCTTACCCCTGCAACCAATCACTGTTGAAGCCCCTTTCCAGAAGTGGGGTCTAGAATTCTTTGGGGAAATCCATCCAGCCTCATATGCCCAACATAGATGGATCCTCACTACAACAGACTATTTTACCAAATGGATAGAAGCCATCCCTTCTAGGCAAGCCAATGACTCTCTCATCATAAAATTCCTTGAAAATAATATCCTATCTAGATTTGGCTGTCCTAGAAATATTATCACTGACAATGCTGCTGCATTTTGATCCAAAAATATGGTTGAATTATGTCATAAATATCATATCACATTGGGTCATTCTACTGCTTATTACCCTCAAGGTAATGGGTTGGCAGAATCCTCAAACAAAATCTTGGTGAATATAATCAAAAAGTTGCTAGAAGACAATAAGAAATCATGGCACACAAAGCTAGTACATGCATTATGGGCTGACAGATTAACACTTAAGAAATCAATTGGAATGTCACCCTACCATCTAGTTTATGGAGCAGATACAAATTTTCCAACCAGTCTAGGAGTGGCAGTCATGAAGCTGATCCAAGAGGTACAGTCTGAGGATAATGATATGACAAGAAGAATCAATAAAACTATACATCTCCAACAAACTAGGGAGGAATTATATAACAGAGCATTACATAAGCAAGAAAATATCAAGAAGCTGTTTGATAAAAGAACAAAAGCCAATCATTTCAGCATTGGTGACAAATTTTTAAAGTGGGATTCCAGGAGAGAAGATAAGGGAAAACATGGAAAATTTGATAACTTATGGCTAGGCCCTTATCTCATTCATTCTACTACTGGTAACAATGCTTATTTATTGCAGGAATTAAATGGAACTAAACTCTTTAGAGGTCCTGTCAATGGCAGGATGCTCAAGCATTGCCTCTGTCAAGAGTCATGATTTTCAAAGATTTTTACTTTCCATTGTAAATTATCATTGTCTAAACATTGCATTCAAATTTAGAAAAATAAAAATACAAAAAAAATAGAAAAGAGAAAAGAGGGAAAATGAAAACAAGAAAGGTACAGCCCCATACCAAAAAGAGAGAAAAAATCTGAAAGTGTGCAAGCTTAAATGCCACTCCTAGAAACACACTTCTAGTTAGTCATACAATCTAAACATGACTAATTAGTTTTTCAATTTACTGCTGATAGGTTAGTGAATTAGATCAGCCAAACAGATCAATCTTGGCTTATTAGTAAGGTATATTAGGATAGATAAATGAAGGTTCAAATGAGCTCAAATATTGAACCTATGAGATTGATGAAGAACTAGTTCTAAAAAGCTCAAAATTTGAACCAGAAAAGAAAGAAAGACAACTCAAACAAATTCAAAACAGAGCGAAAGGAATAATGAAGGATGTTTTAATTTTCAAATCTTACCCTTAATAGTTTTTTTTTAAATTTTCTGCAATCTTATTCTATGTGCAGCTTGTTTTTATGCCATAGATCAACAGCAAGTCAAACTTCTTAATCCTAACTTGATTGTTTTTAAATTTCCTGTCTTAGAATTTAGAGAATAAATTTATGTCAGATAGTCTAATCCTGACAGAAAATAGTTAGGTAGAGAAAATTATGAACTCAACAACTTAATCTATGTTCATGGAGAAATAAGAGTATACTTAGACTAGTTTCATGTTTTGAATGAAAGAATAAAATGATTGATGAAGAGAGTTTGCTAGTCCAAATGCACTCTGAAAGAAGAAAAAATGTTAGGAAGTAGGTTCTGTAGGTAGATGTTTGGGAAATATTCTTTTGCTGATGTAAGAAGTTCTAATATTTTCTGTTAGTAGCTGATAAAAGGATTATCAAAGTGCAAGGTACTGATCAGCTCCCAGAGAAAATTTTCTGAAGTTCTTGACACCTTCAAGAAGATGCCATCCCCTGTGGAGCCACTGTTAGCGACCTATAAAAAAAAATTTCATATCAAATGGTGGCTAAATCTTTCCATCCTTCAAGAAACAATTTCATGTCCAAATTATGAGTTCTTAAAGTCTTATGATGATAATTATCTTTTATGATAATCTTCACTACTATTTCACTTTTAATCCTAAAGAACCTTGCTATTCACCAAGAGAAAATCTGCTTATAAAACCCCATTTCCCACCATTTATCTCCTCATTTCACTCCCAAACAATTCCATTTTCACCCTTCTTCCCTTCATAAATTCCTTCTAAAAACCCTCCATTTACCCTCTAAACCACTCCAAATACCCTTTTAAACCTTATGCTCCCCTTTCATTTGGTTTAAAAACTCTTTTTTCATCTATCAGAACCCTATTCAGGCCTTAAAAATCTCTGTTTTTGGCCTAAAATTCAATTTTATGCACTATGAGGTCTTAAACCCCTGAGGGCTTATTTCCTTTAGAACCTTTCCCCCATGTCACCCGAAGCCCCACAATTGGGCGCTAAAGGGCTTAGAAATTTTTCCGAAACCTTTATTTCCTTTGTTGTTCATTATCCCATCGTATAATGGTGAGAGAAAATGTAGACCGTTGATCTTTGCAGATCAACACCCATCGGGCCCATCCCTCCACCCGATCATCTCCCCTTCCCTTTTCTCCTTTCAAAAACTCTCCACCTGATCTTTTAATCTCAACCATCTGATTGCACAATCCAACGCTCAGAATTAAACCCGATAACCCAATAAATCCGTCTGCTACGCGACAAAGGTACTGATGCAATCGTTGGTCCCACCATCCCTCGTCCGCACATCTTATCCATTTTCGTGTGTTTTCTACATCGTCCAATCCACCCTCGATGATCCGATGGATTATGTTGCATTTCACAAAATTTTTGCACCTAAAAGTTAACGCCAAAATTTTTTGCGAAATTGGCGGTATTGGGAGGGACAGGAGTCAAACGTTGTATGGAATCGCGTTTTTTTTTTTGTGAATACCACTTACCCCCAAGAGCCTGCGCGAAAACCACTCCCATTTTTCCACTATACCACTCCCCCCTCCGCAATGTTGCTCTCGATTCAATCCTAGCCGTCGATCTCCGAAGATCGGACGGTTCTGATTTAATCTCACCCCCATTTTATTTTTCCACCTAACTGGCCCTCCTCAAATGACATTTGTGCTTTTGATCTCAGCCGTCAATCTCTGAGATCGAACGACTGTCATTATATCGCGACCCATTCTTTTTCCCTTCATCCATTCTCCCAAGTTATTTCATTGGATGATATCCACCATTGATTATTCTAATCCAACGGCCCACATTAGATCACGATATCATTTCATTGTTTCTCATCTATTCTCCCAAATGCTCCATCGTAAGTTCTCCACCGTAGATCGTCCTGATCTAGCGGTCCACGTTCATCCTCATGCCCAAACCCCATCAGACCTAGTTAGCTGCTCTGCCAGGTTTTTCTTCACATTTTTCGTTGCAATCACGTCTACCTCCTCACTGCCCCTCCACTCCATAGCCTCTGCACACAGTTAAACCATCTCCACTGGATTTCTTAATAAGTTTTTTGTGTTTTGCAAGGTTTTAAATGGTGTTTTCTTTTTGTATTTCCACATTCACAGACAGGTGACAAAAAGGCCCAGAATGACATTTCTGTGGCATTATCAAAGAATAAAAAGGACCAGCGAGTTAGGATTTCACGTTTTATCAGGGATATCATGACCCTCGATCTCAGAAACCCTCCAACTGAATAATATCATTTGTGCCACTGAAACAGAGCAACAAAGTGTACTAGTAATGAAGAATCAAGGTTAAAGAGGGATTAATTCCAAAACCTGAAGATCAAATTTTTAATCCTCCGGTTTAAAGAGTCAAAGACAGTATTAAAAACAAAGACCCGAAGGCTAAGATCAGGGGTAATTAAGCCTAAAAACAACTCAGAAATAGATTAAGGTGCTTAAAGGTAAAACCAAGAAAAATATCAGTAAGGAGGCTTCCACTGCCACATCAGAGGCCAAATATCCTCTTCAGCTACCAAAGTTCCACCTACAACGTCAATAAATCAAAAGAAGGCATAGTAATTACCTTAGTTAGTGAAAGTTTTGTTAAAGACAGCTAGAGTTATTGCCAACCTTCTTGAAGAGTTTTAAAGTCAAAAAAATCAGCTAAGTGGCTAAAAACTTAATGAAACTAATTAATACATGGAAAAGATCAGAGATATTCTCTATTGAGCCTCTCAAAGGTAGAGAAGCATTAAAACTTTTATTAATTGAACTAGAGATCTTATTTTTCATCCCACCTCCTATTTCTTCTATAAATACTTCTGAAGAAGATGAGATGTGGGTTGTTTTTTGGACTTTGATGCAATACTTACTGATCAAAAATTTCTGCATGTAAATAGTTCTCAGAGGTTGTTGAAGCTCTGTTTGTAATCAAAGAAGTTAGGCTGAGAAGAGAAGTTGTTGTTGTACTGAAACATTGGACTTGAAGTATGTAACTGGATTGACATCAATACACAAGCTGATTCATGGGATCCTAGTCTATACCATTGGTGATGTACCTGTCATTGTACTTGTTTTCCTTCTTATGTTTTCCATAAAATTGTCCATTTTTCTCTGATAAAGAACAACAAATATAGAGCTAGGATTTACTCTCAAAAGTACCCTAGTCTCACTGATAAGCTTTATCTTTATGTTTTCTTCCTTTTTGTATTTAAGAATGATTTAATACAGTTCAAACAGTCAAGGAATGTTGGTGAGCCCATGTCTTACTGTCTAAACTTTAAACATTGTTCTTAGATGATATTTTTATTTCATGCTAAGTAAATATTGAACTAGGGAAGTCTATGGTTAGCCCTGTCCTCTAGTTTCTTCTCCAACAGTTTGTCTTGAAAGTTTCCCTGGGAGCTAGTGTCTAAAGCAGAGAAAGTTAAAAGTCTTTCTCTAATCTTAGGCCTGGCTCTGTTTTTAATCTTATATGTTTTCATTCTTTCTGAAAGTGCTTATGAGGAATGCTGGATTGTTTTCCTTGAGAGTATGTTGAAAGTAGGCTAAGCTAAAAGTATTTTCTTGATCTTAAGCTACCCTTTGTGTCATTATTGAGAGTTTCCTTTGAAAGTATTTCAAAAGCAGGATAGGTTAAATTTCCTTACCTAATCTTAGGCTGCACTTTGGTTTCTTTCTTTCACAACACTTTTAATGTTCCATTCCATCATTTAATCTAAAAGATCCTTTGTTATAGATGAATTGTCCCATGGACCACTCTTGAAAACTGTTGTACAATTAAAACCTTTTGTGACTCCATAGACGAATGGATTAAGTGTTGTTTCATACCCATCCTATCAGTTGAACCTTGTTTTGATTATTCACACCTTCACCCCTCTGAAGCTCTTTCATTTTTAGGACTTTCCACTCAATTAAATATCATACCCGACGAACCAAACAAACAAAAACCCTTGTTCTTAATAACTAGCCTAAAATCACACTAAAAAGCCTTAAAAGATAAATCAATAATTGCACTTATAGAGAGATCCCTCTCTGGATTCAGGAGGGCTAGATCCTAGAATCCGAAAGTGGTTCATATGTAGGCTCTGCAGCTTTTGTATTTTCCAATCTTGCAAACTACAGAGACCCTAACACCTTCTTGTTGTCCAATGGCCTCCTTAAGGTAGGAGTGATGATAAAGATAGGGAATCTCATCCCCAATGAGAGTCTCCCATAGCCATGCTATCATCCAAATGAAATGAGCCATTCTGGGTAGCTCATCAAAGAAATCCTCAACCCCTGGTTTATGCAATGTGTTGGGGCTGCATGAAGAGTTTAGATTTTCCCATACAAGTTGTTTCTCTCTCAATTTATGGTAAGTATGGGGTTGTTGGAGATATTGGGCTGAAATGACATGGCCTCAAAGAATGGCCCAAGATACCCCACCAAACAAATCAGCCATGAAGTGCCTCCTCCAAAAACTCCAACTCTCCAAAAGGCTCCTCCCACATGAAGAAAAGAGATGTAGTATGGAAATCATGGTTTGCCCATTATTTCTCCTAAAACATGCAACATGTAAAGTAGGGAGAATCATACCACCAATGGGCACCTCCAACTCTTGTCCTACTCTCCAAACAAAGCTTCCCATGAACATAGAAACATCAAAAATATATGGAATCAAAAACCAATGAAAAAAAGTTGCCATATGACAACCGGAAAATGGATCATAGTTCCACACATGGAACCAGTGTAATTCATCCCTTGCCTACCTCGAAAAAAAGAATAAAAAGTGCCCTTATAGCCACTTTTTTGCTGCCACAATCATCTTACAATATAGGATCATGAAAGTAATGTATGGTGCCAATGGTGCACACCAAGAATCATGTGGCCTCCCCCACAAACCACGAATAAAATAGCCAATATCAATGCTACATTTGGCCTAAATTACATCATAATACAATTCATAATAAGGGATGACCCTCCTTAATACAACATGTTTCTCATATAAAGTAAATAAGTGTAAATCATAATGCAAATGTGTACCTCCTCTATCATGTACTTTGGTCCTTGAGCTGAAATGGCTCAACTGAAAATTATCCCTCACCCCCAATGAGTAGGGAAGTGGTTGTGACATCCTCTCTATCACCATGCAGGATATGAATCTCTCCATATGCTGAAATATATCATGTTGGATGCCCTCCCAAGTGAACTCCTCCATCAAAGAATGATATGCATCAAAGTGCATAGAAAGGAAGTCCTCATGTGTTGCATGTAGCAGCTTCTCCTTGAGCTCAGAAGCTTTAGTCAAGAACACTCTACCATAAGAATAGATGAACACATCATCCACCATATATCTATCATCTCCATCCAGATCATCAAGAATCATGCAAGCACCAAGATCCTTGGATTACTCTACCAAAAGTTGAGATCTCTAATATGGATCAATCCTCCTAAGAGACAGCACTGAAGATCTAAAATGTGAAGCTCCCCACATGCTGCTGTCTTCTCCTTTGAAATCCCTGATGTAAAATTCATCCTCAAAAATGATGGCATACCTATCATGCAGTTGCTCATGCTCAAATAGAAGTGGTGACTTTTGGAAGTTGGCCTCCCATGAGAAGCTACCATGCAAAAAGAACCTCCTAATCTTGGCCAATGTAAGCATGAGTGGTATCCATCTACTCCAAAATATGAAGGATTCCTTCCTCAAAGGAAGTACCCTCTATTTCTCCAAATCCATGGAGCATCTCCCTTGCACCATGAAGGTTCCATCCTCCATCACTGTATCAAATTCTGTCAACACAAAATATGTAGTGAGAGTTGGTGATACTGAAAATGGGAGGATGGCTTCCTCCTCCTTGAGTCTACCCCAAACTCTCTGCGCTATACTATAATCCTCCAAGGTCTTCACCCCTCCGGAATCTAAGAGTGGTGAACCAAGTGGAAAAATTTCTCCCACCAACTCTAGATCTGGTGGCCTCACAGGTGGAATGCCCCCATGTAGTGAGACATAAAAATCTTAAGTGGATTGTATATATGAGTGGACTGATTTGTCCCTCTCTTCATTGCAAAATACAGTCTCCTTCTTTTGTGTATAAACCTCCCGAAATAGATAAGGGTGAATCACCCCTTGATGTTGATCCTTCCTTTCTTCCCCTTCCATCTCACAATCCATAAAAATTGATGCATGCTGCTCCAGAATTGTGTATTGGTTCCCACATGTTGAATCATTTGGAACTCCTTTCAAAGACAAAAGGTCTCCTCTAATGGAATCAATGGCTCCCTTCCCATATCCATGTGGTGATGAATCTCCTCTTGATGGTACAACGCTGTTAGCTTTTCTTTTCTCATCCTTTTCATCAATATTTTAGGATTCCTCATCATCAATGAGAGACCCTTGATCTTGGTCTTCTCTTGAAGGAGGAATCTCCATGTCTTCATCTATAGAAGAGGGCTCTTCAAGTAGTGGGGATCTTGCCCTTGGCAAGGCATCATGCATGTTTTTATCCCCTTCAATAGAAATAAGGAGTGGAGTTGGAAAAATAGATCTCTCCAACTCATGCAAAGGTTTTGAGTTTTTGGGTTCAACAAATGATGTTTTATAATGTTTAATATAAAATATTTTCATTAGTTTCTTAGTGAACCCAGCATAAGTGTTTACACTTGCATGATTAAATGAAGCATAACTACAAAAAAACCAATCATGGGTCATACCTTTAAGGTGCAGTGCTACTACTCTAATGGCCTCGTTTTCTGAAACTTGGTGTAGCTGTAAATAGGAATCTAGCTCCTTCACCCAAGCTTTGTTTGCGCACTTTGTTGATCCATCAAAGTTAGATAGAAAGTTTCTACCTCTCCTGCTTCTATTATGGTTTTTTGATATTCTCTCTTCCTTGAGTTGGAAAAACCCTTGGAAGTCCAAGTGCTTTTTGAATCTCCATGGTTGAGACTCATACTCCTGAAGATAGTCACTCAATGTCTCCTCCCTTGGTGCATCTTCCTCCTCCATCCTTCTTGCAGTGAATGTGGGCAATAGACTGTGCTATGTATCTGCATGTGTGGCTGAATTATCACACCCATTATGTGAATAACTAGGGCTTGCTTCACCTTCAAACCCTTTTGGAAATTTTCTACACTTCTCCCCTTTCATCTCCTTCAGATCTTCCTTGATTTTCTTCATAGTTTGGAAAAGAAGCTGGGAGATCCTCTTTTCCTTCATTTCTCCAAATAACGAAGTCATGCCTTTGTTTCTTCTGTACATCTTCTCTTTTCTATGAGAATAAGCTTCTCCTTATAATGGCATAATGTCTTGAATGCACAAGTTGAGCCAAGATTATGCTCTGATACCACTGTAATATCCCAAAAGGGAGATAGCAGCAACACAAGACATAATAATGTAAAACACAACAAATATGAACATGACATAAGAGGGATCAATATGCAGCCATCATTTTATTAAAATATCAGAAACAATATATAAAATATCTTGAGGGTCAAGCCACTCAAGCAATAATAACAAGCCTCCAATGATCAGATCAATAAACACATGAGTTGTTGCTACTGTATAGAATGTCGGAAAGCAGTGAAAATGTTGTCTATATCAATGTAGTTGCTGCTGTAATCATACATAAATGTAATATGGATGATGGATACAAAATAAATGCCCAGAAAAGAAGAAAATATAGTGCTCCAACAGGAATGCACTCAAGCCACAAGATGGCTAAAATACACCAAAGAACCAAGCACTGGAAATGTGTACTGCTACTGAAAAATACTACTTATGAGGAAAAGAACCAGGTGTAGAAGGCTATTAGCATGCTCAGAAAGATCTAGGATTTTAACCACGGAATTCTACTCCCAAAACCCAGAATAACCCAGAAATGGTTTGGCCTGATCTTAACTTTTTATTTTCAGCCATTTTTGGGTTACCCACTACAACAACTCACTAAAATAACAAAGTCATGGACTAGAACTACCTTTTCTAGTCATGGTAGATGGTTGGCTTCATTCCAAAATTATAGAAATATGCCCATCAACCCTCCTTTCTAATCCTCCAATGGATAGGCTACCTCTCCACTAAAAAACAAGCCCAGAATTGGATCTATGTGATCCTCCTTTGATGCACCCTGCAACACGACCCAACTCTAAACAGAAACTGTGCTGTAGCTAAAGGAGGTAGCTTGGAAAAAATTCTAGAATGAGGAAATTCAGCCCAAATAACCTCTCCTTCCTTGAGGATGAGGTAGGTATTCCTGATCAGGAACACCCTTGTGCTAAACAGCATAGCAACTCTGCTAAACAGCAAAAGGATGCAAAGTCTAAACAGATCAACATCAAAATGATAATAAAAAACATGAATAATAATGGTTGCCATCCCCTCCATATATATCATGAGAGACTTCTCACATTGGGTCCCATCCATACTTGCCACCAAGCTCATGCAAGTTGTCCTCCACTAAAACTGTGTTGCCTCATCATAAAGACCACTCCTCCATGATAGCGTTGTTGATTTGGTCAAAGTTGACTGATTCAACATGATCCAATCCCTGTTCACACCTAAAGGTGCTCAATACAGCTACTTACTCTTCCTCCTTTCACATTAGGAGTGTTATTATTCCTTCAAAATGGTTTTTTGGGGCCTCCCCACCCACTTATTCACCTATCTAGTGATAAAACAAACTATAACATTCTATTTAGTTGAAGGCTAAATTTTTGGAATATTACAAAAGATCTGCGACTAGTATTCCAATGATGCCAAGAATAAAACCTACGCTTTAACACCCTCAAGTTCATCTTCTACATCACGACAAGATGAATTCTAGGTTTTATTGTGTTCTAGCAAGGAATTAGAGTGGACCCCCTTAAGGTACAAGCTATCAAAGAGGTACCTCCATGTCGAACCCTCAAGAAACTACAAATATTGCAGGGAAAGGCCAAATTTCTGAGATGTTTTGTCTTAGAATACACCACTTCTGCTCAAGTATTATTGCTTCTCCTTCGTTAGAACATCTAGTTCAAATGGGACGATCAAGGCCAACAATAATTTGAGGCGCTGAAAGACACATTATCTTCATCACCATTGATTAGTCCCGCAGACTACAAGAAGGACTACATCATGTATCTATCAGCATATGAGGCCGCTTTAGTTGGAGCATTGATCCAGGAAGTCCTGTATGGGAAGGAACACATAATCTATTATGTTAGTAAAACCTTATCAGGCCACACATTAAGATTTGAGCCTGAAGAAAATACTTCCCTAGCATTAATACACACATTCCAAAAGCTTCGCCACTACATTATCTTAAGGACTATAATAGTCATCGTATATATTAACCCCATCAAATACCTGCTCATGTGCCATTTAATGAACCATAAGTATGCTCATTGGATAGGCATTATGTAAGAATTCCACTTACATTTTTGCACCCCTAAGTGCAAGAAGGCTTTAAGTTTAGCCGAGTTCATCATGGACATCCCAAGTCAAACCAAAGGATCAAGAGTCAATGATTCACTATCGGTCGAACATCTCTTCTTAGTAATGACCTATGACCCTTGGTACAGAGATATTCTACTATTTTTATGAACCCAAAAGTTCAGACCCCAACTCAGCCATGACGACTGTCGGTGCATCCACCACCAGACCCCCCTATACCTCCTCATGGGAGACCTCTTATACCGATGGGACGTCGACACTTTCCTACGTCAATGCATCACTCACGACCAAGCTGAGAAATCCCTTAATGACTGCCACAATAGAGCTTGCAGTGGCCACCTCTATGGCATGGTCGTCGCGCAAAAAGTGCTGTGAACAAGATATTTTTGGCCCACGTTATTTCGCGATTTCATTTCAGTAGTCAATAGGTGCGAGCCCCTCCCGCCCCCCGACACCCCTTCATTATCACTAGTCCCTTCTGAAAGTGTGTGATTGAATTCATGAATTACAACCCCATGTTTTCGGGCAATCACAAGTACATTATTTTGGACATCAACTACTTCACCAAGTGAGCAAAAATCATGCCCACATATGACAACACCATAGAAACCGCTGCACTAATTTTTTTTTATCCATTTCATTGCTCAGTTCAGCATGTTAGCCCCCTATGAATGCCTTGACAAGAAATCAAGGGGCTAATTTGTTTTATGAGCCTTCAAGGAATTCATTTCTCTTGAAAACACATCATCCTTGAAGCCCCTTCATGCTCTCTGCCATTTGATTATTTCCCTCTGTTGTATCCATCCAAAAAGTCTCACTGATTGAAAAAAAATGTTCTCCAAAAGGCCTACATTTGCCCCTTGTATTCCTGCAGAATACCACATTTTAACCCTTTTTCCCCCTTGTCAAAATTCCCCTATTACCCTCTAAATCCTCCCAAAATCCCCTATAAATCCCACACATACCCCTTTTTTGGCCTATTTTCCCCTTTTTCCCTCTATCATTACCCCTTATTGGCCTCAAAATGCAATAAAAATGGGCCAAAAACCCATTTTCCACATTATGTGGGCTTAGCACCTTTCGGCCCTAGTCCCCTCACCCTTTTTCCACCATGTGACCCAACGCCAAGACTAGGAACCAAGGCAGAAGGTGCTCATCACAAATGTATATCAGGAGCATTTCTGGCCATCAATCTGTTTAGATCGGACGATCTTCGTAGGTCAGCGCCGTGCCATGGCCCACTCTGTTCGCCCATCTGATCACATCGCAACCGTCTGTTTAACCCGCCGAATCAACGGTTAGATTTTCACCCACCCGGTGGTCCCCGTGCCATGCACTATTCAAAAACCACCAGTTTCTATCGCACCGCCATTGGAGGGTGGGCGATATTTCTCATTTTGGAGCGATGCCTTTCACCGTAGGACACGTGTCCTGCGCACTATTCAAAAAACGCCCCCCCCCCCCCATCGCGCATTAAAGTTCGGCAACAGATCTGGCATGATATTTCTATACACCATCTGATCTACGACCATCTATCCAACAGTGATCACGCCACGAAGATGCACAGAAGTTAATCCAAGGCAAACAGTGCCCCGGGCCCACCATCTGTCGCCCTCAGCTACATTTCCCACCGTCGATCTCCTCCTGAGATCGGATGGTCCTATTTTAACACCTGTCCTGCCTTTGACCGGTTCCCACCACATCACTATTCCACGTGTTTTGTCGCATTTTCCTCCATGTGTCCCCTATATATTGCATTCAAAGGTCAAATTTCGATTATTTGCATTTAAGCTTGCCGCAGATCGCTAGCTTTCACCAGACCATCCTCCATGGTTTCTCTGTGTTTTTCGTCATCACCCTGCACTGTTCTGCCGTTTTACCAAACTGCACGGCCATTTTCATCATCCCCGTTGCATCAACCCTTCCCTGCATGGTTTTCTTAATGTGTTTGCATGTTTTGTAGGTTTACGGGCGGTGAAAAACTGCCATGATTTAGTCTCTGTTACAATGACAGAGAACACAGGAAAGGACCATTTTCAGGAGCTGAAATTATGGAGAAAGGCTTGGGAAAGGTGCTACAACATAAATCTCATCAAAGGATAGGGTTCAAACTCTGAAAAACCTCTTCGACTTCATTAAAGCACATATTTCGCAGTCAGAGGAAAACGTGGAAGTGGAAGAGAGTATCAGTGGGGAAACAGAGCGTTTAGGGCCTGTAATCGCAGATTCTAAGCCTTAATCTGATAATTTAAAGGCAGAATACCATATCAAATACATCATGGATCACACGGAAGGCCCAGCGCGCAGAAAACAATACTATCAGGTTTTCACATCAGCAGATTTTTCTTTCCATAAAGGACAAAGTGCCCATACTATCTCCATTCTATATCATGTTCCTGAGGAAATTCCAGCCTTGACGACAGTCCTACGCTACCAAAAATGCTTGTTACATGTTATGGTAGACCCTAGCATCATTATTCTACCTTTTTCAATTCACCAGAGTACTACAGAGTACTGCAACCAAAGTACATCAGAGACATACCAGGAGTAAATTTGCAGCCCGACGAAGATCACTCTTTCATCCAAAGAGTACCAGAGATAAATGCTTAGAATTTAAAACAAGATGAGGCCTCGTCCCTCTTTATTTTCTGAGTTTTAATGCTTCATTTATTTTTTCACCTACCTCCTCTACTCTCTTCAGCTATAAAATTTATGAAGGAGCTCATTGTAAAGGTTGTTGATCGGTTATCAAAGAATTACAAGTTGTTTCTTTTGAGACATAGTTTCTGTGTAAAGTTGTAAGATAGATTGAGGAAAATGTTTTCAGAATGAATATCCAGTTATTGGTAATGTTGTACTTGACTGGTGTTGCTCTTTAATATGACAAGCACATTTCTTTGGATCCTGATCTAAAGCAACGGTGATGTTTTTCTACCTCTGTGTTTATTTTTAACTTGCAGTTCATTTCATTTCATTTGGCTCGCATCAGAAAACTGGCATACGATTTACCCTTGTTAGGTACCCTATGTTTCTGCTCTCCTTGCCTTCAATGTTTTCTACTAAATGTGTTATCTAAGGGTTGATTTCTGTTAATTTAACCAGTGTAGTGGATGTCATTGCCTGCTAGCTGATGTATGAATTAAATGAATCTGTTCTTAGATGTTCTTGTTAAGATTTAATTGAATGAATTGGGAACACTGGGAGGTCTAGAACTCTGTCTTTATCTCACTAGGATCCTTTTAAATTAATTGAACCTTTCTAATATCCCTCAGGCTGGAGGCTGAAGCATTGAGAGTTCAAAGTCTCTCTCTGATCTCAAGTCTTTAACTTTGTGTTCTAAATCTTTATTGTTTTTTCATCTCTTACCATTTCATACCACACTATCATCTTTAAGATCCAATGCTTTAGATTACTAGCCCAACTGAAAGCCTACACATTGAATAACAAGTAAACCCTTTCCTGACTCCATAGCCCAATGGTCTTGAATGTTCCTTGGAGTATCTCTCCTTTGCCTAAAATCCTCTTTTCTCATCCTTGTCTTATATTGAACCCTTCTTTCCCAATTCCCAAAAACCAAACAAAAAATCAAACAAATAAACCCTGAGCCTTATAACTAGCCTAACATCTTAACTTTTGAGCTTCAAAGACATAAAACCTTAGCTTATATAGAGAGATCCCTCTATGGACCCAGGAGGGCTAGATCCTGAGGTCTGAAAGTGGTTCTGATGTTGTCTCATATTTTGGTCTTGCCAATCTGGCCAAAACATGGGAACCCCAACATAAAGGTGACTCTGCTGGGGAAATTCTGAGTATTTTCCACCTTACTACATCATAAGAGCCTCAGAAACCTACAATCTTTGGTTAGGTTGGTAGTTAAACACTCCTATTCACAGATCAACCTCTATACCTTTGTTGTGTTCTCCCACACTCTTAGACAGAGTCTGGAAAGGGCCAGGTAGCCTCTGGATCTCATCCTCTTTCAAAGGTGACATATCTGGTAAAATCCCTCCCAGTCAATCTTTGGTTAGAGTTTGCTGTGTTTTCAGGATATCCTTGGAAAGGGACATCTCATTAGCACTGTGGTGGACAGTGTGCCCTCCAGAAGCATCCTAAACCTTCCACCTGGCGACTCCATATCTCCTTAAAGATCAAAGACTTCACTGGTGATCAGTAAGCCTGCTGATTATCTTGGTTCACATAAGACTCCACTGGGAGACCAGAGCCCATTACAACCTCAGCCATAATAGAAGTAACAAGTAGGGTTAGGCTGCTTAGTTAGAAAACAACATTCTGGCTTCAATAACCATTCACACAAGAGCTTATCCAAATCCAAACCCACCTGAAATAGTTGACAACCCTGAGAGCATCCTCAAGAGATCTCCTGCACCTATAAGACCAACTATTTCCAGCCACATCCATAGAGCTAACTCAACCCTAAAATACTTTACACCTCTAACAGACCCATTTTTTGACCTAGGCACTCAAAACAGTTTACCAAGAACTAGGTCATTCAGTGTCCTAGACCAGCCAGACCTTGAGCTCCCTGGTTCACCACCTCAAAGTGGTAAACACCTTGGGGATAGACAGACCCCTCCATCTACACCTCCTGATATTCACTTCATTCAAAACTTGGGGCTCTGCCACCCTAAATCTGCACAACAAGCTCCTGTTGGTCCTAGTATCTATGTCATCCATATACTAGCTGCTCAAGCCAACCCTTTACCTCATCAAAACATCATCATGGTAGCCTAGTATGCACCTCTGGTATTACCTCAGCCTCTAGTACCCCTACCCAATGATTAGCAATCAAAGATTCCACACTTCACTGCAAAAGAGTCCACCACAACTCAGTGCCATGTAGATAGGATGGAAGATTTTTTTGACTACATGGAGATAGATGATGATACAGTCAAAATGAGAATCTTTTCCCAGAGCTTAGGAGGTGATGTGAATAAATGGTTCAAAATCCCACCTCCTAATAGTATCCAAGACCTTCCTGCTTTATATCAAACTTTCATAAACAAATGGGAAGTTAAGGTCAACCCTCTCCAAATCTTAGCAGAATACAAGAATATTAAGAGAAACGTTGGAGAGAGTGTCCATGACTACTCTACAAGGTTTAACAGCGTTTATAATGCTCTCCCTCCACACATGAAACCTCCCCAAGGTATGGTTCTAGTGAAATACCCTGAAGGCTTGGATGTTGATATGGCCTACCAGCTTAGGGAGAGGGATTACAACACATTGGAAGACATGCAAAGGGGAGAAGTGAGTGTAGAGGCTAATTTGATTGAGAAGAAAGTAAGTTTGAGAGCTGAGAAAAGGGTGAAATATATAGATGACAATGCAACTTCCACATCTGACCCCAATTATGACCGTTTATCTAAAAATGTGGAAAAGCTGCAACAAATGATGGAAAAAATGGTTTTCACAGTTAGCAATCAAAACAGAAACCAAAATAATAACCAGAACCAGGACTTTAGAAGAAATAACTCCACTCCCAACAGACAAAGAGACTCAGATCAACAAGTTATTCCCCCATTTCAAGACAATTTTCTCGATGAAGACGAGGGAATCATAGAAGAGTCTGAGGGGACCACTATAAACATGTTTGAAGTATAAATCTCAATCCACAACTGTTCCACAGAAGAAGATCAACCCTCACCCTCGTATTGGGCTGAGGAAGGATTAGAATCTGCGGATTATAGGCTTGGATTTGAAAATGCCATTATGCAGGTCAGAGACCAATATGAACTTAGAAGCAAAAAAATCCTATACACTTCAAAACCAAAGGCTTCTGAGGTTACCATCAAGAAAAGGCCTGGGAAAACTTCTAAAGTAACTGCTGAAAGTAAAAAATCAGCAGCTGAGAGTTCTGAGAAGAAAAAAGAAAGAGACAACCAAAACACTGATAAACAAGGTCAACCAACTAGCAGCACTAGCACTACAGTTAGGACACCTGATAAAACAATTTCTAACACTGTGCAGAGTGAGAATCAGCCCACTGATTCTACCACCAAGGTGGTGGCTAACAAAACAGAGTTGAACATTCCAAAGATTCAGTCCACTTTCAATTTGGAGAGTGATATTGCAAAAATTAAAATCTTTGTCCCACTCTTTGAGATGGCCACTCAGGATGTGTATAAAGGCCAAATTTTGAAAGAATTAAATCTAGGTGAGAACAATGACACGGTCAATTTGAGTGATGATGAACTAACCCTTCTGTTTGGTCCCAAGATAGAAGGGAAGTTTCAAGAAGGGGTAGTACCTCCTTTTTATATCAGTCTCAATATCCATGATAAGATCCTCCACAATGCAATGCATAACTCTGGGGCCTCACACAACCTGATGCCTAAGATAGTTATGGAAATATTAGGCCTAGAGATAACTCGTCCGTATAAATACCTATATTCATTTGACTCTAGCAGAGTAAAATGTCTTGGCCTGATCAAATATTTATGTGTAAGCCTAACCCAGATTCCCGCTAAATGCATGGTCATGGATGTTGTAGTGGTAGATGTGCCACCTAAGTATGGCATGTTGCTGTCAAGGTCATGGGGAGCCAAGCTGCAAGGTACAATGTAGATGGATGGGGCCTATGCCACAATCCCAATCTTTATCCAACATAGAAGACTGTATAGAGAGGCACAGATGAAATTCCTGGTCAGTAGCCCCGAAAAACCTGAAATTTCACCCTTATACTCTGTACACATGGATATTGACTCCTTCATCCTTTTTAATGATGAATCTTTGGAGGATTCAGAATTAAAAAACAGAGAAACACACGATGAGATATAGCCCATTGACTTTAACATAATGGCTACTCTAGACTCAAAGAAGAACGATGTAGAAAACCTTGAACAGTTCACTGAAACAGAAACTCAGAGTGAGCCAGAAATAGGATGCAGTCAACTAATTAGTCACCCTTCACAAGCCCATACACCACACCAAGAATGAAACGATGATAAACCCGAGAACAAAACCTTATGGGAAATGAATTTCAATGGGTCATGCACCAAGAGAACTGTTGGAGTAGGAGTGTGGATACATAGCACAGAGAGTGACTACATAGAGAGCCATGCCTGTAACCTGCACTACAAATGTACAAACAATATTGCAGAGTATGAGGATCTTATCCTAGGCCTCAATTTGTTGAAAAAACTAGGAGCCCGTAGGATAACTGTGCATGGAGACTCTGAGCTGATCATTAAATAGGTGAATGGTGAATACATAGTTAAACATCCTAGACTGAGAGCATATAGGAACGACGCTATGGACATACTGAAAAAAATTGTAGAATACGAACTGGTGTTTGTCCCTAGGAGTCAGAACGTAGTTGCAAATGGATTAGCCTGCATGGCTAGTTCATATCACAAGCCTCCCAATGACCAACAGATCATCATTTAGACCAAATTTAGACCTGCAGTGCCGGACAATGAAAAATATTGGTAGGTCTTTGAGGGCGATAAACAGATTGAAGATTTCCTGGTAGGCAGAGACGAGTTTGAATTTTCTAATTCATATTCTAAATTTGACAGTAGCTGCCTACGTGAAGAGTTTTCAGATGAGGAAGAACCACCCTGTAACATAGAAATAAACACTTTAAACGAATAGATTGGAAATCCAAACGAAAAATGTAAAAACACAGATAGTGAAGAAGTAGAGGTGCTGCAGACCAAAGATAAGAACATACCTCGAGGTCTGGCACCTTTAGAGGACCTTTTTGACTTTGATGATGTAGCGAAAATCCCACTATAGAACATGCAGACTCTGATGTCGAGGAATGTAACATAGGCACTCAAAATAAACCCAAGATGATCAAATTGGCTAAGTCCCTTCCTGCAAACATGAAAAAGAAATACATCGACCTATTCAAGGAATTCATTGATGTGTTTGCTTGGAGCTATGAGGACTTAAGGGCCTATGACACAAACATCATACAGCACAAAATACCTTTGAAAGGGAATCAGAAACCCTTCAGGAAAAAACTTCGCAGAATAAACCCAAAAAAATTGCCTGCAGTGGAAAAAGAGATTAAGAAGATGTATGAGGCAGGCATAATTGTGCTTGTGAGGTTCTCTGATTGGGTATCAAACCTAGTGGCCGTGAGAAAGAAAATAGTGGAGATCAGGCTGTGTATTGATTTCAAGAATCTTAATAGAGCCTCACTCAAAGACAATTACCCTTTGCCAAAAATGGAACACATCCTTGAGAGGGTAGTAGGCTCCAAAAGGATCTCCCTGCTAGATGGTTTTTCAGGTTAAAACCAAGTTTTAGTACTCCCAGAAGACCAACTAAAGACAACTTTTACCACTCCATGGGGTACTTTTATGTATGTAAAGATGCCTTTTGGACTGATGAACGCTGGTGCAACCTTCCAAAGAGTGATGGACATAGCTTTTTCAGATGAAATAGGACACTTCATTGTCATCTATCTAGATGACATAACAGTCTATTCCAAGATTGAGGAAGAACATCTAGAACACCTGAGAAGAGTGTTTGAAAAATGTAGAAGGTTCGGTCTGTCATTGAATCCTAAAAAGACTGTATTTGGGTTACACGAAGGAAAAATTCTTGGCCACATCATATCTGAGAAGGGGATTAGGATAGACCCACAAAGAGTTGAGGGAATACTACAAATCACACACCCGAGGAATATCAAGGAGTTACAGTCTTTCACTAGGAAAATCAATTTCCTCAGGAGGTTTATTCCCAACTTAGCTGAACACCTTAGGAATATGACTAACATGTTGAATAAAGGTGTAGAAATTAAATGGACTGTTGAGGCCAAGAAATCTTTTGAATCAGTTAAACTTGCACTCACCCAGGCTCCTGTCCTAATCAGCCAAGATTTCTCAAAGGACTTCCTAATTTTTTCATTTGCCTCCGAGCATACAGTAGCTGCAGTTCTGCTACAGAAAAATCCAGAGGGAATGGAATAGCCCATTTCTTTCTTCAGCAAAGCACTGAGGGTGTTGTGTAACCAGCTCCAAAAATAGAAGAGAAAATATATCAACGCCTTAGAAATAAGCCACTTCGAGGGGACAACCTCCAATACATTACATAAATGAACAATTCTTGGATGATCCAATTTACAAAACCTCCTTTCTATATATAGCAGTCCATGGGGCCATAATTTAATCCTAGTGGGCCACAATGTAATCCTATCCGACCTAACAATAATAATTTAAGGGCACAATAATAATAAAATGGGGGTTACAAGGGTACAATAATAACAATAAGGGGGTTACACTAACAACAATAAGGGACTATACTAGTAATATAGGGACCTAACATGCCCCTATCCTTCAAAAAAGTGTTGTTCTCAACACTTGAGTAGCTCTGGGTGCTTCTGTATAAAATTCTCATCCTCCCATGTAGAATCTTCAGTGGGTAAGTTCTTCCACTTGATGAGATACTCTGAAATTGATCGATTCCGTAGTTGTCGAGTTCTTGTTTCCATGACCGCTTCAGGTTCCAATATGATTTTTCCTTCCTCATCAAGTTCTAGCAATATTGTTTGAACTGGAAGATTTTCACCTATAACCTTCTATAAGCATGAAACATGGAAAACTGGATGCACTCGTGAAGAAGCAGGAAGCTCCAATTTGTATGCCATAGTACCAATCTTTTGCAACACCTTGTAAGGACCATAGTACCTTGGCGATAATTTATTATCCTTCTTAGCTTGCTTGAGGGACATTTTTTTGTATGGTTGTAGCCATAAAAATACCCAATATCCTACATCAAAACTTCTCTCGCTACGATGTTGATCCGCCTGTTGTTTCATTCGATTTTGTGCCAAATTCAGGTTATCCTTTAAGAGGTGGATAACTTCTTGTTGATGCTCGATGTGATCTTCCACTGCTTGAACCTTCGAATTTTCCCTTAAATATGATGTGATGGATGGTGGATGATATCCATAAAGTGCCATAAATGGGGTCATTTTTTCTGCAGTATGGAAGGAAGTGTTATACCACCATTCACCAAGAGGTAACCACATGACCCATTGTGTTTGTTTATTAGATACAAAACAACGAGGATATCCTTCCAAACATTTATTTACTATCTCATTTTGACCATCAGATTGAGGATGATAAGATGAGCTATGAGCTAATTTAGTACCCAAACAAGAAAATAAATTCGTCCAAAAATTTCCAGTAAGAATGGGATCTCAGTCGCTCAAAATAACCCTTGGGCTTCCATCTAGCTTTTAAATTCTGTCCATAAATGTAGTAGCAACTGTACTTGCTTTAAATGGATGATATAATGCACAAAAGTGTGCATACTTGGTAAGTATATCAACTACCACCATGATGACACGATTTCCTTCGGACTTAGGTAAACCTGTTATAAAATCCATTGAAATCTCCTCCCAACGTTGACTTGGAATGGATAAAGGTTGTAGAAGTCCCGGGGTCTTAATTTTTTCCACTTTATTCTACTGGCAAACCAAACATTCCGCCACAAACTTTTGAATATCAGATTTAAGGCCATCCCAAAAAAATTCTTTCTTTACCCTATGGTATGTTTTTAAAAATCCTGAGTGTCCTCCTAAAGGAGAAGTGTGCAATTCCAGAAGAATCTTTTGTTTTAGTTGGGAATTCTTACAAAGATATAAGCGATCTTTGTACCATAAGGAATCATTTTTCCAACTAAATGTATCAGATGTACTAGGATCTTGCTGCAACTTTTGAATGAGTGTCCATACATCTTTGTTCTTCTTCCATTCATCTCTTGCTTCAGTTATCCAATCTGGTTGGATAATAGAAATTGCAAAAAGCAATGCTTCCACCTCTTCATTCTTTCTTGAGAGTGCATATGCAACAACATTAAGCTTTCATTTTTTGTAGATTATTTCAAAGTCATAACCCAACATCTTTGTGACCCATTTTTGTTGCTCTTCTGACGATATTCTTTGTTCCAAAAAGTGTTTAAGACTATCATGATCAGTTTTTACCTTGAAGTGTCTTCCCATTAGGTAAGTTCGCCATTTCTTTAGTGCATGTAGTATTGCTAACATTTCCTTCTCATAAATAGGTTTCTGTAAATACTTTCCTTTGATTGGATGACTTTCAAAAGCAATGGGTCTTCCTTCCTGCATTAAAACTGCACCAATTCCATTTCCCGAGGCATCACATTCCACAATAAAGGTTTTTGTGAAGTCTGGTGTAGCTAAGACCGGTGCTAGGCACATTGCCTCTTTAAGAAGTTCAAAGGCCTTAGTTTCTTCAGGAGTCCATGAAAATGCATCTTTCTTCAATAATGTTGTTAGAGGTGCTGCTATTCTCCCATAATTCTTAACAAACTTGCGATAATACCCCGTTAACCCGAGAAATCCTCGCAACTTCTTTATGGTTGTGGGGACTTTCCATTCCTTAATGGCTTTAATTTTGTTAGGGTCTACTTTAACACCCTCGTGAGATACAATATGACCCAGATATTCCACCTCTTGTACTCCAAAGAAACATTTGGATTTTTTGCATATAATTGTTTCTCCTGCAATAGTTTGAGCACCCTGTCAACATGTTCAACATGATCCTTCCAAGACCTATTGTAGATTAGTATATCATCAAAAAATACTAGCACAAATTTTCTAAGGAAGGGTTTGAAAATGGAATTCATCAACCCTTGAAATGTAGAAGGTGCATTAGTAAGGCCAAAAGGCATGACCAAAAATTCATAATGACCCTTATGAGTTCGAAATGTTGTTTTTGGAATATCTTCAGTCTTCATTCTAATTTGATGATATCCTGAATGAAGATCCAACTTGGTAAAATAAATTGCTCCATGTAATTCATCCAATAATTCATCAATCACAGGAATGGGAAATTTGTCTTTAATGGTGAGCTTATTGAGCTCCCTATAATCCGGACACATTCTCCATGATTCATCCTTCTTGTGTACCAATACTACAGGAGCAGAGAAAGAACTTTGACTAGGTTGAATTATACCCGCCTCTAACATTTCTGCAATCATACGTTCAATTCGCTCTTTTGGAAGTAAGGATATATATAAGGCCTGATGTTTGGAGGAACACTTCCTGGAATCAAATGAATATCATGATCATGATCATGAATAGGTGGGAGTCCTTTGGGAGTTTCAAACATCTTGGAATGATTGTCCAAGACTTGTTCGAGATCTGCAAAAATAGATGATTTTGATGTCGGAACTTCTAGTGAGCATAATTGTGCAATTACGCCTTGTTGTTCTTTCTTTAGAAACTTTGTCATGACACTAGAGCTTATTATCCTTCTCGGCTTCCCTTCAATACCCCGTAATTCGACTTCCTTTCCTTCTGAAAAAAATTTCAAGAAAATTTCTTGAAAATTAAAAGTTACCGTCCCCAAAGATTGTAACCATTGTACTCCTAGTACAACATCAACACCTCCCATAGGAATGGAAAGCATTGGACTAGTCAATACATATTCCCCCAGGGTTAGCTTCATATTATGGCATTTTCCAGAGCAATTTATAGTTCCTCCATTTGCAACCATCACTTGACATTCCGGTGCTGGGTATAGGAAACAAATTAATTCCTTGGCTACTTTACAATGAATAAAATTATGGGTGCTACTGGAATCAATCAGCACTATTACCTTTTTCTTCTTGATTTGTCCGTCTATCTTGAGAGTTTGAGGAGTGGTAATTCCTGCCAGTGCATTACACGATATGGTCGGATTCATTTCTTCCTCTTCTAGGATTGGTTCCTGGTGTATATCCTCTTCTTGTTCATTTTCTTCTTCCTCTTCACAATCTATGTAAAATAATTTCTTCTCGGCACACTTATGACCTTTAGTGTATTTGCTATCACAACTGTAGCAAAGCCCTTTTACTCTTTTTTCTTCCAATTGTTGTGGTGTCAACCTTGTAGGTTGTGGAAATCTAGGCGTAGCAACACTTCCTTCTTTATAGAATTGAGTGGTAGGCTTCCTTGTCGCCATAATTTTACATTCAACTTTTCTTGCCAACCCGAATGCCTTCTCCAATGAATCAGGTTCCAAAACGCGAACTTCATGTTGGATGTTATCCTTTAAAGTGCCTATGAAGAGATCAATCCTGTGTTCCTCTGGAATATCAGTTACCCTTATATTCAATTTTGGAAGTCCTCAATGTGCTGCCCCACTAAACCCTTTTGTTTGAGATTTATCAATTGGCTAAAGAAGGTGTTGCTCTTTGTATCCTCATAATGTGCTATCATTTCCTCCGTAAAAATTGACCAAGTGACAATTTTTTTACGGGAGCAAAGCCATCGATACTATACAAATGTATTTTGTTCTAAATGTAAAGTTGCAATGCGTACCTTTTGTGTGTTTTGCACATTATGGAGATCAAAATATTGCTCCATCTGTAGTATCCACGTTACAGGATCCTTCCCATCAAACTTCCTCATATCCATTTTTGGAATATGGTGGTTCTTCCCGCCAACATTAGAGCTTATGAAATCGCGATTAACATTTATTTTGTTCTCATCATGAGGTTCTTCTACTATCTTTTCACCATTAGGAAACATTTCTTGTATCAACTTGGTCAAACCTTCGATGTCTGCTTTTAGATCATTCTTCATATTTTTCATGTTGTTTTCCATGTTGTCTTTCATGTCATCCATCTTAGCTTCCATGCCAGCTTCCATGCCATCCATATTAGCTTCCATGCCTTTCTTCAAAACTTCCATTTCATTTTTTGTTGCTCTTTGCAAGAGTGAAATTTGTTGCACTTGCTCTTGTAATTTTGATAGATCATGTTGCAATTCTTCATCTTCATGAGTCATAGTAGACCCTTATAAAGGCTTAATGGGTGTTGAATTATTTTTACGGGGCATATTTTAGAGCCCAATACTGATATCTATTCTACAATATTCCCTTGGAATCAATTCAAATTGATTATTCAAACAAGACTTATGCAATTCGGAAAAAAAAAAAAAAACACACCTTTTTCTTGCTTTTGAGGAGCTCGATATTGAAATTGGATTATCTATGTTATTGCAACACTTCAATATATAAAATGTGTTATAGACGTAGCCCTTTGAATTATCTTTCGAATGCCACAGGTCTGACCTGATTTGGATTCTCCAAGACAAAGTTGTGTTCAATCTATCAGAATGACCTAATTATGGACTGGTTCAGTAGAGCGAACTTGTACGACTTGCCACGTGTCACTGTTTCATCCTTTGTCTCTGAAATTGATAGCCAAGAAACCAAATTCTGTTTACTTGTGACCACTTTTTACGGCACTCCAATCCGATGCCCAGAGAGAGAGTTATTGAACTTTTCCCACGATCACCTCTTTGAGATGAAATTCAGGAGCTTGAAAAATCACTACCTTCCACAGATCATATCTCCAAAAATATTGCGAACCAAGCTCTGAAATTTTTTGATGAATTTCCTTAGGATTTCAGCTTTGCACCATATGAATTTAAGATTCTGAACCTTTGTAGAAAAAAAAATTATAACGCAAATGCCACGATGACCTGTTTAGGAGCCTGACAAAAGACCTAACTTCCACAGATCACATCTCCAAAAATGTTGTGAACCAAGCTCTAAAATTTTCAGAAAATATTCCTCAGGATTTCGGCTTCGCGCCCTAAAAATTTCAGCTTTTGAAACTTCGTAGAAAAAAATTTATAGCGAAAATTCCACGATGACCTGTTTGGAGCAGCAAAACCCTAGAATCCAAGCCTCTGATACCAAATGTTGTGTAACCAGCTCCAAAAATAGAAGAAAAGAGATATCAACGCCTTATAAATAAGCCACTTCGAGGGGGAAACCTCCAATACATTACATAAATGAACAATTATTGGATGATCCGATTTACAAAACCTCCTTTCTATATACAGGAGTCCATGGGGCGATAATGTAATCCTAGTGGGCCACAATGTAATCCTTGCCGACTTAAGAATAATAATTTAAGGGCACAATAATAATAAAATGGGGGTTACAAGGGTACAATAATAACAGTAAGGGGGTTAAACTAACAACAATAAGGGACTATACTAGTAATATAGGGACCTAACAGAGGGATGTACCCTTGAAATACAACATTATGGAAAAAAAGGCCTATGCCTTGGTAAAGGCCTTGAAAGACTTTAGGGTGTACATACTACATTCCCACACCATAGCCTATGTACCCAACATAGTGGTTAAATTAATCTTGTCCCAATACCTAGATGAGAAAAGGGGCAAATGGATTGTTGTAATCTTAGAATATGACCTTGAGATAAAACCCACTAAACTGATTAAAGGTCAGGGCTTAGCTCAATTAATGGCTGAATAAAATCTACAGGCCCTTGACATTAACATGGTAGATGTCTTGGATGAGCAGCAGATATTGCCTGATCCCACTGTTGAGGAGAAGTTTCAGAGCTCTCCTTGGTATTCTGGCATTCTGTATGTATGTGCTTACACACCTGAATGCCCATCCTGAACTATCAAAGACCAAGGCCAGATTCTTAAAGCTAAAAGCTAAAAGCTATTACATAATGAGTGAAGGATTATACTAGAAAAATGCAAATGGACTATTGCTTAAATGTTTTCCTGAATCTGAAGTAGAAAGGATTAAACAAGAATTCCATGCAGGAGAGTGTGGAGACCACTTGAACTGGAAAGCCACTGCAAAAAAAATACTCAGAGCTGGCTACTATTGGCCTACACTCTTCAATGATATCCATAAGATGATAATTTCCTGCCACAAATGCCAGATTTTTGAAGGCAAAAGAAATCTCCTCCCCCTACCTCTACAACCCATCACTATTTAGGGTCCCTTTATACAATGTGTTGGGAAAAATACTGAGAGTGGGGGTGAATTAGTATTTACTGCATAATCAAATCTTTTTATTTTTCCATTCCTTAAAACCCATATGCTACTTTCCTTCAGTAAACTAGCATATATACGCGGATCCCCTTTATGAAACTAGCGTATACACAGAGATCTAGATCAGTCATTAAACCTTTACTTAAATTATTCCATCATTCATTCATCAGGTGCTCAATAAACAGTAAACAGGTGCAGTAAGAACAGAATAAACCATCACACAAAGCATCGCACATGAACACCAGGATTTTTAGGTGGAAACCCAAATCGGGAGAAAACCACCGCTGCAGTTGCTCAGCCTTCAATATTTTATTATAGAGAAAACATCTTACAACATATGGAAGCCAATGCAATGGACACCAAGACGTGGGCACTCCACTCAAGGCCATAATTTCAAAGATCTTCCCGAAGGAGCTACGACCCCCGACTCCCGTTTACGTCTCTCTCCCGGGAAGGGAGCTACGACCCCCCGACCCGTTTACCCCACCTGGAAGGGAGCTACAACCCCCTGACTGAAGGCTACAACCTTCAGCACCACCTTGGACCACGTTTCATCAATTTTCACACTGGATCCGACAACTTCAATAGAACAACACTTGCAGGCCACGATTCATCATATTTCCAGATTGAACCCTTTCCATACCCATGCTTCAGCAAACCCTAGTTTGCATACGCGCTTTCACTTCACTGATGTCACGTATATACACGCTTCTGTCCACATGAACCAGCGTATACCTCTGTATGTATTTTATTGCGCATACGCGCTTTATCTTTAGCGAAGCTGCGTATATACGCGCTTCCACCGCGGCGAAGTAGCGTATAGATCTTCAATCATTATAGAGCAGCATACTTCTTCAGATCAGAGATTCAGTTCAGATTTACCCTTTCACTTCAGACAGATGTTTGTCTAGATGTTCACCTCATCACAGATCTAAGCCTTCCATAATCAGATCTAGCAAATACAAGTGCAATTCAGATCTAGATCCCCTTCTTCATCATTGGTGCATCATACATTCAGATTTATCATTCAAGTGCAACCCTTTCCATTCAGATATACTTCAGAGAGAAGTATTCATTCAAGCTCAGACATCTTGCACCCACCTCATGATTTTCACAATGAATTTCTTCTCCTTATATAGGTTTATCCTTTTTCAATACACGGGCCAAAGCAATACCACGAGTCTTCAATACCACGGGCCAAAGAAATACCATGAGCCTTCAATACCACGGGCCAAAGCAATACCATGAGCCTTCAATACCACTGGCCCCTATTTTTGAACTTTTAGAGCGCTTTAGCCCATACGCGACTTGGAACGTTCTTTTCCGCGTGCATACACAACTTCCCTTAGACAGATCCGCGTATTCCTAGAGACATACTCTTTTCATCAAGATTTAGCACATGCTGACTTATTTTCTTCACTACCTTCTGTACACACTACAGATACATCATATTTACTAAAAACATTTTCTATCAAGCACAACTTCATCAAGTAAGTTGCCATCTTCTTCATCAAGTGGGTTGTCATCCAATGACAACACTCAGCATCATATAACATCATTTCACATCATTTACCAAGTCCATCAAGTCAAGAATAACTTCATCAGGTGGTTTTCCATCAAGGACAACACATGTCAACAGTCATATGTCTTCATCTTCATTCAGTGGGTTTCCATCAAGGACAACACTCTGCATCATATTGCCAGCAATCTCCCCCTTTGGACTTGATGGCAACCACGATGGTCTTTGGTTACCACAACAGATAAGTACATTGACACCATGTCACTTTCCCAATTTGTGACAACATTCTTCATTCAAACACCATGTCACTCAACCACGATGGTGTTTGGTTACCACAACAGATAAGTACATTGACACCATGTCACTTTCCCAATTTGTGACACCATTCTTCATTCAAACACCATGTCACTCTCCCCCTTTGACATCAAGGGCAAAGGGCGGATCAAAAACCAACACACTCTCCCCCCTTTTCTCTTCATGAGGAAGAAGCATTCTGCAGATCTGAAATGTACTGAAGTGGCCAAGCTCCCCCTGAGTTCATGCAAAATCTTCAAACATATTTTCAATGAAAGACAAGACTATATGAACTTCCTACCACCAAAAACTCATACTTACATCAAATATCCAACCAAGTGGATTTACATATGAGACTCAACTACAAAACCAAGTGGGTTTACAAAATTTGACTCAGCTACCCAACCAAGTGGGTTTACAAATTTTACAAGTCCTTACATGACTGAAAATTACAATTTTACATCATGGGTCTCAACAAGACCTTTTCATCAAATTACAAATATGACCATTTACAAACAACACCAGATAGACTTCAAAGAACATATTTCAGAGACATCATAATGCCAACAGTGCATTATACTCATCAAAGCTAATGCTCCCCCTGAATCCAAGCATCCTTTCCAAATGACTAAGGCTCCCCCTTAGTTTTTGCATCCTGAACACTTTCACCAACAAATCATCAAGGCATCTTCATCAAATCATTAGAAAAAGAATTAGGAGAACTGGAACACCACCAGAGATACTAAACAGTATCAGATATACCAAACAGCACTGCAGCTGTGCTGAAGAGAGCTGACTCCAACCAAAATTTGTCAGCAATCAGACATACGCAATTTTCTGTGCAGGAACCCGCGTATATACGCGACTGTGTTTCAGGAAACCCGCGTATCCAAAGTCATCTTCTAAATTTATGCAGATTTGTTCTTTTGACTGGCAGAGAACACTCCCAGCTTCTGTCTTAAATACTCGAACGCTTCCCTGGGCAGAGGTTTGGTAAAAATATCAGCAACTTGTTCTTTGGAGGGAACATATTCCAAATTCACTGTTTGCTCAAGCACTTGTTCACGTAAAAAGTGATACTTGATGGGAATGTGCTTGGTCTTTGAATGCATAACAGGATTTTTTGAAATATTGATGGCAGTTGTATTGTCACACTTGATGGGGACAGGAGGTGTACATTTGATTTGAAAATCTTGTAAGGTTTGCATCATCCAAAGGAGTTGAGTGCAACAAGATGCGGCAGCCACATATTCTGCTTCTGCTGTAGATAAGGCAATAGAATTTTTCTTCTTGCTGAACCAAGATACTAACGGGGTCCCATGTAGAATGCACCACCACTAGTGCTTTTCCGATCATCAACACTTCCAGCCCAATCTGCATCAGTGTAAGCATGAAGAGTAAGATCAGCATTCTTTGGATACCATAGACCAAGGTCTTGAGTTCCTTGTAGATATTTGAAAATTATTTTAACAGCCTGAAGGTGAGACTCTTTTGGATTAGCTTGGAATCGTCCAACAATCCCAACTGCATGCATAATGTCTGGTCTAGTCCCAGTGAGATAAAGTAGACTTCCTATCATTGATCTCTAATCTGGTTGATTCACCGTGGGAGAATCATCATGAGAACTGAGATTGCATCCGGTTATCATTGGAGTACTTACAGGTTTGCATTCTTCCATGCCATACTTCTTCAGAATTTGCTTAAGATATTTTTCTTGTGATAGGAATATGCCATCTGTAGATTGATGCACTTGCAAGCCAAGAAAGAATGTTAGTTCCCCAAGTAAAGACATTTCAAATTCTTGCTGCATGACAGAAGCAAATTTATGACTCATAGATTCTTCGTTACTCCCAAAAATGATATCATCAACATATACAACCACAATCAATAGTTTATCATTTTCAACTTTTGTATATAAGTTGCTATCAGCAGACCCCTTTGAAAATCCTTGTTGATGAAGATATTTGTCAAGACGATAATACCATGCCCTTGGAGCTTGTTTGAGACCATATAGAGCCCTTTTAAGTCTACAAACAAGATTTTCATCATTTCCCAAAATAAATCCTTCCGGTTGTTCTATATATACTTCTTCTTCTAGATCACCATTAAGAAAAGCAGATTTAACATCCATTTGATAAAATTTGATTTGTTGATAACTTGAAAAGCAAGAAACATTCTTATGGCTTCAAGTCTAGCTACAGGAGCAAAAGTTTCTTCAAAGTCTATACCTTCTTGTTGAGTATACCCTTTGCAAACTAGTCTAGCTTTGTTTCTTACAACATCCCCATTCTCATTTAACTTGTTCTTGAAAATCCATTTAGTTCCAATGACATTTTTGTCATGAGGTCTTGGAACCAAATCCCAAGTGTCATTCTTTTCAATTTGAACAAGTTCGTCATCCATGGCTTGCCTCCAACATTCATATTTGCTAGCTTCATTGACATTGTGTGGTTCAATTGTGGATATGAGTGCCAAATGATTAGAAGATCCTACAAGAGTTCTCCTAGTTCGTACACCAGATTCTTTGTCACCCAAAATTTGAGATTCAGGATGATTCTTTTGAACATATCTGGATGGAGAATTTTCCGATAGATCATCTTCAGGTTCTTCATTGGATCCATTGTCTATATCATTGCTATCTGATGTAGAAGGCCATATGTCTCTATCATCTTCTTTTGTTGTTTGTTTTTCTTCTTTAGGAGCTGCAGAAGACTCATCAATAACAACATCAATACATTCAACAACCTTTCGAAGCCTTTTATTGTAACATGTGAATGCTTTGCTTGACGATGAGTAACCAAGAAATATCCCTTCATCTGATCTAGGTTCAAATTTGCCAAGCTTTTCATCATTATTTTTGATAAAGCATTTACTTCCAAAAACCTTAAAATGTCTCACAGTGGGAGAATTGCCATACCAGAGTTCATATGGAGTTTTGTCACTATTTACCCGAACATGAGCCTTATTGAGAATGTTAACTGCTGTATGTGCTGCTTCACTCCAGAACATGTCGGGAACATCAGAATCAGCAAGCATAGCTCTAGCCATTTGAACAATTGTTCTATTCATTCTTTCTGCTACACCATTTTGTTGTGGAGTGCCTGCTACAGAGAACTGTCTTTTAATCCCATCTTGTTCACAAAATTCAAAGAATTCATTTGATGAATATTCTCCTCCTCGATCAGATCTAAGACACTTGATTTTTAGATCTAATTCATTTTCTGCCAATGCTTTGAAGCTCTGAAATTTTTCAAGTGCTTGATCTTTGTGTTTAATGAACCCTATACAACACATTCTAGAGTAGTCATCAATAAATAAGATATAGTATTCTTCCCCACGTAATGAATTTTTCCTCATAGGTCCACAGATATCAGTATGAATGAGTTCAAGAGGCTTACTTGATGATCCTTCTTTGGCATTAAATCGTACTCTGGTCTTCTTACCAAATTGACAAGATTTGCATATGGTACTTTCCGGAAGATTGACCTTGGGAAGATCACGAACAGCTTGAAGTCTGCTTGCTTTGTTGATTTGAGAGAAACTCAGATGCCCCAGCCTTCTATGCCATAGCCAATTTTATGAAGACTTGCTTAAGTAACATTGATCTATGCCGTTTAGTACATACAGGTTGCTTGGATTTCTTTTTCCTTTTATAATGATTTTACCTGTATCAAGATCACGAACCACACATTCTTTGGAACTGAAGACCACTTCTGCTCCTTGATCACACATTTGACTAAAAATTAACAGATTATGCCTTAATCCATCCACATACATGACATCTTTAGCCTTCACTTTTTCTTTTAGAAATACTGACCCTTTTCCTTTAATTACAACAGGAGTATCATTTCCAAATGTAACTTTCTTTTCCTTTTCTAGAGCATTATAAGTATGAAGTTTGCTTTTGTCACCTGTCATGTGTCTTGAGCACCCACTATCGATGTACCACTGATTTTCTTCTCCTTCTGCAAATAATGCTATCCCACAATTTTCAGCCGGCGGTTCTTTCTTTTTCCACACTTTAGAGCTTGAGGGAACATGTTCTTTATGCCGTTTAGTACATACAGGTTGCTTGGATTTCTTTTTCCTTTTATAATTATTTTACCTGTATCAAGATCACGAACCACACATTCTTTGGAACTAAAGACCACTTCTACTCCTTGATCACACATTTGACTAACACTTAACAGGTTATGCCTTAATCCATCCACATACATGACATCTTTAGCCTTCACTTTTTCTTTTAGAAATACTGACCCTTTTCCTTTAATTACAGCAGGAGTATGATTTCCAAATGTAACTTTCTTTTCCTTTTCTAGAGCATTATAAGTATGAAGTTTGCTTTTGTCACCTGTCATGTGTCTTGAGCACCCACTATCGATGTACCATTGATTTTCTTCACCTTCTGCAAATAATGCTATCCCACAATTTTCAACTAGCGGTTCTTTCTTTTTCCACACTTTAGAGCTTGAGGGAACATGTTCTTTTGGCTGGATCTTGTTCCTGCATTCAGATTCTTCATGGCCAAAGTTATTGCAATAAGTACATTCAACTTCACCTTGAAGAGGAGAAAAATTGTTATAGGTATTCTTCTTTGGTTCAATATCCAACCTTTTCTTTCTTGCTTCTCTTGTCATGATGGTTTTATATGCAACACATTGAATAGCTTTATGACCAAAATTGTGACAAGTGAAACATTGCCCATTGAAGTAGAAATTTTTGCGATCATGGAATCTTCTATTTGAATTTACCTGTTGGTTGTAGTGTCTTTGAAAGCTATCCCTGTTAGTGTTCCTTGAATTGAGATGGTCCTGCTTTCCCTGTAGAGATCCTTTATTCCCTTGCTGAGTGGCTGAATGTAGTAAACCACCTATAACTGCTTTTAGATAGTTTGGTGCTGAAGTGTGAGAAGATTCTCCGGTGTATCCAAGGCTTGTCTTTATAAGAGGAGAACGTTGTACCTTGATAATCTCATCTAAGGTTTCAGATCCTTTAGCAAATCTAAGATTCAAGGTCTTTGCTTTCTCAACTTCTTTTCTTTGACTTACCACTTGACATTCTAGTTTTTCAATATGTTTCTTTGCTTCTTCAAGCTGCTTTTCAATGGTCTCTCTGATTATCTTTTGTTATTCCAAGATGATTTTATAATCTTCTAAGCGTAGTTTGAGTTTATTATTTTCTTCAAGAAAATCATTTTCCTCTAGAGCATCCATAAAAGTATCCTTTTCTTCTTTTTGTTCAAATGCCATGAGAAGTCTAAGATCTTCTTCACATTCTTCCTCACTATTAGATGACCCATCACTATCTTCATTAGTATAGTAACTTTTCTTAGAACTAGATCGGTTCTTATTCCTTCTTACTACTTCTTTTCCTTTATAAGGACATTTTGCAGCATAATGACCAACTTTTCCACACTCAAAACATTTGAAGGGAAGCTTACCTTTGAATCTTCCAGTACCTAGTTGGAGCTTTCTCACGAAATACGCTTCTTCTTCATCGGATATATAGCTGGATTCTTTGACAACTTCCTTTTCCTTTCCTTTTGTAGATGCCTTAAACGCAGCTTCTCTTATTTGAGAAGGACCTCCTTGTCTCATTTCAAAAGCAGTCAGAGTACCATGTAATTGAACAATAGTAATCGTTTGCAGATCTTGCCTTTCTTCAATAGCTGAAACTTTAGAGTCAAATTTTGAAGTTAAGGATCTTAAGACCTTTTCCACCAGAGTAGTATCAGTTATGGTTTCACCCAAATTTCTCATTCGATTTACAATATCATCCAGACGAAGAAAGAAACTGGCAACACTCTCATCACTATGCATCTTCAAATTTTCATATTCAATTCTAAGAGTTTGGAGTTTTTCACTTTTTACCTTTGTATCTCCTTCATAGCTCAGAATTATTTTGTCCCATATTTCTTTTGCTGAATGTAGCTGCATCACTTTAGCAAATTCAGATTCAGACATGCTTCCTAACAAGACATTCACTGCTTTGGCATTGGTTTCATACTTCTTCCTTTCTACTGCATCAGTAGGAATACTTGCCGGGTATTGATAACCTTCTTCCACGATCTCCCATACATCTGCACCAAGACTTTGCAGATATGCTTTTGTACGTACCTTCCAGAATATCAGATTGCTTCCATTGAATAGAGGTGGCTTTATAGACATCACTCCTTCTTGACTTCCCATTGCGACGGATCTCCTTCAAGCGATCAAGCTTCTGCAGAAGGACGTGCTCTGATACCAATTGTTGGGAAAAATACTGAGAGGGGGGGTGAATCAGTATTTACTGCATAATCAAATATTTTTATTTTTTCATTCCTTAAAACCCATACGCTACTTTCCTTCAGTAAACTAGCGTATATACGCGGATCCCCTTTATGAAACTAGCGTATACACAGAGATCTAGATCAGTCATTAAACCTTTACTTATATTATTCCATCATTCATTCATTGGGTGCTCAATAAACAATAAACAGGTGTAGAAAGAATAGAATAAACCATCACACAAAGCATCACACATGAACACCAGGATTTTTAGGTGGAAACCCAAATTGGGAGAAAACCACCGCTGCAGTTGCTCAACCTTCAATATTTTATTATAGATAAAACATCTTACAACATATGTCTTTGGCACGGACTTCGACGACATACGAGAGGGCACCCACTGGCTAGTTTACCCGACCTCTCCTCGGAAGGGAGCTACGACCCCCCGGCTCGTTTACCGAGTCTCTCTGAAGGGCCTACGACCCCCGATCTCGTTTACCAGCCTCACCTGGAAGGGAGCTACAACCCCCTGACTGAAGGCTACAACCTTCAGCACCACCTTGGACCACGTTTCATCAATTTTCACACTGGATCCGACAACTTCAATAGAACAACACTCGCAGGCCATGATTCATCATATTTCCAGACTGAACCCTTTCCATACCCATGCTTCAGCAAACCCTAGTTTTCATACGCACTTTCACTTCACTGATGTCACGTATATACGCGCTTCTGTCCACACGAACCAGCGTATACCTCTATATGTATTTTATTGCGCATACGCGCTTTCTCTTTAGCGAAGCTGCGTATATACGCGCTTCCACCACGGCGAAGTAGTGTATAGATCTTCAATCATTATAGAGCAGCATACTTCTTCAGATCAGAGATTCAGTTCAGATTTACCCTTTCACTTCAGACAGATGTTCGTCTAGATGTTCGCCTCATCACAGATCTAAGCCTTCCATAATCAGATCTAGCAAATACAAGTGCAATTCAGATCTAGATCCCCTTCTTCATCATTGGTGCATCATACATTGATTTATCATTCAAGTGCAACCTTTCCATTCGGATATACTTCGATATTCATTCAAGCTCGGACATCTTTTTTCCATGTGATTTACTGACGAATTTTCTCCTTATATAGGTTTATCCTTTTTTCAATATGAGCCAAAGCAATACCATGAGTCTTCAATACCACGAGTCATCAATACCATGAGCCTTCAATACCACGAGTCATCAATACCATGAGCCTTCAATACCACGGGCCCCTGGATTTGCACTTTTTGAGCGCTTTTTCCCATACGCAACTTATCACGTTCTTTTTAGACATATCCGCGTATTCACAGAGACATACTCTTTTTGATACAGCCTGGCTTGCAGCAAAAAAAAACTGGTTACAGCGACATACAGCCGCCTCAGAGGAGGGCATGGGCCAATAAAAAAGAAACCAAGGGCTGGGCCACGTTCTGGCTATCCAGAAGCAATATGGTAAGGCAATGGGATGAGTTGCCATCTTCTTCATCGAGTGGGTTGTCATCCAAAATGACTTACTCTTTGGCACGTTTATCAACAATTATACTAACGTCTTTTTTTTCATCCATTTGCAAGTCCATCAAGTCAAGAATAACTTCATCAGGTGGTTTGCCATCAAGGACAACACATGTCAACAGTCATATGTCTTCATCTTCATTCAGTGGGTTGCCATCAAGGACAACACTCTGCATCATATTGCCAACACAATGGGGCCTAGATTTCATAGGAGAAATTCGCCCTGCTTCTTCTGCACAACACAAATGGATCTTGACAGCCACATACTACTTCACTAAGTGGATAGAGGCCATACCCACTAGGAATGCCGTAGATTCAGTCAACGTTAGGTTCCTAGAAAGTCATATCCTCTCTCAATTTGGCTGCCCAAGGAAAATAATCACTTATAACACTGCTGCTTTTGGATCCAAGAAAATGGTTTATTTTTGTCACAGGTATCAAATAGAACTCGGTCATTCAACTGCCTATTACCCACAAGGTAATGGCTTAGCTGAATCATCAAACAAGAGCCCGATGGCCATCATCAAAAAGCTGCTGGAAGAAAAAAAAAAGTCATGGCATAACAAGTTAGTGCATGCCCTGTGGGCTGGCAGGCTTACAACAAAGAAGTCCATTGGCATGTCACCATATCAGCTTGTCTATGGAAAAAAAGAAGTGTTTCCTACCAACCTTGGAGTACCAGAGATTAAACTTGTCCAGGAGATTCAGACAGAAGGAGATAGCATGGTAAGGAGGATGAACCAAACAATCCATCTCCAGAAAATAAGGGAAGAGGTCTATAACAGAGCTATGAAGGTTCAGGAAAATATAAAGAATTTGTTTGAAAAAAGAACCAAAGCTGCTGATTTCGAAATTGGAGATAAAGTTCTGAAGTGGGACTCAAGGAGAGAGGACAAAGGAAAGCACAGCAAGTTTGACATTTTGTGGCAAGGTCCCTACATCATCCAGGCCACTGTGGGTCCAAATACCTTTTTTCTACAAGAATTAGATGGTACAGAGCTGTTTGGGGGTCCTGTAAATGGCAGGATGCTAAAACACTACTACTGCTGATTTCCAATTTCCAGTTTCCATTTCCATTGTAAATACCATTGTTGTGTTTTTTTTCAAAAAAAGAGAAAATGTTCCAAAAAGAAACAGGAAGAAAGGAGAGATTCAGACATGCTCACAACATGAACCTCAGAAATGCAAAGGATTGGCTCTAATATGATCAAAACCTGAGCCAAAGAAGGAAAAAAGTTGGTTTTAACATGTTCAAAATCTGAACCAACAACTAAGGAAGAAGAATCAGCTCTAACATGCCCAAAACCAGAGCTGAATGAAGAAGAAAAAGTGACTCTAACAAGCTCAAAAATTGAGTCACAAAAGAAAGAAGGATGCTTCAAAACTTCAGATTTCAAGCCTTCAAATTTTTTTTTGCAATTTTCTGCAAGTTTTTGTCCATGTGCAACTGTCTTTATGCCTTGGATCCACAACAAACTAGACTGTATAATCCTAGTTTGGTTGTTTTTAAATTTTTGTTGTAGAATATATAGAAGAAATCCGTTGGACAGTTTAATCCTAGCAGATGTTAGATTAGGTAGAGAAACATGTGAGGCCAACAGTTTAATCTGGTCTCATGGAGAAATAAGGGTATAAATAGAATAGGTTTATTTTATATTTATAAAAATAAATTATGTAAAGGGTCTGCTAGTTCAAATGCACCCTAGAAGAAAAAATGCTACGATTGTAGGATGGGTAGATAGATTGTTTGGGTAATTTTCATGATAATTGATGTCTTGACAATTGTGGCAGCTGAAAATCAAAGAAGAAGGGTGGCTCAAGCAGCAAGGCATCCGGCCTGTACCAAGGATCATTTTCTGAATTCTTGACTCCTTCAAGAAGAAGCCATCCCCATGTGGAGCCACTGTTAGCCCCCTATAAGTGCCTTGACAAGCAAGCAAGGGGCTAATTTGTTTTATGAGCCTTCAAGGAATGTATTTCTCTTGAAAACACACCATCCTTGAAGCCCCTTCATGCTCTCTACCCTTTGATTATTTTCCTCTACTGTATCCATCCAAAAAGTCTCACTGATTGCAAAAAATTGTGCTCCAAAAGGCCTACATTTGCCCCTTGTTTTCCTGTAGAATGCCCCATTTTAACCCTTTTCCCCCCTTGTCAAAATTCCCCTATTACCCTCTAAATCCTCCCAAAATCCCCTATAAATCCCACACATACCCCTTGTTTGGCCTATTTTCCCCTTTTTCCCTCTATCGTTACCCTTTATTAGCCTCAGAATGCACTAAAAATGGGCCAAAAACCCATTTTCCACATTATGTGGGCTTAGCACCTTTCAGCCCTAGCCCCCCACCCTTTTTCCACCACGTGACCCAGCGCTAAGACCAGGCGCCAAGGCAGAAGGCGCTCATCACAAATGTATATCGGGAGCATTTCTGGCCATCGATCTTTTTAGATCGGATGGTCTTCGCAGGTCAGCGCCGCGTCGTGGCCTACTCTGTTCGCCCATCCGATCGCATTCCAGTCGTCCGTTTATCCCGCCGAATCAACGGTCAGATTTTCACCCGCCCGGTGGTCCCCATGGCATGCACTGTTCAAAAATCACCGGTTTCTATCACACCACCATTGGAGGGTGGGCGGTATTTCTCGTTTCAGAGAGATGCCTTTCACCGCAGGACATGTGTCCCGCGCACTGTTCAAAAACCGCCCCCCCATCGCGCATTAAAGTTCGGCAGCAGATCTGGTGCGATATCGCTATACACCATCCAATCTATGACCATCCATCCAACGGTGATCATGCCACGAAGATGCATGGAAGTTAATCCAAGGCAAACAATGCCCCTGGCCCACCATCCGTCGCCCTTCGCTACGTTTCCCACCGTCGATCTCCTCCTGAGATCGGACGGTCCTGTTTTAACACCTATCCCGACTTTGACCGGGTCCCACCACATCACCATTCCACGTGTTTTGTCGCATTTTCCTCCGTCCGTCCCCTATATATTGCATTCAAAGGTCAAATTTTGATTATTTGCATTTAAACTTGCCGCAGACTGCCAGCTTTCACCAGACCATCCTTCATGGTTTCTCTGCGTTTTTTGCCGTCACCCTGCACTGTTCCGCCGTTTTACTAGACCGCATGGCCATTTTCATCATCCCCACTGCATCCACCCTTCGCTGCATGGTTTTATTAACGTGTTTGCGTGTTTTGCAGGTTTACGGGCAGCGAAAAATTGCCATCATTCAGCCTCTATTACAATGACAGAGAACACAGGAAATGTTGTGTAACCAGCTTCAAAAATAGAAGAAAAGAGATATCAACGCCTTAGAAATAAGCCACTTCGAGGGGGAAACCTCCAATACATTACATAAATGAACAATTCTTGGATGATACAATTTACAAAACCTCCTTTCTATATATAGGAGTCCATGTAGCCATAATGTAATCCTAGTGGGCCACAATGTAATCCTAGCTGACCTAACAATAATAATTTAAGGGCACAATAATAACAAAATGGGGGTTACAAGGGTACAATAATAACAATAAAGGGGTTACACTAACAAAAATAAGGGACTATACTAGTAATATAGGGACCTAACATGCCCCTCTCCTTCAAAAAGTGTTGTCCTCAACGCTTGAGTAGCTCTGGGTGCTTCTGTATAAAATTCTCATCCTCCCATGTAGAATCTTCAGTGGGTAAGTTCTTCCACTTGATGAGATACTCTGAAATTGATCGATTCCGTAGTTGTCGAGTTCTTGTTTCCATGACCGCTTCTAGTTCCAATATGATTTTTCCTTCCTCATCAAGTTCTGGCAATATTGTTTGAACTGGAAGATTTTCACCTATAACCTTCTTTAAGCACGAAACATGGAAAACCGGATGTACTCGCGAAGAAGCAGGAAGCTCCAATTTGTATGCCATAGTACCAATCTTTTGCAACACCTTGTAAGGACCATAGTACTTTGGCGATAATTTATTATCCTTCTTAGCTTGCTTGAGGGACATTTGTTTATATGGTTGTAGCCGTAAAAATACTCAATCTCCTACATCAAAACTTCTCTCGCTGCGATGTTGATCTGCCTGTTGTTTCATTCGATTTTGTGCCAAATTCAGGTTATCCTTTAAGAGTTGGAGAACTTCTTGCTGATGCTCGACGTGATCTTCCACTGCTTGAACCTTTAAATTTTCCCTTAAAGATGATGTGATCGATGGTGGATGATATCCATAAAGTGCCATAAATGGGGTCATTTTTGCTGCAGTATGGAAGGAAGTGTTATACCACCATTCAGCGAGAGGTAACCACTTGACCCATTGTGTTTGTTTATCAGATACAAAACAACGAATATATCCTTCCAAACATTATTTACTATCTCTGTTTGACCATCAGATTGAGGATGATAAGATGAGCTATGAGCTAATTGAGTACCCAAACAAGAAAATAACTCCGTCCAAAAATTTCCCGTAAAAATGGGATCTCCGTCGCTCACAATAACCCTTGGGCTTCCATGTAGCTTTTGAATTCTGTCCACAAATGTAGTAGCAACTGTACTTGCTTTAAATGGATGAGATAATGCACAAAAGTGTGCATACTTGGTAAGTCTACCAACTACCACCATGATGACATTCTTTCCTTCGGACTTAGGTAAACCTGTGATAAAATCCATTGAAATCTTCTCCCAACGTTGACTTGGAATGGATAAAGGTTGTAGAAGTCCTGGGGTCTTAATTGTTTCCACTTTATTCTGCTGGCAAACCAAACATTCCGCCACAAACTTTCGAATATCAGATTTAAGGCCATCCCAAAAAAATTCTTTCTTCACCCTGTGGTAAGTTTTTAAAAATCCTGAGTGTCCTCCCAAAGGAGAAGTGTGCAATTCCAGAAGAATCTTTTGTTTTAGTTGGGAATTCTTACAAAGATATAAGCGATCTTTGTACCATAAGGAATCATTTTTTCAACTAAATGTATCAGATGTACTAGGATCTTGCTGCAACTTTTGAATGAGTGTCCATACATCTTTGTCCTTCTTCCATTCATCTCTTGCTTCGGTTATCCAATCTGGTTGGATAATAGAAATGGCACAATGCAATGCTTCCACCTCTTCATTCTTTCTTGAGAGTGCATCTGCAACAACATTAAGCTTTCCTTTTTTGTAGATTATTTCAAAGTCATAACCCAACATCTTTGTGACCCATTTTTGCTGCTCTTCTGAAGATAGTCTTTGTTCCAAAAAGTGTTTAAGACTATCATGATCAGCTTTTACCTTGAAGTGTCTTCCCATTAGGTAAGTTCACCATTTCTTTAGTGCATGCAGTATTGCTAACATTTCCTTCTCATAAATAGGTTTCTGTAAATACTTTTCTTTGATTGGACGACTTTCAAAAGCAATGGGTCTTCCTTCCTGCATTAAAACTGCACCAATTCCATTTCCTGAGGCATCACATTCCACAATAAAGGTTTTTGTGAAGTCCGGTGTAGCTAAGACCGGTGCTAGGCACATTGCCTCTTTAAGACGTTCAAAGGCCTTAGTTGCTTCAGGAGTCCATGAAAATGCATCTTTCTTCAATAATGTTGTTAGAGGTGCTGCTTTTCTCCCATAATTCTTAACAAACTTGCGATAATACCCTGTTAACCCGAGAAATCCTCGCAACTTCTTTATGGTTGTGGGGACTTTCCATTCCTTAATGGCTTTAATTTTGTTAGGGTCTACTTTAACACCATCGTGAGATACAATGTGACCCAAATATTCCACCTCTTGTACTCCAAAGAAACATTTGGATTTTTTTGCATATAATTGTTTCTCCTGCAATAGTTTGAGCACCCTGTCAACATGTTCAACATGATCCTTCCAAGACCTGCTGTAGATTAGTATATTATCAAAAAATACTAGCACAAATTTTCTAAGGAAGGGTTTGAAAATGGAATTCATCAACCCTTGAAATGTAGAAGGTGCATTGGTAAGGCCAAAGGCATGACCAAAAATTCATAATGACCCTCATGAGTTCGAAATGCTGTTTTTGGAATATCTTCAGTCTTCATTCTAATTTGATGATATCCTCAATGAAGATCCAACTTGGTAAAATAAATTGCTCCATGTAATTCATCCAATAATTCATCAATCACAGGAATGGGAAATTTTTCTTTAATGGTGAGCTTATTGAGCTCCCTATAATCTGGACACATTCGCCATGGTCCATCCTTCTTGTGTACCAATACTACAGGAGCAGAGAAAGAACTTTGACTAGGTTGAATTATACCCGCCTCTAACATTTCTGCAATCATACGTTCAATTTTGCTCTTTTGGAAGTAAGGACATCTATAAGGCCTGATGTTTGGAGGAACACTTCCTGGAATCAAATGAATAGCATGATCATGATCACGAATAGGTGGGAGTCCTTTGGGAGTTTCAAACACCTTGGAATGATTGTCCAAGACTTGTTGGAGATCTCCAGAAATAGATGATTTTGATGTTGGAACTTCTAGTGAGCATAATTGTGCAATTACGCCTCGTTGTTCTTTCTTTAGAAGCTTTGTCATGACATTAGAGCTTATTATCCTTCCTGGCTTCCCTTCAATACCTTGTAATTCGACTTCCTTTCCTTCTGAAAAAAATTTCAAGAAAAGTTCTTGAAAATTAAAAGCTACCGTCCCCAAAGATTGTAACCATTGTACTCCTAGTACAACATCAGCACCTCCCATAGGAATGGAAAGCATTGGACTAGCCAACACATATTCCCCCATGGTTAGCTTGATATTATGGTGTTTTCCAGAGCAATTTATAGTTCCTCCATTTGCAACCATCACTTGACATTCTAGTGCTGGGTATAGGAAACAATTCAATTCCTTCGCTACCTTACAATGAATAAAATTATGGGTGCTACCAATCAATCAACACTATTACCTTTTTCTTCTTGATATGTCCTTCTATCTTGAGAGTTTGAGGAGTGGTAATTCCTGCCAATGCATTACACGATATGGTCGGACTCATTTCTTCCTCTTCTAGGGTTGGTTCCTAGTGTATATCCTCTTCTTGTTCATTTTCTTCCTCTTCACAATCTATGTAAAATAATTTCTTCTCAGCACACTTATGACCTTTAGTGTATTTGCTATCACAACTGTAGCAAAGCCCTTTTGCTCTTTTTTCTTCCAATTGTTTTGGTGTCAACCTTGTAGGTTGTGGAAATCTAGGCGTAGCAACACTTCCTTCTTTATAGAATTGAGTGGTAGGCTTCCTTGTCGCCACAATTTTACATTCAACTTTTCTTGCCAACCTGAATGCCTTCTCCAATGAATCAGGTTCCAAAACACGAACTTCATGTTGGATGTTATCCTTTAGAGTGCCTATGAAGAGATCAATCCTGTGTTCCTCCGGAATATCAGTTACCCTTATATTCAATTTTTGGAAGTCCTCAATGTGCTGCCCCACTAAACCCTTTTGTTTGAGATTTATCAATTGGCTAAAGAAGGTGTTGCTCTTTGTATCCTCATAATGTGCTATCATTTCTTCCGTAAAAAATTGACCAAGTGACAATTTTTTTACGGGAGCAAAGCCATCGATACCATACAAATGTATTTTGTTCTAAATGTAAAGTTGCAATGCGTACCTTTTGTGTGTTTTTCACGTTATGGAGATCAAAATATTGCTCCATATGTAGTATCCATGTTAGAGGATCCTTTCCATCAAACTTCCTCATATACATTTTTGGAATATGGTGGTTCTTCCCGCCAACATTAGAGTTTATGAAATCACGATTAACATTTATTTTGTTCTCATCATGAGGTTCTTCTACTATATTTCCACCATTAGGAATCATTTCTGGTTTTAAGCTTGTCATCAAGCCTTCCATGTATGATTTTAGATCATTCTTCATGTTTTCCATGTTGTCTTTCATGTCATCCATCTTAGCTTCGATGCCCACTTCCATGCCATCCATCTTAGCTTCCATGCCATGCATCTTAGCTTCCACGCCTTTCTTCAAACCGTCCATCTTCACTTCCATGCCATCCATCTTAGCTTCCATGCCTTTCTTCAAACCGTCCATCTTCACTTCCACGCCTTTCTTCAAAACTTCCATTTCATTTTTTGTTGCTCTTTGCGAGAGTGAAAGTTGTTGCACTTGCTCTTGTAATTTTGATAGATCATGTTGCAATTCTTCATATTCATGAGTCATGGTAGAGCCTTCTGAAGGCTTAATGGGTGTTGAATTATTTTTAGGCACCATTTTAGAATCCAATATTGATACCTATTCTACAATAGGCCCTTGCAATCAATTCAACTTTATTCTTCAAACAAGACTTATGCAATTCGGAAAAAAATACACACCTTTTACTTGCTTTGAGGAGTTCGATATTGAAATTGTATTATCTCTGCGATTACAGATCTTCAATATCTGAAATTCAGCACTGAAGTAGCCCTCTGAATTATCTTTTGAATGCCACAGGTATGACCTGATTTGGATTCTCCAAGTCAAAGTTGTGTCCAATCTCCCACAATGACCTAATTATGGACTGGTTCAGTAGAGCGAACTTGTAAGACTTGCTACGTGTCCCTGTTTCATCCTTTGTCTCTGAAATTGATAGCAAAGAAACTAAAGTCTGTGTGCTTGTGACTACTTTTTACGGCACTCCAATCCGATTCCCAGAGAGAGAGTCATTGAACTTTTCCCACGATCACCTCTTTGAGATGCAATTCAGGAGCCTGAAAAAGCACTACCTTCCACAGATCATATCTCCAAAAGTATTACGAACCAAGCTCTGAATTTTTTTGATGAAATTCCTCAGGATTTCAGCTTCACACCATACTAATTTAAGATTTTTAACCTTCATATAAAAAACTTTATAGCGCAAATTCCACAATGACCTGTTTAGGAGCCTGAAAAAAGACCTAACGTCCACAGATCATATCTCCGCAAATATTGTGAGCCAAGCTCTGAAATTTTTAGACAACCTTCCGCAAGCTTTCAGCTTCGCACCCTAAAAATTTCAGCTTCTGAAGCTTCGTAGAAACAAATTTATATAAAAAATTCCATGATGACCTGTTTGGAGCAGCGAAACCCTAGAATCCAAAGCTCTGATACCAAATGTTGTGTAACCAGCTTCAAAAATAGAAGAAAAGAGATATCAATGCCTTAGAAATAAGCCACTTTGAGGGGGAAACCTCCAATACATTGCATGAATGAACAATTCTTGGATGATACAAATTACAAAACCTCCTTTCTATATATAGGAGTCCATGGGGCCACAATGTAATCCTAGTGGGGCCACAATGTAATCCTAGCCGACCTAACAATAATAATTTAAGGGCACAATAATAACAAAATGGGGGTTAAAAGGGTACAATAATAACAATAAGGGGGTTACACTAACAAAAATAAGGGACTATACTAGTAATAGAGGGACCTAACAGGAAAGGACCATTTTCAGGAGCTGAAATTATGCAGAAAGGCTTGGGAAAGGTGCTACGACATAAATCTCAAAGGAAAAGGTTCAAACTCTGCAAAACCTCTCCGGCATCATTAAAGCACAGATTTCGCAGTCAGAGGCAAACGTGGAAGCGAAAAAGAGTATCAGTGGGAAAACAGAGCGTTTAGGGCCTGTAATCGCAGATTCTGAGCTTTAATATGATAATTTAAAGGAAGAATACTAGATCAAAGACATCATGGATCACATGGAAGGCCCAGTGTGCAGAAAAAAATACTATCAGGTTTTCACATGAACAGAATTTTCTTTCCATAAAGGACAAAGTGCCCATACTATCTCCATTCTATATCGTGTTCCTGAGGAAATTCCAGCCCCAACGACAGTCCTACGCTAGCAGAAACATTTGTTACACAGTATGGCAGACCCTAGCATCATTATTCTAACTTTTTTAATTCACCAGAGTACTACAGAGTACTGCAGCCAAAGTACATCAGAGACATACCGGGAATAAATTTGCAGCCCGACGAAGATCACTCTTTCATCCAAAGAGTACCAGAGATAAATGCTCAAAATTTAAAACAAGAGAGGCCTCGGCCCTCTTTCTTTTCTGAGTTTTAATGCTTCATTTAGTTTTTCACCTACCTCCTCTGCTCTCTTCAGCTATAAAATTCATGAAGGAGCTCATTGTAAAGGTTGTTGATCGATTATCAGAGAATTACAAGCTATTTATTTTAAGACATAGTCTCTGTGTAAAGTTGTAAGATAGGCTGAGGAAGATGTTTTTAGACTGAATATCTAGCTATTGGTAATGTTGTACTTGACTGGTGTTGCTCTTTAATATGACAAGCACATTTCTTTGGATCCTGATCTAAAGCAGCGGTGATGTTTTTCTACCTCTGTGTTTGTTTTTAACATGCAGTTCATTTCATTTCATTTCTACTGGCTCGCATCAGAAAACTCGCATAGGATTTACCCTTGTTAAGTACCCTATGTTTTTTCTCTCCTCGCCTTCAATGTTTTCTACTAAATGTGTTATCTAAGGGTTGATTTCTGTTAATTTAACCAGTGTAGTGGATGTCATTGCCTGCTAGCTAATGTATGGATTAAATGAATCTATTCTTAGATGTTCTTGTTAGGATTTACTTGAATGAATTGGGAACACTGGGAGGTCTAGAACTCTGTCTCTATCTCACTAGGATCCTTTTCAGTTAATTGAACCTTTCTAAGATCCCTCAAGCTGGAGGCCGAAGCATTGAGAGTTCAAAGTCTCTCTCTGATCTCAAGTCTTTAACTTTGTGTTCTAAATCTTTATTGTTTCCTCCTCTCTTACCAATTGATACCAGACTATCATCTTTAAGATCTAATGCTTTAGATGACTAGCCCAACTGAAAGCCTGCACATTGAATAACAATTAAACCCTTTCCTGAATCCATTTCCCAATGGTCTTGAATGTTCCCTGGAGTATCTCTCCTTTGCCTAAAATCCTCTTTGCTCATCCTTGTATTATATTTAACCCTTCTTTCCTTATTCCCAACAACCAAATAAACAATCAAACAAACAAACCCCGAGCCTTATAACTAGCCTAACATCTTAACTTTTGAGCTTCAAAGACATAAAACCTTAGCTTATATAGAGAGATCCCTCACTGGACCCAGGAGGGCTAGATCCTGAGGTCTGAAAGTGGTTCTGATGTTGTCTCATCTTTTGGTCTTTCCAATCTGGCCAAAAGATGGGAACCCCAACACGGCGTACCAAAATAGTTAGTCTCTGACCATGGAAATCACTTCGAAAATGAATTTTTTGAGGAGCTATCTCACCAAATCAAATTCACACATGAATTTTCATGACCATACTGCCCCCAATCCAACAGGAAAGGTAGAAGCTATGAAAAAAGTACTCAAAACAATGCTATAGTGCATGGTGAATAACCAAAAAAAAAATGGCACCACATGCTTTCTCCACCCTGTGGGCATACCTCACGGTAGTGAAAACACCAACGAGATTCACACCCTTCCACTTTGTATATGGGGTCGAAGCCATGATTCCCATCAAACGCAAGATCCCAAATTTACACGCTACCATTGAGCTCCTCGATGACACCCAACCTCTAGAACAACGCTTAGTACAACTAGAGTTTGTCGATGAAAGTCGATGACAGTCGCTGGAGCACAACAAGGCCCATAAAAAGAAGGTGAAAGCATCATTCGATCACAACATCACCCCTCAATCATTTACTGAGGGGGAGTTAGTCCTCTGTTATGATGTCACGAAAGAAGCCCTAAGGCCAAGAAAATTTGAAACCTTGTGGAAATAACCCTATTCCATAAAAAAATGTCTCCTAAATGGGGCATACATCTTGACAAACCTTGACACAACATGCCTGAGCAACCCCGTCAACAGTATTTACCTCAAGAAATTTTACCCATAAGGGCTAAGAGGGCTCAGCCCTAGATTTAATGTGCACATACCAAAACATTATTTTTTATCACAAACTTGTCACATAAAGCACTCTGGTGTCACAAATGGACCTTCAACCCAACCATTACTTTGGATTCGTTGATGTAGCATCGCGACGGTCTCAAATTTTAGCAGCAGCCACTTAGGTCATCTACCACCCTGACCGATCACCATTCTTCACCAACGGAATATGCATCGGATCATCAACAAACAATCAAGCAAAATATGATGCCATCATAGGGTTCATGTGTGAGGCCTTAAAATCAAAGCATTCACCACTTGCATATCTACCTTGATTCCCAATTAGTGGTTTCGTAGTTAAACTGAGAGTTTGAGGTACCAGATTCACATTTGTTTAGAAAATATTTGCATGCAAAAAGATTAAGCCATCAATTTTATCACATTACATTCAAACCTGTGCCAAGAAATCAAAGCCAAACATCATATCACATAGCTAACCACATCCTAAACTAGAATTCATATCGAATGAACCATCATATGAAAAATATAGAAAACAGAGATATCCATCAACAATATACAAAATCTATAAACACATATAAACAATGGACACATCATATAGAGTAGCAAAAAATACATCTCTCACATATATAGAAAAAAGTGTATGTCTAGGTACAAGATAATCACTCGTGTATCCGACCCACAGGTCATCCAAAATACATATACACATGTGATAAAAATAAGGGAAGCATCCTCATTAAGGGTTCTTTCCTTGTATACAAAAGCATCTAGGGTTGCACCCCTCCAAGATGGGCACCTCGACCCACGACTACTCTCGCTGCCAAGACTGGGCTAGCTGTCAAAACTGAATCTGCCACGTGGCGCAAATTCAGTCAATAGCCCCTCTCTCGGGCCATCAGTGTATCTAACCATACATCGTCTAAATCATCAACAAACCCATGGGTAGGCATACCCCGAGTTAGTTGGTCAACTCTGTTACACAACATTTTGTCACTTCCCCTGCAATCCCCATCTCGCCCATTGGAGGGTCATTTCTGTGATCAATTATTAGTGTCATGCCTTGCAAAGACCATAATTGTATCGCTTTACATGAGAGTAATATTCCTTCTATTGACAATTCCCTGAGCAGAGATTCAAAAACCCTTGTTTTTGCCTTCGTGCGAGTAGTAAGTTCTACCCTCGCACCGATGAGGAAGATTAACACTGGGCTCCGTGCTATTTGGCACTCTATCCTAGTTAGATACCCATGCCGAGTTGTTTATGGAATGTTTTTTAAAAATAGAGGCGAATATTCCACTTCAAAAACTTCAAGGACGAGTCATTGGGAGTGGTTGTAATGAATAACCATAGAATCTCTCCTTTATTTTATGGTTTCAACCTCCCATGAGAACCTCCTAAATGATAGGCCTTCCTCCCACCTTTGTAGGGATCCTAACCTCCTCCTTTTACTCTACAAAAATAAGCTATCTATCCTTGCATAAGCTAGCTGAACATGGAGATTTGAGTATACTATAGCTGAACTATTGAAGAGATAGAACTAGAAGGAACTTCATTGAGAGAGCTTGAGTCCATGCCCTCATCCGGTCCGAATCCCCTGACGAGTATCTAAGACGCGCTTTGGTTGAACCCCATTGGAGGAGACTGCAATGTCAAAGCATTGGTTGTAACTCTTCCTTATATCAATACCTATACATGACTATTTTTTGGTTCCCATTTTGTGTTATGTTAGATGCTTAATGCAATATGCTTATCCCTCTTTGACTGGCTAGTAGTTATGAGTGAAGTTATTATGTTGTATTCTATTCTTGTTTGCTGTCATACGTGTAGGTATATGAGCATGACTGTGGAAGGATTGTGACTTTCCAAGGTAGGAGAGAGAGGCCACCACCACTACAGCCATGAAAACAGCATTGGATTCCAGGTGGGTCGATCTACCATGTCCTCTTTTCATTCAATAATTAGGAATCAACACTCTAGCATGTCTCAATGTTTCTAGACCCAATCTAGGGCTAGAGGGATCATCTCTATCTACAGAGAGGATTTACCTACTTGAACAATTGGCGAATCCACTGGGGAATCAATGTGAGTTTTTCGTCTTAGCTTGTTTGGGTCGACTTCGGTCGTTGGCTTGCTTGCTTGTCTTTTTCTAGTTTGCTTGCTTGTTTTCCATCCCTTGTTCAGCTCCAGAGTGTCAAGGTTGACCTCTGCTCATTGGATTTGCCTTTTTTCTATACTTATCTGGCTTGGTACATTTTTCGTTTGAACAGTCGCGCTGATTGGCACAGGTTTCTTTTGGTGCACTCGCGCCAACCCTTGTTTGGCGCTCAATAACACCTCATAGTCATGCCAACTCCTATAGAATTAGGTTTAACCTCCTTGATGAGTTTTTTGGTCAAATGTGCTTGACTCTGGGTGATTTTTTGTGTGTAATTAATCCTTTGGGACTGTTTTTACTACTGTAGGCGTGTTTTTCTCTGTCGTTTTTCCATTTTCCTATCGGTGTAGATTAAGGCCTTACGGATTCTAAGTGTCTTTGTGCACTGAAACTTCTGTTTGGAAATCAAGTCTCGTTGATTGTTGTAAGTCTCATTTTTTGGTTGATTGTACTTAGTTTTCTTGATCCTTTTGAGTATTTTATTTGATTGAGTGATCGTTTCATTTTTCGATTGATCCTTCTCCTTGTTGCTCCAATAATAGATTACATTTCTTGTTTTGAGTTGTTTTGAAAACTTTATTTTGGTTTGGAAGATTGCAGCATTAGTTTGAGAGCTCTCTTGTGTTTGCTTTGAGTTTGGTTGAGTCATTCAATTTAGATTCTTACACAATACTCAAGCTAGTGTTTTTTTTCATTTTTCATGTAATTAGTCCATTTGGTACTTCTTTTCATTGAAAAAATTAAAAAAAGAAACATATTTTTCATTCTTTCCTTTGCATCGAAACTGAAACATTCTTTTGCATCACTAGCTTTTGATAGTCTAGGAAACAGTTTCATTTTCATTTGATTGTGTTAGATGAATTAGTGGGTTTCTTCGCATATTTTCATTGTTTGCTATTGTTTGAAATATCTCTATCCTTATCGTAAATATAATTCATTGAATAAAGATTATATTCATTTGCATATAGCTTTCATTTAGGAAATTTGAGATCCAAATTCGATAGGGCCTTGAAACTGAAACATAATCCAAGATCAACTTTAAAATTCATTCAATTAACCTAAGGATGCATTGAAACCTAACACAAAATTTTTAGTGGTCTAGGCCAGAGACGTGTTCCGACGTCTTATAACCTAGTAGTTGGCATTCGCCATCTGGCTTTAGACAGCGCTAATATGGACTTGTGCTCCCCATACCATCGAGTATATAAAGGGAGACCCCTCTAGGTTGCAATCCTTTTATCCATAGGAAGCTGGGTCTTCCGCCTTATAACTGTGATACAATGAACACAACATTTGGAGAGACTACTTGCACGTACGTTAAGTCCTTGTTCATTTCTCTTTAATTTAATCACCAAGGTGTATATGGCAGTTTAGGGAAACCTGGTACACCCTCTTGCTTAGAGTTACCTGAGTAGTAATTTTGATATTTTCATGAATCCTTAAAAAGAGAAGAGATCATCGAGCACTTTTTAAAGTTGAAAGTGACTAGAGTTATATTTTACCTGTTTCTCGACTCTTAAAACATGAAACAACAAATTTTGGTTTTAGTGTCATAAAATTAATCATCTACGATCACACGCATGTTAGAAGTTTTATTACTTGGCCTGTTTTTATTTTCCTTAGATTTTGATCTTGGAACCTTTGATTGGTTATTTGTTTTCCTTTCTTCTTTGATATACAGTCACAATGGCGGAACCATCAGTTTTTTCATCCTCACTGCCTCCTAGTGGTAGTTCTTTCCTAGACGTTTCTTTTGAAACCCCTCAGTCCACTAGGTCTGCCGCGTTTTCGCAGCCTATTCTCCCATCTGTGTTGCCTCTTGCTACTCGATCTCGCCCTGAAGAGCCACTTGAATTCAATTGAACTCCTTCCGGTGCTTGGCCTAGTTTTGGGGAAGGATATTTTCCTCCTCTTACATCGGGTTCACCATTTTTTGTTGCTATTGTACCTCCTACTCCCCATAGTCTTTTCGAAGATCTTACAGCAGAGTTAGACATGGATTCATCTAGTCCTGTTGGTAGTGAAGGAATGCCTATTTCTACAGGAGAATATCAACTATTTTCTGAAGATGTCCCTCATGTTTCTACACAGTCTTCTCCACCATCGATGTCACTTCCACTTGGATATAGGTCCTTGAGTCATATTATTTCTGGTGTTGCATATATCGCATAATCCAGTACATTTAGTCCTCCTTAGAGTTCAGTCCTCCCTTCGTTAGGACTATCACCTTTGACACCTGGTTCATCGGTTACTGTTACATCCATTCCAGTTCAACCTACTGTTTGTGTGGCTTCATCCATACCAATCAATACCACTCGGTCATCGGGATATTTCCACACTCGTAGATCCATTTTTCTCAATCCTACATGGCCTGTCAATCCTGGTCTGTGTAGATCACAATCTCGTGCCGTAGAGGCCCTGCCTGCGTCTAGTGCAGTCTCCACTGCCCTAGTGATTCCTGGCAGCCATAATTTTGAAGAGTATCTGTTGGATGTTCAGTAGCAGAGATCTCAGGGTTCTCAACAGCCCCAAGCTCCTGCCCATCTTCGATTCCATCACTATGATGCTATTGGTAACCCTGTATATGTGTATCCACATCATTATGATGAATATGGTAATCCGATCTATTTGCCTCCTATTGATCCTCATCAAGATGTTTATGATCCTTATCAGACTATTACTCATTTGGGACCTACCTTATTGATGTGAAAATGGAAGTATTTGTAATGTTGTGCAAAGTATCCATTTCTATTAAATTAAGTGTGCAAAGTATTCTCCATGTCTTCCAATTAAACCAAAGTGCTTTTGGGAACTTTTTCTGAGTTTATGTGTGAGTCAATGTTAATTAAAATTACTATTTAACATTTTAAATTAGAAATACACAACAGAAAAACTTCACCATAACAACACACAACAACATGATGAGGCAGTTCACCCCTCTTGGGCTACATCTGTCGGGTCTAAGGCTCCCAATGGGCATTTCCTTGCTCTATTAACTTGTTCAAATTGGTTATATAGTGATAAAGATGCCTAAACAGGAAAACAAACTGTGAAATTGAATTCAAGATATATAAATAAGCTAAAAATGGCTTTTGTTTCACCTCAAACAATGAAGTATAGCCCAATACAGCTCCATTTCCCTGATGGCCCTGATGGCTCTCCAAGCATCCCTGAAGAAATATTGGCTGAAGAACGCCTCTGTTGGCTCTGCAACCTATCCCAAACTCTCTAGAATGCTCAAAATACCCACAATCGACCAACATTTCATCCAAATTGGTTCAATATTGAAGAATTTATGCTCAAAACAAATTTTCTACCCAATGTCAATTGAAAACCCCACTAAATGTGGGCTAACTGTAGTTAGGGTCGATAACTTTGGCATAAACCCGAAATTTGGTGGAATGCGCCCCAAGTAAGTGGAACCACTAGAAATTTTATTAAATGTTAGGTTAGCGTGCATTGAAGTGGTCACATGACCCCTCGGCGCATAAACCTCTGAATTAACCGCCGGTGAATACGTTTTAACAAACCACGTTTATTAACCGTGGCATAAATTTCAGAGTGGTCACATTTTAATGGTCGGCTAACCATTCCCGCCGTGGATAGGATTTTTGGCATTAAATATCGTGACGTGCTTTGGGCACATGGAAATGGTTCCATAACTATTTCCTCCATGGTGAAGGACCTTAAGGCCATGGTTCAGAATGCACAGTCGTATGTTGTGTGGGGGATGGCCCCCATTTTCCATCACCCGAAACACATTCAAACATTAAATATGCATTGTTTTAAACATAAGTTAAGAACCATCGGTCAGGAGATTTGGTCGAGAACTGTGTTAGCCGGCAAGAGGTCCAGGGTTCAAACCTTGGGGACCCAAAAAAAATTTGGAACGTCTTTCAATTGCGTCCTGGGGGCCACGTGGCGGTCTCTGGGCCTGCCACGTGGCAGCCTCAAATTGGCTTAGAAAACCAAAATTCAAACCTTCAACCAATCACAAAATTCCATTTTTCCATCTTTCATTCATCCAAATGGAACATTCCAGGGAATATTCCAATGAATATTCTCAAAATATTCTTTGGAATATTCGTTTTTTAATATTTCCAAAGTCAAATTCAACTTTGGTCAAATAGATTTTTTAAAGGATACTGAAAACTTCAAACCTGCATAACCTTCAAATACGACGTCGGATTTGAGTGCCGTTCATGGTGTCAGAATCGTATTGGCGAGGCCTATTCGGTCGTCCAGGTTTCAACCAATTCTGAGCAGTTCTATTTTTGAGATTTTTTTTTTTTTAAAACTTTGGACATGATCACCTGATCACACCTCCCAAATGGGAAGCTTTTGGACCCCAAAATATCTATTATTTACAGAAATTGAAGATGAGGAGACTGATTCTCCACTCTTCCAACCCTAAACCACTCAAATCTTCCTGACTTCATCAAATTGAGCTTCTCATAAAAAGATAAATTTTTCCTTGAATCCGCCGACCGACTGTTGCTAACCTTGACTGACTCATGATGAAAATTTTTGAAATTCATAGAACAACAACTATAATTTGCATAAATCATACTATTCCTACAATGGTCTACCTTTAAAGGAAACTAAAATTGAGATTCACCTTGCCAACTGTCCTCATGGAGAATTTTTTCCAAATGAGCCATGTACTTGTGTCGATTCCCGACCAATTTTTCTCGCCATACCAATCTGCCATTCTGAATCCAGCAATGACCCATGCTGAAATTTGTGCCTTCTTTGCTTGCATGCTTTCCCTCTCTTGTATTCTTGCAGTAACTTGCACCGACACTTTGTTCTCTGCACTGATTGACACCAAAGGCACTTTTCGACTTGCTTTCAGGCTGAAACATATCATCATTTATATCAACAATAACATGAAAAGGAGAATGTACAAAATATTTTTTCTTAACCATCGATGAATTCAAATTTTGACTTGCATTGACAAGCCTTTTCAATTTCTCTGCATTCACTAAAGACGATTATAGCTTCTTCCGATGTGCTCTCACAATAAACTCCTTACCATCCTTGAACAAATGGTACTTGTTCTCATGGCGATGGAAGATCACTTTTTTGTCATATAAATACGGACTACCCAACACCACACCTGTAATGTCAAGCGGTACCACATCTAGTTCAGCCCAATCAACATAATGAGATGTTATGGCAAAGCACAACATGCACTTTCTTGAGACTTGTAAATTAGCATCCTTGCAAATCCATCTAAGTGGATATGGCTTTAGATGTGGAATGGTCTCAAGTTTCAACTTCTTGACTAAGCCTTTTGAGATGAGGTTTTCTTGAGACCCACTATCAAATAGTGTGTCTATCTTTATGTGTTTGGCTATTATCCTCACATGAAACAACTCTATCCTCCTCTCTTATTTTTGAGCTTCTATGTGAAAGTTTAAAGTGATAGAACTGGGATTTGTTTCCTTTACAATCTCTTTCCCCTTTATGTTCTTTAGTACCATGGCTATGCTTTTACTTTCATCACTTGATTCAGACCCTAAGTCTTGTTCAACAGTTGCAACTGTTTTTCCCTTTTCTTTGGCATTATCTTTGTTTTTAATTTTTTTTGGTTTCAACTTTGGATGAAGTTTCAAACAATAGTCTTCATTGTGGCTTGTTTTGGAACATTTTTTACAAAATAACTTTCCTTTTTCTTTTCTATAGTTTTCATTTCTTTTCCTCCATTTGCCTTTAAATTCACTATCCATATCCCCATGAAAATATTGTTTACCTCTAGCCTCTAAATGCATAGCTTGTACACAAAGTTTGTCTAGACTAGTATGATTGAACATAAGGATAATATGTATAAGACAGCTGTGTAAATCACCTATATATTTCAGCAAAGTATATTAACTATGAAAATAAATTCCAAGTAATAAAGCCCTTCGTCTAAAATCTTGAGTGTAATCTTGAACACTTTGTCCCTTAAGTTGTCTAAAATTTTTCCAATTCATGATAGCCTTTTGTAAATGAGCTAATGGATAAAGTTGTTGTTTAATTGTGGAAATAAATTCAGCCCATGATAAAGTGATCTTACCATTTTTTTTAATTTCATACTTGGTTTTGGCTTCCCACCATACCAATGCTACTCCTTCCATTCTCAAAGAGGCTAACTGAATCTTGGTGTATTCTTCATGAAGGTTTTGCATCCTCAAGTAGACTTCCAACTATCTAATCCAATTGTCAAGTTTCTCTACATTGACCTCACCATTAAACATAGGTAACTCAAATTTAACATCAAGCTTTAAAAATGGACTTTTACCAGTGGTTTTAGAATTTTGATTGATTCACCGAAGTTGAGGATGACGATGTAGAGGAAGAGGATGAAGATGGGGATGGTGGATCACCATTTCCTCTGTGTCCTTTCTTTGACTTGTCATCATTTTTCTTTCTGTAATGTTCCCAAAATTAGCATGAAGCTAATTGGAACATTGATTTTGTTTATATCATCTAGGAGGTGAATAAAATGGGTGAGGAGACCCATGAGTAACAATAAAATCCCTCATAGTGTGAAAGGGGTCATTAGAGTAACTAGATTTTTGACCTTCCAGTGTGAAAAGGGACTTTTGCATGAGGACAAGGTCTAGTTGACCAAGTCAAAAAGCCCAGTGATAGGAGGTGGAGATCATCTTGTGGGATAGCGCAGTGAAAGAGGAGGGAAATTTCCTTGATGGATGAAACCCTAATCAGTGGGACCCATGGAGAGGGAGCTTGCATTTGTTTAAAAAGAGGGCAAGGTAGCCATTGTTACTCATGCTTATGATTATTGATTTCTTGTCTGCTTAGACTATTTGTAGTCTCCTCCTGTTTAGCAGAGTTCCAGTGCTGTTTAGCACAAGGAATTCCAGTTTAGGATTCCTTCTGCTTCTTGAGAGTCCTCTTGAGGTATTGCACTTCATTTCTCCACATCTAGGCTCAAGGCCAAGCCACCTCCTTCAGCTACAGTGTAATTTCTACTCAATTATAACGTTGTGTTGCAAGGTGTTGCAGTGGAGGTTCCACAAAACCATTCCTTGGCTTGTTTTTCAGAGGAGGGAACCTTATTTCCTCTGGGGGATCAGTAAGGAAGGACTCATAGCATTTTTCAAATCTTTTCACTTGGCCAACACATTCTATTCCACCTACAATGTAGTGTCCCTCAGTGATTGTGTTATTTTCAGAGTACATTTGCAGTGAGGGTTTGCAGTGTTGATTGGAGTGTGAGATATTCAATGATAGTATTAGCTTTTCACTTGGAATATCCATTGGAGGAGGTCTATTCAGATTGTTTATCATCTTCAGCCATCTCCATCCAATTCCATTTCTTGAGTTGCAGCTGCTACTCCAGCATTTTTCCATTTTGTGTATATTTCAGCCAATCCTTCTAAGGATTGTTGTATTATTGTTTCCAGGGATTGAGAGCCTTCTCCCCCGCATTTATTGAGATATATATTGTTATATATTTTTATTATCATTCAGCATGTTGTAGTGTCTCCTATAAACTGCACAGTCATAGCCTAGGGAAATCTCAGTGTAGCAGTACAGTTCACATTTTATGTACATGATCTATTGAGGCTTGTATTGCAAATCTTGAGTGACTCTTTCCTCAAGATCTTGTATACACTTTTTCTGTTATGATCAATGTGATGGCTATTGAGATATTCTGACATCTTATGCATTAATATAACACTGTTATTCTATTGTATGCTCATACATTGCTGCAGTCCCTTCATTGGGCACTTTTTCAAGACAACTAGGTGTGAGAGACCTGTTTAACCCACCTAGAGTGATTTATTTTGAGCCTCCCCTTGGATTTCGGTCTTCGATACATTGATCTAAGGGATCCAAGTCTTGGTTTCAAATCCTGTAGCATCCCTTCCTAAAAAATGCATTTTTCAGGCATGCCTTGCTGAGAAATCCCATTTGGGGATATTACAGTGGTATCAGAGCTACAACCTTGGCTCAGCCTGTGAGTCTCAGCCAAAGAAGATCAGAATGTTGAAGAGGATGAGATTACTCTCATCAATTTTCAGAACTAAGAAGAGCCTCTCTAAAGAGGAGGAGAAAACAAGAGGAAGGACCATGCACTTCCTATTCTCATGAAGAAGAAGAAGACAAGCATGAAAGATACTTGGATCATCACATTCTAATTGATTACCTTGTTGAGTAAAAATCTCAACCTAGAGCCTTCAAGGAGACTCTAGATTTTACACAATTCATCCAGTTGAAGGAACAGAGGAGACCATGCAGCAAAAGAGAAATCAAAGGCAATAGATTTTTGTTGTCTACATTTGATGGGTCATATACAGCAAGAGCTTGTGTGAGTAAGCAGGAAGCATTTTTCCTACTACATCCTATAGTGGAGAAAGAGGTTGTTGAGATCTCAACGCTGCACCTAGGAGGTGAAGCCCACATTTGGTGGTTTAGCCATTTGAGCCATACAAGAGTGTCTACTCTTTCTGAGTTTTCTCAAAAGCTGATAAAAAATTTTGACAGTAGGAGATTAGAAAAGGAGGATTCCTCACCACCTCAGTAGTCTTGTACTAAAAATGTCACACTCATGGAGGAGAAACCACATACATTAGCAGTTGGGATAGCCAACACATTGGAGGAAGGAACTCTTGCATCCCTACAAGAGATTCCCAAATCTCATCAAGGTATGAAGAGATTTCCACTATCTATTATTGCAGCCAATCATTTTGAAATTTGTGGAAATTTTATTTTGCATTACCAAGGGTCAAATCACATTGCTAATCTAGAGCAGTGGGATTGAACTGTGTTGTGAAAACTTGAATGGTTCAAGAGAGAGGTGAACTATCATCCTCATGCACCTTTGTTGAGTTGCACACAACCTTTGAGGCAGGAGTGTGAACTTTTGGAGGATGAAACAAACCATGGCACTCCTATGAAAAATTATGAAACCATCCTTAAGTTGGGTATGAGATAGCCACTACCTCCTTGCAGAGATTACAACGTTGTCAAGAAATGGTGGGGAGGAGATGTTATCTTCATCACATTTGGATCCTTGTGGATTTGACATAGTCATGGGTGAGAGATATTCTCTAGGAGGTATCCAAAGAGCTGCATTTCAAACTTCCATGAAATGCAAGGAGAGAGATTTGGTTTGGAAGGATGGTAGCTCTCATGGGAGGAGTACCAAGGGAAAGAATGGAAGGAGACATCCACAAGTGGTTGAGTGGATGTGTATGAGAAGCAAGAGGCTCGTAATCCACTTGCAAATATATGACACCAGGCAGTAGGAGGCTTGGCTACCCTGGCTACTCTTGAAAGAGTTTGGCCATCACTTGGCATACACTCTCTCTAAGGGTATATGGATGGAGTGTCCCCAGGATCACTTCACATCGGATGCACTTGGTGGACAAGGAGGAGGTGAGGATGATAGGGCAGTGGATGGAGACATATATTACTGTGATATGTTATTCTTGACTTGGGCTTCCAAGCATGAGAAGGAGGATCTTAATGCAACACATAGTTCATTCCTCTTCATGGATGCATACCAAACCACTATGGAGGACTCATTTATGGATCCATGCGTCATCTTACTTCCATCATATGGTAAGAATTTTTTTTTTCACTTATTGATTGGCTAACACCATACTTGCATGCTCTTACCATTACTATGCATTGCATTTTTCCACAAGGGGTCAATTTTTTCATATTGCTCCATGATCAAAGTTGGGCCAAACTATCTGATGGAGGAAGCCATATTTTATGTGGCCTTGGGAAAAAATTTTCCAATTACATGTATGTACAGTTGTTATATCCAACTATTTTCCATATGATGACATACATGATTAACTATGTATCAAGAAACATTTTTCCTTGTAATTTCCTGAAGCAGCAGTTTGTAAAAATGCGATGTACATACTGAGGAGACTGTTGGTATCTTCAAGTACCACATGAAGCCATCAGTATATCCTTCATTCTTGTACTGATCATGACTTCATTTTCTGATATTTTTTCTATTATTTTTTAGAGCACGATTGGGGAATTGACACATGAGTTGGATGTGTCCTTGAGGGGAGATAGTTCCCACATTTTCTGCATTACATGTTCTAATGGGAGCATGGGAGGAGATATGACCACCACAGCCACATATTTTTTAATTTTAGGGTGGGCCATGAATTCGATAGCCATCCATTGTATAACCATGGGCAGGTGTTTGATCATGTATTGTTGACACATTCAGCCATTTACTATTCATTAGTAGATGTGATGATTTTTTTATATTACTTTCCATGCTATTTTCTGAAGTTGCAGTGGATGAGACTGCACCGTGTCCTCTTGAGACATTGTTTGTATCATGCATAATCATGTAAAACCTTCAGTAAAACTTCTCAGTTGGATACTCTATGATGACCATGTCCTATTCATCATGGATGAAATGTTTTGGGCCAACTTGTTCTTCAATGTTTGGAGGGAGATCCATGGAGGTTTGTTCTTCATTTTGACACTTAAGGGCAATACCATTGCAGCCCAAGATCAGCACACACTCTACACTTATCTTAAGTCGAGAGGAGGACAGTGTGGGGTAGGATATGATGCTTACCATATTTATAATTTCAATCCACCTTTATTTCTGGAGCTCAAGGTGGAAGGAAATTTCCATGAGTTGCCATGTTGGGAGGTAACTCACTTGGTATGGATGATTACTTGGGGTTGGGATATTCATATGGGGATGGTAAATCCAAATTCATGTCAGATATCATGCCTCAATAAGGCCCATAGACAGCCCAATGTTTCCTCCATAGATGTTTATTTCTTACATGATAGCTATTTGAGATGCTCACCAAAAGCTAGTTTTCATATGTTGGAGGGGAAACTTGGAGATATATTGATGAGACATCATATTGATCCTTGGAGGATTGTATCTTATGAGGATGCTATAGGTGGTGAAGAGGAGACTTCTTAGTTCTATCCTTACACTTTCTTGAGGACAAGGAATATTTGAGAGAATCTTTGTAATGTTCCAAAATTAACATATTATTCAGACATTGTGATTATAATTCTCTCAATCTAGGAGGTGAATAAAATGGGTGAGGAGACCCATGAGTAAGAATAAAATCCCTCATAGTGTGAAAGGGGTCATTAGAGTAACTATATTTCTCACCTTCCAGTGTGAAAATGGACATTCGCATGATGACAAGATCTAGTTGACCAAGTCAAATAGCGCAGTGATGGGAGGTGGAGATCATCTTGTGCGACAGTGCAGTGAAAGAGGAGGGAAGTTTCCTTGATGGAGGAAGCCATAATGAGTGGGACCAATGGAGAGGGAGCTTACATTTGTTTAAAAAGAGGGTAAGGTAGCCATTGTTACTCATGCTTATGATTATTGATTTCTTGTCTACTTAGACTATTTGCAGTCTCCTGCTGTTTAGCAGAGTTGCAGTGTTGTTTAGCACGAGGAATTCCTTTTTAGGATTCCTTCTCCTTCTTGAGAGTCCTCTTGAGGGATTTCACTTCATTCCTCCACATCTAGGCTCAAGGCCAAGCCACCTCCTTCAGCTAAATGTTATTTCTACTCAAGTATAACGTTGTGTTGTAGGGTGTTGCAGTGGAGGTTCCAGAACACCATTCCTTGGCTTTTTTTTCAGAGAAGGGAGCCTTATTTCCTTTGGGGGATCAGTAAGGAAGGACTCAAAGCATATTATAGATATTGGCACTTGTTCAACACATTCTATTCCACCTACAACATAGTGTCCCTCAGTGACTGCGTTATTTTCAGAGTACATTTGTAGCGAGGGTTTGCAGTGTTGACTGGAGGGTGAGATCTTCAGTGATAAGATCAGCCTTTCACTTTGAAGATCCATTGGAGGAGGTATATTTTTATTGTGTATCATCTTTAGCCATCTCCAGCCAGTTCCAGTTCTTGAGTTGCAGCTGCTACTCCACCTTGCTACTCCGGAATTTTTCCATTTTGTGTATATTTCAGCCAATCCTTCTAAGGATTGTTGTATTATTGTTTCCAGGGGTTGAGAGCTTTCTCCCCCACATTTATTGAGCTATATATTGTTATATATTTGTATTATCATTAAGAATTTTGCAGTGTAATATACTGTGTCTGGGTAGGGCCCGCAACCATGTGTCCGAGTCTATGTAATGATGGGTGCTGCGCAAGGACCCCTGCCCTCAGATGCTTCGGTGCGATTAGGCCGACCCTTAACACCCTCGGATGCCACCCGCACTAAAATTTTGAGATTTTTGTGTAGTGGTTTGATCTACATGTTATCAAAACTGAGGTCTCGAGGTCGAGATTCGCGGAGTGTGGTGGGTTGTAATATCCCTTGTGCGGGTAGGGCCCGCAGCCACGTGTCCAAGTCTGTGTAATGAGGGGTGCTGCGCAAGGGCCCCTACCCTCAGATTATCCAATGGGGTTAGGCCCACCCTTAAGACCCTGGGATACTGCCTTCATTAGCAGTTTGAGCTTTTGGTGTAGTGGTTGGATCTACGCTGTAATATTCCTTTTTCAGGAATTTCTGCAAAATGGTCCAAGGGGACACTGTATAAGGAATCTAATGAAAAAATAAGAAAAAAGGGGACTTGGATCCATTTTTTTATCCTTCATACATTATACTTCCAGAATATTAGCTCAAATAAATAACCCTAGGTGGGTTATTCAAATCTCCTACACTTGGGTATCTCAAAAAAGTGCTCAAAGAGTGAGCTACAACAATATATGAACACAATCATGAAACTATGCAAATATGAATACATCATAAGAGGGAAATGTTATGCAGCAAAAATTATATCATTATATCAGCAATAATGCACAATAAATTCTTGAGGGACAAGCCACTCAAGCTATTGGAACCAATCTCCAATGATCAAACTGTGAAATACATGAGTTGCTGCAACTGCACAAAATGCCGAAAAGTAGTGACTGCGCAGTCTCTATCAGAGTAGTAGCTGCTGAATATACACAAAATGATAATGATGCTGAAGGATACAAATAAATGCCCAAGAATAGAAGAATGGGCTCCAATACAAGAATTCTAGCCAATTTAGGAGAGATTGCTAGAAATGCCGAAGAATGTACAATGTGAAAATTAACTTGTCATTGAAACTGAGTCAAAATTGGAAATGAGGATGTATTAGATATTATATGATGGTTCCCTCCTCTGACAGTGAATCTAAGCAAAAGGCTGATACATTTAATCAGAAACAACTCCTCCTGATGAGCTCTAATGAACTCTCCAACACTGCCTTCATAAAATAACGCAGTTCCAACCCTAGACTGCACTGTGAAAGATGGTGAGTGGTTGGCCAAGTGCCAAATATCTGAAAATAATCCTAGGAGTCTCTTCTACTACTCCTCCAATGAATAGACAAGCTTTCCACTAAAGAAAAATCCAAAGAATGACTCTATTAGTTCCTCTATTGCTGCACCTAGCAGCACTACGTTTTCTGCCCAACAGGAAAATGTTGCAGCTGCAGGAGGAAGCTTGGCCAGATGCCGAAATGAGGAAATGGAGCTAAAAACCCTATCCTTCCTTGAGGATGAGTTATGGATTCCCGACTAGGAACACCCTTGTGCTCAAGAATAGTACAACCCTGCTAAACAGCCCTAGTATTCAAGTCTAAGCATACCATATGAAAATGATAAACCAATAGCATAAAGAAAATGGGTTTCCATCTCCTCCTTATAAAGAAAATGAACTCCTCCCACCATGGGTCCCATCCACATTTTCCACCTGGCTCATGCAAGTGGAGCCTCCTCTAAAACTGTGCTTCCTTTTCATGGAGATTCCTCCTCTTGGATGATGTTGTTGACTTAGTCAAAGATGACTAAATCAAAGTGATCCCAATCATATTAACACCCTTAGGTGCTTAATCCAGTTTCTTATTCACCCTCCTTTCACACAAGGGGTGCTATTTATCCATCTAAGGGGGTTAAGGGGTCTCCTTACCCATTTTATTCAACAAAATTAAAATATGCAAACTATAATGTTCCTTTTAGCTTGAGGCTAAAATTTTGGAACATTATAGTCCTCCCCTCCCACATGTTGCTCGTCCTCAAGAATCTTCATAGAGAGAAAAAAATTTCTCCCCCTTTTCTTTTGTGGACTCCTCATCAACAATCTCCACCAGTACTCAAGATATCCTGCAACAAATCTGTCCTCCAACGCTTCCTCCCAAGTATGCAAACCAAAATGGTGCACACCATGGAAAGATAGAAGGTGTAGGTGGAAAAATTCTTGCTCTGCTATGTCCTCCTCAAGGTGAGAGTGATAACATGCATGGGAAAATGTTGTCCCCAGTGATGATCCTCTCATCCATGCTATCATCCAAATATAAATCTCAACCCCTAGTTTATGCAATGTGTTGGGGTTGAATGGAGAGTTGGGCTTTTGATTCCCAAGATGCTTCTCCCTCCATTTTTGGTACATATGGGGCTTCCTCCATCCTTGGGAAAAAAATTTATGGCCTCCAAGAATGGCCCAAGCTTCCCCATCAAGAAAATCAGCCATGATATGCCCCCTCAAATTCTACAAGTGGATTTTCCCACAAGAAGAGAAAAGTAGCAATGTGGTAATCATGGTTTTCCCCTGGTGTCTCCTGCAATTTAAAACATGTATAATGGGGAGAATCATGCTCCCAATGGGTTGTCCCAATACCTCCAACACTCTCCAATTAGTACTCCCTATAAATGTATAACCATTAGCAATACAAGGAAGCAACATCCAATGAGAAAAAGCTATCATAAGACAACTAGAGAGTGGGTCACTGGTCCACTCATGGGACCAACGCAGTGAGCCTCCTGCCTGCATCAGAACTAAAAACAACAAGTGCTTTCCCACCCACTTTTTTTCTATCACAAACATCTCATAAGGTGAAAACATGAAAGTACAAATTGGTGCCAATGGTGCACACCAAGAAGTATGTGGCTTCCCCCACAAACCAGCATGAAAATAGCCACTCCCATTGCTGCAATGGGCCACAAGTACAGCATAATGAGGAGTATAAGGATATGTGATCATCCTTAGCTCATCAAGCTACCCATATAAAGTAAAGAAAGGTAAATCAAAATGAGAGTATATACCTTCTTTACGCTGTACTCTGGTTCTCGAGCTGAAATGGCTCATTTGAATGCTCTCCCTCACCTCCAATGAGTAGGGAATGGTTGTGCCAACCTCTCTAAAATCATCTCGACTATGCATGTATCCATATGCTGATATATATCATGTTTTATTCCCTCCCAAGTGAACTCTAGCAAAGAAAAATATGCATCAAAGTGCATAGCTAGAAAGCCCTCATGTGTTGCATGCAACAGTTTCTTCTTGGGATCAAAAGCTTTGGTCAAGAAGATTCTGCCATATGAATAGATGACCACATCCTCTACTGTATATCTGTCACCTCTTCCTGGGTCATCAAGATTCATGCATGCATCTAGATCCTTTGAGTACTCTACTAAGAGTTGATACCTCCAATCTAGATCTATCCTCCTCAGAGACAACACTGGTAATCTGTAATGTGGTGCTCCCCTCATACTGCTGCCTACTACTTTGAAATTCCCCATGCCAAATTCATCCTCCAAAATTATTCCATGCCCATCATGCAGCTGCTCATGCTCAAATAGTGATGGTTTCCTTTGGAAGTTGGCCTCCCATGAGAGGCTGCCATCCAAAAGGAATCTCCCAACCTGGGCCACAGTAAGAATGAGTGGCCTCCATCCACTCCCATGTGTGAAAGAGTCCTTCCTCAAGGGAAATGTCCTCTCCAAATCTGTGGAGAAGTTTTCCTGCATCACAAAGATTCCATCCTCCATCCCTGCAGCAAACTCTATCAGCACAGTATAACTGATGAGAGTGGGTGATACTGAAAATGAGAGAATGTCTCCCTCCTCCTTGGGTTTCCCCCAAACTCTTTGCACTGTGCTAGACTCCTCCAATGTATTCACCTCTCTAGAATCCAAGAGTGGTGAACCAAATGAAAATATTCCCCTCATCAACTCTAGATCAGGTGGCCTCCCTGGTGGAATGCCTCCATATAGTGAGACGTCAAGTTCAGAAGTGGACTATATGTATGAGTGGATTGATTTTTCCCTCTCTTCACTGCCTTGTACAGTCTCCTTCTCTTGTGCAAAAACTTTCTGGAATAGATAAGGGTGTATCATCCCTTTATTTTGATCCTTCTCTTCCTCCCCTCCATCCATCTCACAATCCTCCAATGCTACTATATGCTGCTTAGGATCTGTGATTGGGTCCCCACATGTGGTACCTCTTGAAATCCCTTGCATAGAAACAAGGACTCCTCAAATGGAAGAAATGGCTCCCCTCTCATCTCCATGTGGTGCTGGATCTTCCTCCAATGATATAGTGTTGTAGGTTCTTCTATGCACATTCTCTTCACCAATATGTGAGTATGCCTCCCCCTCAATGAGAGACCATGGATTTCGGTCTTCTTTTGAAAGTAGGATCTCCACATTATCACAAATGCAAGAGTGCCCTTCATACAATGGGGTCTTGCCTCTAACAAATCATCATCCCAGTTTTCTCCCCCTCTTGAATTTTGGAGTGGAGTTTGTTCCATGTTTACCTCCCACACATGCAAGGTGTTTGATCTCTCAGATTTTACACATGATGATTCACATTGGTCTTTATCAAACCCCTTCACCAAAGTCTTCATGAATTCATCATAGGTTTTTATATTTGCATGATAACATGAAACAAAATTTTTAATCCACCAATCATGGGCCATACCTTTGAGATGCAGTGCTGCTATAGTGATGGCCTCCTTGGTTGCAACTTGGTGTAGCTAAAAATATGCATCTAGCTCCTCCACCCAAGCTATGGCTTTTCACCTTGCTGATCCATCAGAATTAGATAGAAAGAATATATCTCTCTTTCTCCCTTTGGGGATTTTGGATCTTGCTCCCTTGAGTATGCAAAACTCTTGGAATTCCAAGTGCACTTTGAATCTCCATGATTGAGATTCATACTCCCAAAGAAAATCACTCAATGTCTCCTCCCTTGGTGACTCATCTTCCTCCATTCTCACTGCAGTAGATATGGGAAATGTACTGCGCTGTGGATCTGCATGTGTGACTGAATGCTCACATCCAACATGGCCACAACTAGGGCTTGCTTCATCCACAAACCCTCTCAGAAAATCTCTCCAGTTTTCCCTTTATATCTCCTCAAGGTCTTCAATGATACCCTCTAGGGTCTGGAAAAGAAGAAGGGAGACCTCCCCTTCCGTCATTCCTATTTTCTTGTTTCCTCTATAAATATTATCTCCTTGGAGAGAATCTCCTCTTTCTGATAGCATTAAATCTTGTGCACAGGCTGAGCCAATATTGATGCTCTGATACCACTGTAATATTCCTTTTTCAGGAATTTCTACAAAATGTTCCAAGGGGACACTGTATAAGGAATCCAATGAAAAAATAAGAAAAAATGGGACTTGTAACCCTTTTTTTATCCTTCATACATTATACTTCAAGAATATTATCTCAAAGAAATAACCCTAGGTGGGTTATTCATATCTCTTACACTTGGGTATCTCAAAGAAGTGCTCAAAGAGTGAGCTACAACAATATATGAACACAATCATGAAACTCTGCAAATATGAATACATCATAAGAGGGAAATGTTATGAAGCCAAAATTATATCATTATATCAGCAATAATACACAATAAAATCTTGAGGGACAAGCCACTCAAGCTATTGGAACCAATCTCCAATTATCAAACTGTGAAATACATGAGTTGCTGCAACTGCACAAAATTTTGGAAATAAATGACTGCGCGGTATCTATGAGAGTAGCAGCTGCTGAATACATAAAAAATGATAATGAGGTTGAAGGATATAAATAAATTCTGAAGAATATAAGAATGGGATCCAATACAAGATTTCTAGCCAATTTAGGAGAGATTGCTAGAAATGCCGGAGAATGTACAATGTGACAATTAACTTGTCATTACAACTGAGTCAAAATAGGAAATGAGGCTGTAGCAGATCTGATATGAAGATTCTCTCCTCTGAAAATGAATATAAGCAAAAGGCTAATCCCTTTACTCAGAAAAAACTCCTCATGATGAGCTCTAATGAACCGTCCAACACCACCTGCATAAAATAACGCAGTTCCAGTCCTAGACTGCGCTGTGAGAGATGGTGAGTGGTTGGCCAAGTGCCAAAGATATGAAAATAGGCCCAGGAGTCTCCTTTTCTACTCCTCCAATGAATAGACAAGCTTTTCATCGAAGAACAAGCCAAAGAATGACTCTATGAGTTCCTCTGTTGCTACACCCAGCAACACAACGTTTTCTGCCCAACAGGAAAATGTTGCTGTTAGCCACCTATAAATTTTATTGTACCAAACAAGTGGCTAAATTTGTCATCAATCCTTCAAGTGATAAATCCCCTTGAAAATCTATCATCCTTGAAGTCTTTCGTTTTTCCTATCCTAGAGGTTCATTTTCATTGTTGTTGCCATCTTAAACCATGTTGATTCACCAAAGAAAGCTATTCCAAAGGCCTCTGAAACTACCTGTTTTCACTTATTTCCCCCATTTTCATAAAGCCTTCTTTTCATCTTTTAACCCTCCATTTATCTTCTGAAAAAGCCTTAAATCCCCTTTAAACCTTCAAAGATTCATCTACAAGTTTAAAAAACCTTTCCCTTTCTCTCTACCGAAAGCCAAAAAACCCTCAAAAATCCCTTCAAAAGGCCTTAAAGCAATCCTTTTAACTTTTGGGTTATTAGCCCCTGAGGACCTATAGCTTTAGCCCTTTTCCTCACATAACCTCACCCTCATGACTAGGTGCTAAGCCCTCATCGCTCATCACAATCGGAGTTTCCTCTTCCTCGACTTCCCTTTACTCTTCTAATATTTCGATGCGATAAGCGCCTTTTCTTCTGCCTTTGGTCCTTCCACTTCCACAAAACCATGTTTTGCCTTATAATTAGCCCCCGCCATCGCAATCGAAAATTTTTTTTTCCCTTTGTTCTTTTCCTTTTCCCCGATCCCCGACCATGCGATGTAATCTTGTCCATTGATCTGAGAAGATCTACGGCCATTGCATCACCTAGTACTTCAACCTCCGCCCGCTATGTGACAAACATCACACGTCACCACCTAGCCCACCAATTTCTCTGCCCTACATCTCTGTGCCTATCACGTGCAACCCGCACCATCTGATCTGACACCTTAGATCTAACGGTCACTATCCAAAATCGCAAAATCTTTACGCCTGAGGTTTAACGCTCCAAAATTTTTCGAAATGGGCGGTTTTGAAGATCCACGTGTTGGCCAATGTATGGAATCACATTCCATTCGCTCAAAACCGCCTCCCCTCATTTTTTTATATGAAAACCATTCCTGGTTTTCTGCGATACCACTACCCTCCTCAACATCAATACCAATTTAATCCTATCTGTCGATATCTGAGATCGCACGGTCCATGTTATATTGTGAACTCATTCATTTTCTCTCCTGATCTAACAGTCCACGGTTAGCTGCTCTGCCAGGGTTTTCTTTTCGATTTTCCCCGCTGCATACACTTACCTTCTCACTACTCTTCCGCCCCCACCTGAGCCTTCTATAAGTAGTCTAAACCAAGCCTGCAAGATTTCATAACATGTTTTAGTGTGTTTGTAGGTTTTCACGGCCGACGAAGCATGAAATTTCTCCACAGTCACGAGAGGTGATACCACTATTGCTGCATCCAATAATGATTAGACATCAAATATCAACTGATAAATTTCTTACATTAAGCACAACATCCCCAAAAATGGATTGTACTTGAAAAGGGTGCAAGGTATCGATTTTCATTTATGTAAATGAGTGCAAATACTCCAAATTTTAAATCTGAAAAATGTGATAACTTCTTATTTCTAATACAGAGATAGACTGTAGGGGCATTTACCGGATATGTCACCTTTCAAAGAAAGGATGAATCCAGAAGCTACCTGGCCCTCTTACAGACTCTGCCTAAAGAAATAATATAAGTAAACACTCAGACTTAATTAAAATGACCTTACTCAAACTTGACATTATGCGGAATTTTTTTGCTTGGAAGAGGTGTATGTATTTTCTTTTGTTTATGTGTTTTAAGTTTATTTGTTTTTTCTGAAACTTAACATGTATATCAGCAACATAATTCAGCCATAGAATAAAAAAACACAACAGCAATATAATATAGGAGTTCACCCCAACTCTTGGGCTACATCTCCTTTGAGCTTCGTCAACATGACTAGACTCTTTGGGATTAAGGTACTTAAATTATTTTACAAGCTCAACACTTAACCGAAATGAATACGAAAATGATTCAAAGGGCTGAGAATACCATTTTAAATTCCTTTAATGGCTGTCCAAATCCTGCAAACAACTTTAGGCTTCCATGGACACACATCCTTCTGTCAGTGCACTAAGCTTCTCTGAGCTTCTAAATGGCACATAATCCCTCAGATTTCTATTTCTGTCCGTGATACCACTACTTTTGCATCCAATAATGATCAGACATCAAATATCAACTGATAAATTGCTTACATTAAGCACAACATCCCCAAAAATGGCTCTCCTCCACGGTTTTCCCAGGGCTGCCCACGACTTCATATCAACTTCTCGAGCTGTATAAGTAATCAAAATGATCTGAAACCACTTCCATTGGTTCCATAATTACTGAAATATTCAAGATAGATTTTTTTTTCATCAAAAACGGCCTCCGGCTGCTCCAGTTTCGCCTACACACTCTGTTTGGAAAATGGCCTCTAGAACTTAAATGAAGCTTTTTGGCTTTCTAAATTTCTTAACAGGCTCTGAAAACCATATAAACAGATTTAAAAGGCATGAAATAGCTAATAATGCCTATTAATTTACCTTAAACAGAGAAACACAGTCCAATACACAACCTTCTCCTTCTAGGCCCTGATGGCTCCTTCTTCTTCTTCGACGCTTAAACTTCTAAATATGACCTCTGTTAGATTTTAGAACTACTCCATTGAGTCCAAAAGATCAAAGAGATGCAAAATAAAATAAAAAATCACTCCAAAAGGATCTCCCATGTGAAAGATATGGCCCAAACAGTATTTTGCCCAATGTTAGGCAAAAATCCCACAAAAAGTGGGCCAACTTTAGTTAACTAGAGTCAATTTAGAAAATCCGCCTAAACTGGTGGGCACGCTCCAAATTTTTCGGGCAGTTAGAGATAACATTTAATGTGATGTTGTCGTGGCCACATGTCGGCATAAAATGTGGGTCGACCGTTTTGAAAAAACCGTAACAACTCCGCTGTTTTGGTAGGGCTGTTGGTCACGGCACTTGCGGTCATATTGAATGTTGAGTAATTCGGGTTGAATGGGGGCTTGTTTACCTCCGCTCCACCGTTAACAAAGCCACGTGCCTTCAACCTTTAAAATTTTCCCACGTACCTTTAAACCTTTTGCCATATGAATTAAACCTTGAACGTGACATATGATTTGGGTTTTTTTTAAATAATTTTGAATTTAATAAGTTATGTGTGGTATAAAATTATTTTTAATAAGGTTTTCAAAATTAATTAAAAAATATATAAAATAATATAATATATGATTAATTAAAACCATATAAAATATTAATAAATATATAATTTAATTTATTAATAAAACCTTAAAAAATAAAAAAAAATTCAACACATAAATTTATCAATACACATTCAACATTGGAGGTTATTGGGCAATTTCAAAGTGCAACAACTTCTTCATACGGTAACGGATTTCAGTGTCGTTTGCACCATTCGGATCGTATCGCTGAGGCCTATCTGGTCGCTCAGGTTCCAAGTAAATTTGAGCACTTTCATTTTTGAGCTTTTTTTCCAAGCTTGGATTTGAGCTACTGATCACACCTCCCAAATGAGGGGCTTTTGGTCCCCAAAAGCTTATTGAAATGAAGAAATGAACTGTAATACAACAAATGAGAGAATAAAAATCCTCTTCTCTTTAGCCCTTCAAACATTTTTTCCTTACAAAGCAAGTGAATTTGAACCACAAATGAAACGAAAACGACATTTCCCTTCGTGAATTCGCTTGTCCACAACTGTCCACAACTGTCTTTCTTGAACTCACACAGAAATTTCTGGTGAAAAATTTACAGAATGAAACTGTATAATGCTACCTTGATCAATGATCTAAGGTGGCTCAAAACAAACAAGATATTACAGCATAAAATACATGCATACATCCGAAATTTTCATATGTACAAAAGGAGTATGTCTTACTGTGTCAAGAAGTCCATCCACTTCTCACCAAGCCACTTCCATGGTGACTTTTGCTGCTGCAACTTTTCCTCATGTGAAACTTCCCTTTCCACATCAATAATGGAATATGGGGTTCCACCTTCGCCAATATTTTTTTCCTTTTGCTGCATGTGCGTGGGACGACGAATTGGATGCAAAGTCCAGCAATGAGAGACAACATGTCCCTTCTTTTGGAAAAAAGTGAAAATCATATGCACCTTCTTTGAAGGTAGTCTTTGCTTCATCTGCTTCTTGTGTGCCTTCTTCCTCATCCAGCATCTCGAAACATGATGGTTATATTGACCACAAAATGTGAAACAAAAGTTCTTTTCATTTGAACAAGAAAAATGATCATTCTTTGTTGAAACATAATCAAATTGATCATGTGAATGATTATACCTCTTTTGCTGCATGGAATGACCATCTTCTTGTTGCAATGATGGCTTAAAACAATGGTAAGGAAGATTGCCATCATGACATTGACGTAATTGAGAACTTCAGAGAAATTTTCTCTTCAAATTTGCATCGCATTCTTGAATGCATGTGCTCAAAGCTTCACCATTAAGTTGCTCATAGCCAAGACCAATATTCTTGGGACGCTCCACAACACAAATAGGCTCAACAAGCAAATTCGCTGATAAAATTGTTAGCCCCCTATAAATTCCTTGACAAGCAAGCAAGGGGCTATTTTGTTTTATGAGCCTTCAAGGAATGCATTTCTCTTGAAAACACATCATCCTTGAAGCCTTTTCATGCTCTCTTCCCTTTGATTATTTCCCTCTACTATTCCTGAGTCAATAAGCCTCACTGATGATGATAAATTGTGCTCCTAAAGGCCTTCATTTTCCCCTTGTACCCCTGCAGAATTCTTCGTTTCATCCCTTTTCCCCTTTTTCAAAGCCTCCTTTTCACCCCAAAATCCCTCCCTTAGTCCTTCTAAATCATCCCAAAAATCCCCTTTAAATCCCACACCCACCCCTTGTTCGGTTTAATTCCCCTCTTTTACTCTATCGTTACCCTTTATTGGCCTTAAAATGCACTAAAAATGGGCCAAAAACCATATTTTGCATATAAGTGGGCTTAGCACCTTTTGGCCCTAGCCCCCTCAACCTTTTCTCCACGTGACCTGGGCGCTAGAACCGAGCGCTAGCCTAGTGAGCGCTGATCACAGAGGGATATCGGGCATATTATTAGTCGTCGATCTGATTAGATCAGACAGTCTTCCTAGATCAGCACCACGCCGTGGCTCACCCCGTTCACTCCTCTGATCGCCCGTCCACCGTCGATCTGACCCACATATAAACGGTCCATATTCACCCACCCCGGTGGTCCCCGCGCCAAAACACTGTGCAGAAACTGGCTGTATCTATCACACCGCCTTTGGGAGGTGGGCGGTATTTTTCATTTCGAAGCGATTCCACTCATCGCCCAGTACGTGGCACTAAGCACTATTTGAAAACCACCCTCCATCGTGCGTTAAACTTCGGTTGAAGACCCAACGCGATATGCACGTACGTCGTTCGATCTAGAACTGCCCATCCAATGGTCATTGCGCCATGAAGTTGCTCGCGAGTTAACCAAGGCAAACGCGACCCCTGGCCCACTATCCATCGCCCCTCGACGCATTTTCAGTCGTCGATCTCCTCCTGAGATTGGACGGTCCAGATTTAATGCACGCTCGCCATTGACCCGGTCCCGCCACGTCACCTGTTCCACGTGTTTTCATCGCGTCTTCGTTCGTTTCCTATATATTTCATTCCAAGGTCAAAATTTTAATGTTTTACATTAAAATTTCTATCTCGACATCTTCCAATGCATTTCCTATTGTTCCACAGCTTTCCTCCACAGTATCCTCTACATGCATCGTTGTCAACCGTGCCACGTCGCCATTTTTGCAGCCATCCACAGCGTCCCACCCCATGCATGGATTTTCTTAACGTGTTTTCAGGTTTTGCAGGGTTTCAGGTGGTGAAAGCCTCCACTGTTCGTCGTCACTGTTCCAGTGACACTAGGCACAGGGGAGGCCACTATCTGAGGCTAATATCGCAGGGAAATGTTCAGAAAAGACTCTACAAGAAGGATTTCATCAAAGAATAGAGTTAAACACCGTTAAACCTGTCCAGACCTATTAAAGCACAGATTTTGCAGACAGAGGCAAACATGGAAGCAGCAAAGAGTATCAGTAGGAAAACGGAGCATTTAGGTCTTGTAATTGCAGATTCTGAGCCTCAATTCGATAATTTAAAGGCAGAATACTATATCAAAGACATCATGGATCACACGGAAGGCCTAGCAGGTATAAAAAAATACTATCATGGTTTCACATCAGTAGATTATTCTTTTCATAAAGGACAAACTGCCCATACTATCTCCATTCTATACCGTGTTCCTGAGGAAATTCCAGCCCTGACAACAGTCCTACACTATCAGAAACATTTGTTACATAGTATGGAAGACCCTAGCATCATTATTCTACCTTTTTTAATTCACCAGAAGTGCTACAGCAAGTATAGCAAAGACATACCTAGAGTAAATTTGTAGCCTGACGAAGATCACTCTTTCATCCAAAGAGTACCAGAGATAAATGCTCATAATTTAAAACAGAACGAGGCCTCGACTCTCTTCCTCTTCTGGGTTTTAATGCTGCATTTAATTTTCCATCTACCTTGTCTGCTTCACTTGAGCTATAAATTTCATGAAGAAACTCATTGTAAAGTTGTTGATTGGCTATCTGTTAATTGCAAGTTGTTTCTTCTAAGACATGTTCTCTGTGTAAAGTTGTAAGATAGGCTAAGGAAGATGTTTTCAAACTGAGTATCAAGCTATTGGTAATGTTTTACTTGACTGGTGTTGCTCTTTAATATGACAGGCACATTTCTTTGGATCCTGATTTAAAGCAGTGGTGATGTTTTTCTATCTTTGTATTTGTTTTTAACTTGCAGTTCATTTCATTTCATTTCTACTAGCTCGCATCAGAAATATGGCATAGGATTTACCCTTGTTAGGTACCCTATGTTTCTACTCTCCTTGCCTTCAATGTTTTCTACTATATTTTTTATCTAAGGACTGATTTCAAGCTAATTTAACCAATGTAGTGGTCTGATATATCGCTAGCTGATGTATGAATTAATGAAATCTGAATTTAGATGTTCTTGTTAGGATTTAATTGAAATAATTGGGAACACTGGGAGGTCTAGAACTCTATCTCTTTCTCGCTAGGATCATTTTAAATCAATTTAACCTTTCTAAGATCCCTCAAGCTGGAGGCTGAAGCATTGAGAGTTCAAAGTCTCTCTCTGATCTCAAGTCTTTAACTTTGTGTTCTAAATCTTTAATGTTTCCTTATATGAAGAGTTAGCCTTCAGGTTTTAGATCACAGGTTGTTCAATGGCATGTCCTATCCCTGGATCTGATTTCTGAAGGTCACTTTGGAGGTTTCCTTGCTTTCACCTTCTCTCTTACCATTTCATGCCACATTATCATCTTTAAGATCCAATGCTTTAGATGACTAGCCCAACTGAAATCCTACATATTGAATAGCAAGTAAACCCTTTCCTGACTCCATTGCCCAATGGTCTTGAATGTTCCCTGGAACATCCCTCCTTTTCCTAAAATCCTCTTTGCTCACCCTTGTCTTATATTGATCCCTTCTTTCCTGATTCCCAACAACCAAACATACATCAAACAAACAAACCCCGAGCCTTATAACTAGCCTAACATCTTAACTTTGAGCTTCAAAGACATAAAACCTTTGCTTATACAGAGAGATCCCTCTCTGGACCCAAGAGGGCTAGATCCTGAGGTCTGAAAGTGGTTCTAATGTTATCTCATATTTTGGTCTTGCCAATCTGGCCAAAACATGGGAACCCCAAAAAAAATCACTAACAGAGTGTTTGTGATTAGGAGCTCAAATCTGAGCTTGGAAAAAAAAGATCAAAACTGAAAGTGCTCAAATTGACTTGGAACCTGAGCGACTGCATAGGCCTATGTGATATGATCCCAATTCCGTGAACGAAACTGAAATCCATTACCGTATGAAGAAGTTGTTGCACTTTGAAATCGCCCAATAACCTCCAATGTTGAATGTGTATTGATAAATTTATGTGTTGAATTTTTTTTATTTTTTAAGGTTTAATTAATAAATTAAATTATATATTTAATAATATAATATATGATTAATTAAAACCATATAAAATTTTAATAAATATATAACTTAATTTATTAATTAAACCTTAAAAAAAAAAAAAAATTCAACACATAAATTTATCAATACACATTCAACATTTGGAGGTTATTAGGCGATTTCAAAGTGCAACAAATTCTTCATACGGTAACATATTTCAGTGCCATTCATGGTGTTGGTATATTATCGCCAAGGCCTATCCGGTCGCTCAGGTTCCAAGTCAATTTGAGCACTTTAATTTTTGAGTTTTTTTTTCCAAGCTCAGATTTGAGCTCCTGATCAAGAGGTGACACAGAGGCTCATATAAAAATTTCAGGCCAAGAATCAATGTCAAGGGAACTAGGAAAAAGGGTGAATTTCGTGACAGTCGATGGTTCTTAGAAATAAACCCTCACTAAACCCTCCAGCTCAGCGAAGCCCGCCACCTGTACACAAAACACTCAAAAATGATGAAGATCACATATCCAGTGGCACAAAAAAAAGGCATAGAAGATTAATAAACCCTCGAGAGCATCAATGTAGAAACAGTTCAAAAAATCAGCAAGGATAAAGAATAAACAAAGCTAAAATAGGTTGAAGTACAAAGGGAGAGAGCAGTTACTAGTGCAAAGTGTTGATTGACACAGATGTAGCCCATCTACATGCATAAAAGCCTTCCAAGCAGTTATTACACCAAAGAAACTACTAAAAGCTGTCAGAAGTAGTTATTTAGGGGTATGGGAATCCTCAAAGCCCATTCTTCCACTTAACTCACACTAGAATATATAACAGTACCACTGGAGATAGTATTTCCTCCCAAAGGACACTCTGTGGGGTGATTTCTGTCATGTCAAAGGGTCTCAACAAGCAACGAGGTCACTAATTTTGTCTAGGATTTAATGTTATGTTTATAACACAACATGGAGAATTTGAATGCCCTCTCCTACCCTGATGATAATCAAAACCTTCTTCACCTACTTTTCCCATTTTTCTCTATAAAGACTCTTGGAAGTCTCATTTTAAAAGGTTGGCATTTGGTGATTTCTAAGGTAATACATAGATTGATGCTTTGAAGAAGCATTGATGTTCTGAAGGAGTGTGGAGGTCTCTATTTTTCTATTGATGAAAGAGGTTGGACCATTGGATCCCTGAGCCTGGTTTTGGTGAAGTAATCTCTTATTGTTAATTTTGTTTTCCCATCTATCACTTTGTTCCATTTTTCTTTGACTTACAGTAGGATAAAAAGTTTAGGTAGAGAAATGTATCTTAGAAGCACCTCTGACCTATTTATCCTTCACTATTCATATGTTTTTTGCTACTGAAAATTACAGGGTAGTCTAATTTCTCTCTTGAATATTCAGTTTTTTTTTATTTCAAAAATGGTTAATTCAGTTGTGCTAAATATTGTTTAGGCGTTCCCTCTTTCTTTGCCACTAAATGTTGTATCTGAAATCTACCTTTGATTATTAATGCTCCCAGTTTGACAGAGAGGTCTATTTCAATCATACCCTCTGTTCCTTACTATAATTATTATGTTAAAGTTCCCTATAATTGCAGTCCTAGATGTCTAAGGCATTCCCTCTTCTTTGAATGCAATTGTATGAATTTGTCGATTAAGCTCTCAACAGTGAAATTGTAGGAGGAAATAGGGCGTTCCTCGAATCCTATAATTCATTTAGAACGTGTTAGTCTGCATTTCTCCTGTGCTTTGAGTGTTTACGTTGATTAAGTCCATAACGGTAAGCTTATTGGAGGAAATAGGGCGTTCCCTAAATCCTTTAAGTCATTGTGAAAGGGTTTAGTTTTATTTTCACTCTTAGTCCTTAATGTTCATCCCATTTCACCTATATTATTGAAAAAATCCTTGACTAAGTTATATTTTCCCTCTGGTTTTCCTTCCTTCTCAATTAGAACTATTAGGACCTTCACATTACTCCACTGCCTAATGGCTTGTAGATTCCCGTGCTCTATCTATACTGCATGAAACACATTTTTCCAACCAAACAAAAAAACAAACCTGCACTTCATAACTAGCCTAAAATCAATTTATAAACCATTCAAGATACATCCTTATAAAAATATTGAGAGATCCCTCTATGAGACTAGGAGGGTTAGATCCTAGAGCTCTAAAGCTTGGTTTGCATGTTGCCTTGTCACTTGGCATGTCAATCTGTCAAATCATAGGACACCAACATAATGGCGATCATGGTGGGACCTCTGAGTATATAGTCACATAAATACCTCTAAAAACTCATTAGACCCTCGGTAAGTAAAAGAATATCCAGTGAATCTACCACCTCATCGCCACACCAACATTATGGAAATCACGGTGGGACCAAACTCTAAGTAGACTATTATTTTAGACATCCTTAAGAACTCAGAAAGCCCACATCCTCAAATTGGTAGTTAATTTTTGATGGTGGACAACAACCTATCCTAAAAAATTTTGAAATCATCCACCTAGTGACTCCATAACCCGTAAAATACCAAAATACTCCACTGGTGATCAGTAGGCCTGCTGATTACCCCTGGTTTTCACAAAGACTCCATTGGGGCATCCCACACTACCATTAAACATCATGCACAACCATGATTAGGAAACTTTGAGGATTAATTTTTCCTTGTTAAATACTAGTTTGCCTCTAAAGATTATCATATTTGGCTAACTTCTCTTTTATCTCGGTCTAAAATCAACATAGTGGCCTCTCCACATCCATACATAACAAATACCAAATCACTTCACTAATAGAAGACTCTGAACAATTTGCAAAAATGCAGTCAAATTTCATAACAGAGTTGCATTGTGAAATATCAAGTGAATTGGCAGAACTTGAATGTGAGGACCTTCCAAAGGTTGTCCTTCTTAGCTCAAAATTCAATGCTAAAGCTGAGCTTAAGAAAATTTTCCTAGATTTGGTGGTTGAAAGGTATGAAACGGAGATTGAAATATTGAATTCACAAGAACAATCATACCAATTCAAGAACCCTAGAGCATTTTTGGAAAGTCTCCCTCCCCCTCAGAAAGAAGAAATTTCACTTCCTTTTGATGTGCAAGAAAAGGATTATTGTGCTTTCAAGAGCCACACTGAAGATGTAGTGAACGAAGCTGTCAAGGATGCAGATAGCCTACCAGTAATGGAAGGCCTAAAGGAAGAAAGTTTATATCATGTTTTTGCTAATCCTATGGTAGAATATATGGAGGCCCTGATTGGCTCAAGTTCCCAAGCATTGACCCTTTGCAAGAGCCAGATACATCAGGAGTGGTCACCACTAGTGGTGGCCTTGGTTTTGAAGACCCACATTCAAAGTACCCTATGGTTATCTCTGACAAGCAGTCAGATTTTCTACCCTTTTCTATTACTGCTTAACTGGCTACACTGGCACTATTGTGTCATATAAAACAACAGAGATTTCCAAGATAGATTAGGGTATGTAGGAATGTCAATAAATCTCAGCTGTGAGAATTTAGTTTTTTTTTTAGGTTTTTCTTTGAAAGAAAAAGAAAAAATACAAAACAATAAAAAAATAGAAATGAGGGCAGAAATAAAACAAGAAAGGTATAGCCCCATACCAAAAGGAAAGGAGAATATGAAAGTGTGCAAGCTAAAATGCCACTAATTTAAGGAGCACTACTGTCCAATCATACGGCCTAATCATGATTGGGCATATTTCAATTTACTGCTGATAGGATAGTGAGGAAGATCTGCCAAACTTTTTAATCTTGGCTTATCAGTAGAACAGATTAGGATAGAAGAAATAAAGGTTCAAACATGCTGAAAATATGAACCTAGAATCATAATAAAATATGGCTCTAATTCTCTCAAAACTTGAGCCAAAGAGAAGAAGAGAACCGGTTCTAAAATTCTTAAAACTTGAACCAGCCAAGAAGGAGAAAACAACTCTAACAAGATCAAAAGTAGAGCTGAAATGAAAGGAAAGGTGGCTCTAAAAAGCTCAAAATCTGAGTCACAATAAGAAGGAAAAATGTTTGGATTTCAGATCTTTAGCCTTCAAAATTTTGGTTTCGAATTTCTACAAGTTTCAGTTCATGAGCATCTTGTTTCTATGCCATGGACTCACAGCAAATCAGACAGCCTAATCCTGGTTTGGCTGTGTTTCAATTTCTGTTTTAGAATATAGAGAATGAAAATCTATCAAATTGTTTAATCCTAGCAGGTATTAGTTTAGGTAGAGAAGCTATGAGTCCAACTGTTTAAACCAGTCTCATGGAGGACTAAGGGTAGAAATATATTAGTTTTTTCTTTCAATAAAATGTTCAAGAAAGAGTTTTCCAGTCCAAGTGCACTCTTGAAGAAGAAGAAAATGTTAGAATCATAGGAATGGGTAGGTAGAGATGTTGTTTTAGAGATTTCCATTGTCTCAGGTTATTGCAAAGATCATCAGCTCAGAAGAAGGACAACCAAAGAAAGAAAAATTGCTGCCCAATGGATGAGGCACTGGACTGATGAAAAACAAAGATTTACAGCTAGGATTCTGGACACCTAAAGAGCAAGCTATCCTCCCCAAGTGGAGACACTGTTAGCCACCTATAAATTCTGTTGTACCAAACAAGTGGCTAAATTTGTCATCAAGCCTTCAAGTGATAATTCCCCTTGAAAATCTATCATCCTTGAAGTCTTTTGTTTTTCTTATCATGGAGGTTCATTTTCACTATTGTTTCCATCTTAAACCATGCTGATTCACCAAAGAAAGTTGTTCCAAAGGCCTCTGAAACTGCCTATTTTCACTTATTTCCCCCATTTTCATAAAGCGTTCTTTTAATCTTTTAACCCTCCATTTATCTTCTGAAAAAGCCTTAAATCCCCTTTAAACCTTCAAAGATTCATCTATAGGTTTAAAAAACCTTTCATTTTCTCTCTACTGAAAGCCAAAAAACTCTCAAAAATCCCTTCAAAAGGCCTTAAACCAGACCCTTTAACTTTTGGGTTATTAGCCCCTAAGGGCCTATAGCTTTAGCCCTTTTCCTCACATAATCTCACCCCTGCAACCAGGCGCTAAGCCATTATCGCTCATCGCAATCAGAGTTTCCTCTTCGTCGACTTCCCTTTACTCTTCTAATATTTAGATGCGATAAGTGCCTTTTCTTCCGCCTTCGGTCCTTCCACTTTCCACAAAACCATGTTTTGCCTTATAATTAGCCCCTGCCATCGCAATCACAAAAATTTGTTTCCCTTTGTTCTTTTCCTTTTCCACGACCCTCGACCATGCGATGTAATCCTGGTCGTTGATCTGAGAAGATCTATGGCCATCGCATCACCTAGTCCTTTGACCTCCACCTGCTATGCGACAAACATCACACGTCACCACCTGGCCCACTAGTTTCTTTGCCCTGCATCTCTGTTCCTATCGCATGCAACCTGCACCATCCGATCTGACACCCCAGATCTAACGATCATTATCCAAAATCGCAAAATATTTACACCCGAGGTTTAACGCTTTGAAATTTTGCGAAATGGGTGGTTTTGAAGATCCACGTGTCAGCCAATGTATGGAATCACGTTCCATTTGCTCAAACCACCTCCCCCCATTTTTTTATACGAAAACCATTCCCGGTTTTCTGCCATACCGCTACCCTCCACAATGTTGCTCCTGATTTAATCCTAGTCATCGATCTCTGAGATCACACGGTCCATGTTATATCACGAACTCATTCATTTTCTCTCCATCTCTCTCCCGAAATGCTCACCGAGACATCTCCACCATAGATCGTCATGATCTAACGGTCCACATCTCTTGTCACACCAAAACCTCCATTGGACCTAGTTAGCTGCTCTGCCAGGGTTTTCTTCCCGATTTTCCCTGCTGCATACACTTACCTTCTCACTGCTCCTCCGCCTCCGCCTAAGCCTTATGTAAGTAGTATAAACCAAGCCCACAGGATTTCATTACATGTTTTAGTGTGTTTGCAGGTTTTCACGGCCGACGAAGAATGAACTTTCTCTACAGTAACGAGAGGTGACACAGAGGCTCATATAACAATTTCGGGCCAATAATCAATGTCAAGGGAACCAGGACAAAGGGTGAATTTTGTGACAGTTAATGGGTCATAGAAATAAACCCTCAGTAAACCCTCCAGCTCAGCGAAGCCCGCCACCTGTACATAGAACACTAAAAAATGATCAAGATCACATATCCAGTGGCAGAAAACAAAGGCATAAAAGATTAATAAACCCTCAATAGCATCAGTGCAGAAATAGTTCGAACAATCAGTAAGGATAAATAATAAAAAAAGCTAAAATAGGTTGAATTACAAAGGGACAGAGCATTTACTAGTGCAGAATGTTGACTGACATAGACGTAGCACATATCCATGCACAAAAGCTTGCCAAGCAGTTATTACACCAAAGAAACTACTACAAGCTATCAAAAGCAGTTATTTAGGAGTATGGGAGTCCTCAAAGCCCATTCTTCAACTTAACTCACACCAGAGGAGATAACAGCACCACTGCAGATAGTATTTCCTCCCAAAGGACACTCTCTGGGGTGATTTCTGTCATGTCAAAGGGCCTCAACAAGCAACGAGGTCACTAAGTCTGTCTAGGATTTAATGTTATCTTTATAACACAACATGGAGTATTCAAATGCCCTCTCCTACATTTGATGATCATTAAAACATTCTTCACCTACTTTTCCCATTTTTCTCTATAAAGACTCTTGGAAGTCTCATTGTAAAAGGTTGGCATTTGGTGATTTCTAAAGTAATACATAGATTGTTGCTTTGAAGAAGCATTGGTGTTTTGAAGGAGTGTGGATGTCTCAGTTTTTTTGTTGATGAATGAGGCTGGACCATTGGCTCCCTGAGCCTGGTTTTGGTGAAGTAATCTCTTATTGTTAATGTTGTTTTCCCGTCTATCACTTTGTTCCATTTTTCTTTGACTTACAGTAGGATAAAAAGTTTAGGCAGAGAAATGTATCTTAGAAGCACCTCTTACCTGTTTATCCTTCACTGTTTATATGTTTTCTGCTACTGAACATGACATGGTAGTCTAATCACTCTCTTGAATATTCAGTTTTTTTTATTTAATAAATGGTTAATTCAGTTGTGCTAAAGATTGTTTAAACGTTCCCTCTTTCTTTGCCACTGAATGTTGTATCTGAAATCTCCCTTTGATTATTAATGCTTGCAGTTTGACATAGAGGTCTATTTCAATCATACCCTCTATTCCTTACTGTAATTATTGTGTTAAAGTTCCCTATAATTGCAGTCCTAGATGTCTAAGGCATTCCCTCTTCTTTGAATATAATTGTATATCTTTGTCAATTAAGCTCTCAACAATGAAATTGTAGGAGGAAATAAAGCGTTCCTCAAATCCTATAATTCATTTAGAAGGTGTTAGTCTACATTTCTCCTCTACTTTGAGTTTTTACATTGATTAAGTCCATAACAGTAAGCTTACTGGAGGAAATAGGGCATTCCTTGAATCCTTTAAGTCATTGTGAAAGGGTTTAGTTTGCTTTTCACTCTTAGTCCTTAATGTTCATCCCATTTCACCTATATTATTCAACATATCCTTGACCAAGTTAGATTTTCCTTTTGGTTTCCCTTCCTTCTCAATCAGAACTATTAGGACCTTCACATGACTCCACTGCCCAATGGCTTGTAGATTACCATGCTCTATCTATACTGCATGAAACACATTTGTCCAACCAAACAAACAAACAACCCTGCACTTCATAACTAGCCTAAAATAAATTTCTAAACCATTCAAGACACATCCTTATAAACATATTGATAGATCCCTCTCTGAGACTAGGAGGGTTAGATCCTAGAGCTCTAAAGCTTGGTTTGCATGTTGCCTTGTCACTTGGCATGTCAATCCGTCAAATAACAGGACACCAACATAATGGCGATCACAGTGGGACTTCTGAGTATATAGTCACATAAATACCTCTAAAAAATCATTAAACCCTCGGTAAATCAAAGAATATCCAGTGAATTTTCCACCTCATCTCCACACCAACATTATGGCGATCATGGTGGGATCAAACTCTAAGTAGAATGTTATTTTAGACATCCTTAAGAACTCAGAAAACCCACATCCTCAAATTGGTAGTTAATTTTTGATGGTGGACAACAACCTATCTTAAAAAAATTTGAAATCATCCACCTAGCGACTCCACAACCCCTAAAATACCAAAAGACTCCACTGGTGATCAGTAGGCCTATTGATTACCCCTGGTTTTCACAAAGACTCCACTGGGGCAGCCCACACTACCATTAAACATCATGCACACCCATGATTAGGAAACTTTTAGGATTAAGTGTTCCTTGTTAAAGACTAGTTTGCCTCTAAAGATTATCATGTATGGATAACTTCTCTTTTCTGTTGGTCTAAAATCAACATAGTGGCCTCTCCACATCCATACATAGCAAAGACCAAATCACTTCACTAATAGAAGACTCTAAACAATTTGCAAAAATGTAGTCAAATTTCATAACAGAGTTGCATTGTGAAATATCAAGTGAATTAGCAGAACTTGAATGTGGGGACCTTCCAAAGGTTATCCTTCTCAGCTCAAAATTCAATGCTAAACCTGAGCTTAAGAAATTTTTCCTAGACTTGGTGGTTGAAAGGTATGAAACTGAGATTGAAATATTTAATTCATAAGAACAATCATACCAATTCAGGGACCCTAGAGCATTTTTGGAAAGTTTCCCTCCCCCTAAGAAAGAAGAAATTTCACTTCCTTTTGATGTGCAGGAAAAGGATGATTGTGCTTTGAAGAGCCACACTGAAGATGCAGTGAACCAAGCTGTCAAGGATGCAGATAGGCTACCAAGCATGGAAGGCCTAAAATAAGAAAGTTTATATCATGTTTATGCTGATCCTATGGCAGAATATATGGAGGCCCTGATTGGCTCAAGTTCCAAAGAATTGACCCTTTGCAAGAGCCAGATACATCAAGAGTGGTCACCAATGGTGGTGGCCTTAGTTTTGAAGACCCACATTCAAAGTATCCTATGGTTATCTCTGACAAGAAGTCAGATTTTCTACCCTTTTTTGTTATTGCTTAACTGGCTACACTGGCACTATTGTATCATATAAAACAACAGATATTTCCAAGATAGATTAGGGTATGTAGGAATGTCAATAAATCTCAGTTGTGAGAATTTAGTTATTTTTTTAGTTTTTGCTTTGAAAGAAAAATAAAAAATACCAAACAGTAAAAAAATAGAAAAGAGGGAAGAAATAAAACAAGAAAGGTATATCCCCATACCAAAAGGAAAGCAAAATATGAAAGTGTGCAAGCTCAAATGCCACTACTTTAAGGAGCACTACTGTACAATCATACAACCTAATTGTTACACCAATTTTTTGGTCATCTAACTCATTATCATTAGATGAACCCAAGTACACCATGTAAGACCAATTTTACCCTAAGTAAAATTGCTTTCGCCATGTCAAATAACATTTTTCCATATTTCCTGGTGATAATTAACCCAAAACAAGGAAATTAATTAAATAAATCATTATTTAATTAATTATTTCCCAGGAATAAATTATTTAAACCATTATTTAATAATATTCCTAGTTAAATTTGACTAAATCATTTTAAATAATTAAATAAATCATTTATTTATTTATTGTTTATAAATAAAGGAATTGACCCAAGTCAAAACACCTTTTCCCTCCAACAAATATAATAAAATATTCCTAAGGGGTGGTTCTAGAATTTGATTAATAATATTTTATTCATGCACTAAGTTCTAGAACACCCAAATATTTTGTTATAAATAGAAGGGTTTTCCCAATTCATGAGTCACCTTCGTTGCATTAGATCACACTGGATCTACTCTTAGTCACCATTTTCCATTTATGTTTTGTGAGCTCCCATTGAGTTCTATGTTTGTCAGGGTTTTCTACCACAATAAGAGAGAGGAATTTTAGATCTGAAATGCTGAGGACTTTCAAGAACCCATCCCATTGAGGAGAACCGGAAAACACCTTTCTTGTTTTCCTCTTAGGTGCCCCATTCTTTAATATAATATAAAACATTCTTTTAAACAAATTGTTCTTGTCTTGTCTATTGGATGCATGTAGCCATATTATATTTTATCTTCTTAATGTCTTTTGTGCTTAGATCTGAATTTTTGCAGCAGAATTAAAGATATTTTTCAGCCATAATCGATGTTAGGGATATTTTTTATGCGTAGCTAAAGTGATCTTTTACGATGAAAGATTCATACTAACAATTGGCGACTCCACACAGGTTTTATTTTACGACCATTGTCGTTTTATCTATTCCTGCATATCCAGCTATTTCAGACCCTAGGGTTTCTCTTCCATTTTCTATTTTTCCTATTTTTATGGTGCTTTCCACCTCTAAAACCCTCAAACAGTAATTTTTTTACCTTCCGTGTGTTTCTGGCCTTATTTCACATGTGACCGACATCAGCCGCAGCTGAGACGACAACTTTTTTCTGAAATCTGCTACCGAGAGAGCCGGATCTGCAGGTCGCACTTATCAGCCGAAAAAGTGTGACCTGAGCTTGAGGATGCACGTTTCTGCCCCAAACCTGCGACCTGGACTGAAAACAGGTCAGAACCTGTGACCTGCACTTTTTCTGCAAATTTTCCAGCACTTTTTCTGGGTTTGTCTGAAGCTTCTGTCAGGGTTTTCCAGCCTCTGCCTCTTTGTTGTTCTCTACACCCCTTTTCAACAGATTTCTCCTTTAGATCCTATTCCCTCCTGACATTAGAACTTTTGGCCTCCTTTTCGTGTGCTTGGCTTAGTTTTTTCCCTCTTATAGACTAGTTTTGAGAGACCCACTTTCTTGGGTTAGATTGATGCATTAATTAGCTGTTAATTTTATGTTATTTCAGTCTTATTTACTACAGATTTATTTTCAGTTACGTAGCACACTTTTTATTTTTCTCTAAAAATGTATGGGTTTAACCAATTAAAATTAATGCACGCCACACACTGACCCTAAGTGAAGAAGCGCCTTGTTAACACTGCCTGGCAAAGACTTTAAAATCAATTGTCACTGCACCTCTCTGCCCTTGACCTCACTTGATTTTGTCCCTCCCTACCCTTGTCGATTTTTCTTCTTCCCGTCATCATTGTGCCCCCAAGGCGCCTCTCCTAGAGACTTCTTGGCCTTCACCCTTAGTTTCCAGTTGGTTGACTTCCTCCTTCCCGTCGTCATCGAGTAAGTCCTCCCCCGAGTCCGCAGTCCGACTCTTCCTCTGATTGTTCAGGTTCCCCCCTACTCTTGGTTCTCCCCCTGTCACTTTCACCATGTCTACTTCAGGGCCTACTACCAACAACAACCCCAGTACTACTGCTGTGTCCGTTTCCAGTGGAACCACTTCTGGACCTACCTCCACTGCCCCATTACTCCCTTACATGGCCGGCCTTAGTCTCCCCGATTTTAATCAGCTGATCAGTGACCCTATCCGCCACGATGTTAGTTGGCCTAATATGCCAAACAAGCTCCCCTCCGACATTCCCAAGTTCAAAGGCCTTGCTAGTGAAGATCCCTCCAACCATATCAGATCTTTTCACATGTGGTGTTCCTCCATTTCCATTACTGATGACTCCATTCGTCTTCGATTTTTCCAACGCACGCTCACCGACAAAGCTTCTAAATGGTATGTTGATCAAGCCACCTCTTCCCATACCACCTTTAGGACCATTTCCAAGCCTTTTTATCGTATTTCTAGCTCCCTCTCCGATACAACACTGGTACTGAACTCTTAACATCTTTCCATCAATCCTCTTTGACCTGCCTTTCTGCCCATGTCCAGGAATGGCGGCGAAGACGGAGCTTGTGTCGCACTCCCCCCTTTGAAGATCAAGTTTACATGGACTGGTTCCTTCGCTCTCTCTTACCTCCCATTGGCAAAGATGTTGCCTCCCATTTTCCCCAAACTAAAGAAGCCACCCTCCAAATAGCCTTGAAATATGACCTTATCTATGCCCAATCTGGTTATGTTTATACCGTCCTTCCTGACCTCCCCAACCCCAGTGGCCCTAATGCCTCGGGGGCATCTCACTCTACCAATGGTATCGTTGGAGCCCTGTCACATACCTATGCCCAACCCCTTCCGAGATATGGTTTCCCTTTAGGAGGGGCCAGCCCCTCCGACACTTTTTCCCCTCCAGGTAGCATGTATACAGGATGCGACATCCATCCTCCTTTTTCCCACACTCCTGCTTACCTCAATGTTGCCCATCCTACCGCTTATCCATACCCACACCCTGGTGTCCCAGCTCCTCCAACATTTGGACCTCCCACTCCCTTTCCTTCTCCACCCCTACCACCGCACTTACTACCCCCTCCAGGGCAAGTATTTGCACAACAGGGGGCAACTACTCCTCTTCCTTCTCAAAGAAAGAGGAAAGGAAATCAATCCTATTTTGGTAATCGTGGACCCAATCGTTCTAGTATTGCCTCTACCACCGCCAACCTGTCACAGGGCTCTTAGCCCAAGCCAGACAGGCCACTTCACACTAATAAGCCCTATTCGTGTTGCAGTGTTTATGGTCACTACATTCACGATTGTCCCTTATTACCACAAATGCGGCAGATGTGGGAGTCTCAGGCCACCGTGCGGGGACAACACTCCTCCCCTACTGTCCCTCCCACCCTAGCCACTTCTCAACCCGCTATATTTACCTCTCCTTTCCCTCAACAAGGATTCATGGCCACTCAACCACCTCATGCTCCGGTAACCACTCAATCTTCCCCTTCTGGTTCCTCTGATTACCAGATTCTCATGATGGCCTCTGACCCACCTCTCACCATCGACCTCAACCTTCAAATTCAGTCTCGTTAGTATTCCACGCCTCCTGTTCCGTCTATCCTCGAGTCCCATCTTCAGCTCCTACAGAGCCTCTGTCGACACCCAATTATCCCTTGCAAATACCTCCGCCCAAAGCTGAGGCTCATAACAAGACTCCTAAGGGCCCCTTACGCTGAAATGTTGCCCCTGGTCGGGCTGCCCTTTCATACAATATAGTAGATGATCTGGCACAATCTCCTACTTCCATTTCAACACTGGAACTCCTCCAGTCATGTCCTTCTCAAAAGAAGTCTCTACTATCTGCTGTGGGTGCTATAGATCCTGCTGATGACCAATTGATTTTTTTCGACGCCCGTCAGTCAGACCCTCCCCCTCTTCCTCCTTCTGTTGCTTTCCAAATCCCAGTCAAAATCCAAAATGCCACTGTCGCTCAGTGTATTATTGATGAGGGGGCATCCACCTATGTGATGTCCGCTTCAGTTTGGAAACAACTTGGATCCCCTGAGCTGGCCCCTTCCACGATCACCCTTCATGCGTGGGATGGCCATGCCTCCTAGCCCATTGGCCTCTTTCGTAATTGTCCTATCACCCTTGCAGGAAAAACTGTTTGTGTCAACGTTGAAGTAATCGACGCCCCTCTTGAGTACAACATTATTTTGGGGCGTAGCTACACCTATGCCATGTCTGTCGTCCCATCCGCAGTCTACTACAAGATGCTCTTCCCTCATAATGGCAAGATTGTCACCATTGACCAGTTGACCTACCATGAACCAAAATCTCAGACCTCGCTTGAGTCCACCATCTCTACTATCACCAATAAACCAACTGTTGATTCTTTGACCAGTGTTTCCCCTGGCGTCTATAAAGACTCCTCCTTTCTTGGAACCTTTTTAGACCTTCCTCCCGTACACGATCCTAGCATGGAAAATGTTTGCATGATGAAATATTCTTGGGCTGACCTTGCACAGCCCATCTTGGCTAGTAAGAAAATTCACCCTCACCCAACTCCACCATCTCCTAGCCCTTCGCCCCCGCTAACCCACCTTCTTCCTTTGGAATCTCCTTCCCCGAACATTCCTCCTGGCCATTTCCCTGCTGGTCAGATTCCTTTCCTTGCTCCCCCTCCTGGCGCTCATTCCGTCCCTATCTTGGCTACCCTATCCCTCCCCAACTTGAACTTGGGCATACCCGTCTCGTACCTAGACCCCCCAACCCCTACCCTGCCTGGCCAACCCAAACCTTATCTTGCTTTGACCCCGGTTCAACCGATACCCATGGCTTCTCCCGCTGCACCTGTACCTCAGTCCCCTCATCAGGAACCACCTCGTATGGAAACCATGTCAGGTGCCACTAGCCAAGCTCGCAGGGGGGCATCCAAGGACAAAGCCCCCTCGACAACTTTTGCCCCTCCTCGACCTCCAAAGCATCCCATCCAGTGTGCTTTGTGCGATGTTGTCGGACATGCAACCCATACTTGCCCTGAATTACCACATCTCAAAATCATGGTCAATGAGACATTTCCCGAATTTTCTCTTCCTGAAGTCTTTGTCACCATACCTGATTCTCTTCCTAAACTTAAACACTTGCGCACCAATCACCCTTGTTCTTTGTGCGATTTCCATGGACATTACACCCATATTTTCCCCTACCTTGACAAGTATCACGCTTCTTTAGCCGCATACCACCAATTCGAAGCCGCGCTTGCCCGTCATCCTTCTTCCCTACCACCAGACCCATGTCTCCCCTGATTACCATTCCTCATCCTGATACTAAAATGACCAAAACCTCAGCCACTATTTTCTACCTTTCCTCATCCCCGCGTTTCCTGGCACCCGACCCCTTAGTGCCTTCACCCGCCCGTTCGCTCAACCACTCATCTATTCGCTCCGATGTCACCCCTCCTGCCGACACACATGTGAGCCTTCCCCCTCCAAATCAGGTGTCTCATATTTCTACCTCCTCATATCCTCCTCTTCCTCCCACCCTTCCCATATTTCAAACCGATGAAGACATCATGGAAGCCATGACCGCACCTGATTTTCCGTGGGACGATATGCACCATCGTGCATGCTTCCTACCCCACCATTCCCATAACCAATATGCCCTTGAATATAAATACTTCATTCCCGATAAAGTTGATTGTTTCAAAAACCCCATCCCTGCACCTGACGCTTTCGAAGAAGGTAATATGGCTAATATCTCTCCTACCATCAAAATAGACTTTTCTGTCAAACCAGGTATTGAAGAACATATCACCATGGGTGCCCAATGCACTCCGGAAGAAATTGAAGCCTACACCAAACTATTCAAAGAATTTTGTGATATTTTCGCTTGGTCCTACTTAGAAAAGCCCAGACTCGATCCTGCCATTGTCGAACATCACATCGACACATGGCCTAATGCCATTCTAGTCTGTCAAAATTTAAGACCCATTCATCCTTCTAGATGCAAAGCCATAAAAGCTTAAATCGATAAGCTCCGGCAGGATGGTTTCATTTACCCCATCGAATATACCACTTGGGTGTCTAACCCAGTTCCCATCCTCGAAAAACAAGGCACCATTCATGTTTGCACTGACTTTCGCGATCTGAACAAAGCTTGTCCCAAAGACAACTTCCCCACACCATTTATTGACCAAATCATAGATGAGTGTGTGGGGCACGAGATTCTCTCCTTTATGGATGGCTTCTCTGGATACAACCAAATTGTTATCCGTCGTGCTAATCAACTTAAAACTGCGTTCATTAGTCTGTGGGGCACTTTCGCATACCGAGTCATGCCATTTGGCCTTAAAAATGCCAGCACCACCTTTCAACGAGCCATGTCTTATTGTTTCCATGACTTATCCCATATTATCCTTTCCTATTTAGATGACCTTATTGCATGTTCTAAACATCGGGCGCAACACCTTCATGACCTACGTACCATTTTTCTCTGATGCCGCAAGTATAAAATTTGCCTTAACCCATTGAAATGTGTCTTCTGTGTTCCCGTCAGTCATCTCCTTGGCTTCATCATGTCAAAATATGGGATAACTCTCGACCCTTTGAAGGTTCAAGCCATTCTTGAACTTCCTATGCCTCGTACCTTACGCCAGCTTCAAATATCCAAGGAAAAGTTAATTTTCTTCGCTGATTCATTCCTGACTATGCCACTACCGCACATGGTTTTCATAGACCTCTTCAATCTCACACCCCTTTTTTCTGGGATACGTATGCTCATGATTCTTTTGATGCCCTCGAGCATGCTCTCACATTCGCTCCCTTGATCTATCCCCCTGACTTTGACCGAGATTTCATCCTATACATCTCCGCTTCCACCTATTCGGTTGCTAGTGTCCTTATGTAGGAGGATGATAATGGTATCGAACATGTGATCTATTATGTCAGTAAGAGCCTTGCCGGTCCACCTGTGTCCTACTCGAATGAAGAAAAATTAGCACTAGCTGTCGTGTTCTCAGTTCAAAAACTGCGTCATTATATCCTCATGCGTTCCACCAAGGTTGTGACTGATTCCAACCCCATGGCTTTCCTATTGAGTCGCCGCATCATCAATGGGAAGTATGCCAGTTGGGTCGTTATCCTACAAGAATTCGACCTTGAATTTTTCACCCCAAAAAGTAAGAAAGGTTTAGTCCTCACTGAACTCATTTCTGATTTGCCTACCAGAACACAAGATACTCCAATTAATGGTGCTCTTCCCGATGAACATTTTTTTGCCATCACCATCGACGATCCCTGGTACGGTGACATCCTTACTTACTTGCGAACCCAAAAGCTCGCCCTTCATCTTGATCGTGATGCTCGATGACGTATCCGACACCAAGCCTCTCGCTACCTTCTAATCGGCGATGACATTTATCGTTGCAGAGTAGATACTGTCCTTCATCGTTGCCTCACACACGCTGAAGCTGAGCAAGTCCTCAATGCCTGTCATAGCGGCGCTTGTCGTGGCCACCTATCCGGCCTTGCCACCGCCCAAAAAATCATGCGTGCTTGGTATTTTTGGCCTTCTCTCTTCAGTGATTGCATTGAAGCAGTCAAACACTATTCCAATTGCCAACATTTCACCCCCAAGGCATGAGCTCCTCCCGCTCCTCTCCATCCTGTCATCACCATCGGTCCTTTTTGTAAATGGGCCATCAAATTTATGGAATGTCGACCTCCATCTACTAGTAACCACAAATATATCACCGTGGCAGTTGACTATTTCACTAAATGGGCCGAAGCTATGCCAACGTTTAACAATACGGCAGCCACTGCAACCCTCTTTTTCTTTAACCATGTCATTGCTCGATTCGGAGTTCCAAAACAGTTAGTCTCGAACCATGGCCGACATTTCGAAGATCAGATTTGGTAGGAGCTATCCTCCCTATTGGGTTTCGTGCACCAATATTCATCTTCTTATTACCCCCAAGGTAATGGCCAAGTTGAAGTGGTCAACAAAATTCTTAAGACCATGCTTGAACGAATGGTGAATAAGCACAAAACCAATTGGCATCTCATGCTCTTCCCTGATTTGTGGGCTTATCGTACTTCTGTTAAAACTGCCACCGGTTTCACTCCTTTCCACCTTGTCTTTGGCAAGGAGGTAGTCTTACCAATCGAATGTGAAATCCCTTCCCTTCACTTAGCCGTCGAACTTCTCCCTGATACCCAACCTCTAGAACAACGACTCATCATGCTCGAGCATGCCTCTGAAGATAGTCGTGTTGCACTGCAAACTCTTGAATCGACCAAAAAGTGCACCAAAGCTCAGTATGACCGAAAAGTTCACCCTCGTACCTTTCATGAAGGTGACCTTGTTCTAGTATATGACCAGGCCCACAATACCCTTGATCATGGGAAGTTGGACTCATTATGGCTAGGTCCTTACATTATCAGTAAAGACCTTGGTAAGGGGGAATATCTTTTAGAGGACTTTGAAGGCCAAATCCTTCCTAATCCTCGCAATGCACTCTATCTTAAGAGATATTACCCTTAGAATTTTCCATTCGAGATGCGTGTTTTATTTTCTTCTAGATAGCCAGCACCTGTTTGTTTTGCATTTCGATACTTCACCAAGACACCTATTGTCCATGAAGCCTTACTTCACCTCCCCTCAAAATCGGATTTTCTCACTTACAACACAGGTCATTGGGGGCACCACCTTGCCTCCATACTCATTCCTGTTTGTGTCAATTTCCATCATGAGATACCATTTTTTACTCATGTTTTCCATGATCCCCTTTGGGTCACCCCCCATTTCATTATCATCACTATTTTCCGTCCGTTCGTCGCTCTACTATTTTCCCCTCATGCCTTAGTTGAGGTTCCCTTATTGCCTCACCTATGGCGGACCTACTTCTGTCGACATCAACTCATTTACTCCAGAAGCCAGGTCTAGGGGGTAGTGTACCTTGGTTCAAGATCTTCTCATCATGATCATGATCTATACACTTGATGGTCTAGTGATGCAGCAGCAGCTATTCGTGATTCCCGGGCGTGTGTGAGATGTCTCAACCCTCATGAGGGGGTGGCGCTGCAGGTAGCCCCCCACATGCTCGGATGACTTCTTCATTTCAACCCTTGATGCAGCTCCTCTCATTTGATGATATCGGCTTCAACTGCTTGCATCGCCTCTTTGATTTGCTTGTATCAGTCAGATTTTGCGAGCCCTTCCCCGTGTGTAGGGGGCATTTGGGTGTATTTGTATCTCATGTGCTAAAACCTTCTTGTATAAGTCCTGAAGGTTATTCCAGGCATCGTATGTATGTGGGATTCATAATTTTATTTCTCTGGCTCATGTTTAAGCCAGCATATGCTTCATTATTGTGTTCCGTGGTTTTCCGGGCGCCTTATTCTGTGTACTATTGTCTCAGCAGGCATAGGTATGCCTCCCCCACCGCCTTTAACACTGGTACCACTTCATCACCTAGAGACTTGTTGCACCTGTAAGTCTCGTCTCCTCCGGGTCTAGTCCTTTAGCACATTAAGACTACCTTACATTCCTCTCTCTCACTTCCCTCTTGATACCTAGTGATTGAGTTCTTACAACGTACTTCGGTCATACGATTTTCTCCTAACACTCGTACGTTGGGGGGAAATCTGTTACACCAATTTTTTGGTCATCTAACTCATTATCATTAGATGAACCCAAGTACACCATGTAAGACCAATTTTACCCTAAGTAAAATTGCTTTCACCATGTCAAATAACATTTGTCCATATTTTCTGGTCATATTTAACCCAAAACAAGGAAAATAATTAAATAAATCATTATTTATTTAATTATATCCCCATCATCTCCCTAAAATAATAAATAAATCATTTATTTATTTATTGTTTATAAATAAAGGAATTCACCCAAGTCAAAAGACCTTTTCCCTCCAACAAATATAATAAAATATTCCTAAGGGGTGGTTCTAGAATTTGATTAATAATATTTTATTCATGCACTGAGTTCTAGAACACCCCAATATTTTGTTATAAATAGAAGGGTTTTCCCCATTCATGAATCACCTTCATTGCATTAGATCACACTGGATATACTCTTGGTCACCATTTTCCATTTTTTGTTTTGTGAGCTCCCATTGAGTTCTATGCTTGTCAGGGTTTTCTACCACAATAAGAGAGAGGAATTTTAGATCTGAAACGCTGAGGACTTTCAAGAACCCATCCCATTGAGGAGAATCGGAAAACACCTTTCTTTTTTTCCTCTCAGGTGCCCCATTCTTTAATATAATATAAAACATTCCTTTAAACACATTGTTCTTGTCTTGTCTATTGGATGCATGGAGCCATATTATATTTTATTTGCTTAATGTCTTTTGTGCTTAGATCTGAATTTGTGCAGTAGACTTAAAGATATTTTGCAGCCATAATCAATGTTAGGGCTATTTGTTATGCGTAGCTAAAGTGATCTTTTACAATGAAATATTCATACTAACACTAATCATGATTGGGAAGATTTCAATTTACTGCTGATAGGATGGTGAAGAAGATCTGCCAAACTATTTAATCTTGGCTTATCAGTAGAACAGATTAGGATAGAAGAAAGAAAGGTTCAAACATGTTGAAAATCTGAACCTAGAATCATAAGAAAATATGGCTCTAATTCTCTCAAAACTTGAGCCAAATAAAAGAAGAGAAATGGTTCTAAAATGCTCAAAACTTGAACCATCCAAAAAGGAGAAAATAGCTCTAAAAAGATCAAAACTAGAGCTGAAATGAAAGGAAAGGTGGCTCTAAAAAGCTCAAAATCTGAGTCACAATAAGAAGGAAAAATGTTTGGATTTTAGATCTTTAGCCTTCAAAATTTTGGTTTCGAATTTCTACAAGTTTCAGTTCATGAGCAGCTTGTTTCTATGCCATGGAACCACAAAAAATCAGACAGCCTAATCCTGGTTTGGCTGTGTTTCAATTTCTATTTTAGAATATAGAGAATGAAAATCCGTCAGACTGTTTAATCCTGGCAGGTATTAGTTTGGGTAGAGAAGCTATGTGTCCAACTGTTTAAACTGGTCTCATGGAGGAATAAGGGTAGAATTAGATTATTTTTTTCTTTCAATAAAATGTTGAAGAAAGAGTTTGCCAGTCCAAGTGCACTCTGAAGAAGAAAAAATGTTAGAATCATAGGAATGGGTAGGTAGAGATGTTGTTTTAGAGATTTCCATTGTCTTAGGTTATTGCAAAGATCATCAGCTTAGAAGAAGGACAACCAAAGAAAGAAAATTTTCTGCCCAATGGATGAGGCACTGGACTGATGAAAACCAGAGATTTATAGCTGGGATTCTAGACACCTAAAGAGAAAGCTATCATCCCCAAGTGGAGCAACTGTTATCCACCTATAAATTTTGTTGTACCAAACAAGTGGCTAAATTTGTCATCAAGCCTTCAAGTGATAAATCGCCTTGAAAATATATCATCCTTGAAGTATTTTGTTTTTCCTATCCTGGAGGTTCATTTTCACTGTTGTTTTCATCTTAAGCCATGCTGATTCACCAAAGAAAGTTGTTCCAAAGGCCTCTGAAACTTCTTGTTTTCACTTATTTCCCCCATTTTCATAAAGCCTTCTTTTCATCCTTTAACCCTCCATTTATCTTCTGAAAAAGCTTTAAATCCCCTTTAAACCTTCAAAGATTCATCTACAGGTTTAAAAAAACTTTCCTTTTCTCTCTATTGAAAGCTAAAAAACCCTCAAAAATCCTTTCAAAAGGCCTTAAAGCAGTCCTTTTAACTTTTGGTTTATTAGCCCCTGAGGGCCTATAGTTTTAGCCCTTTTCCTCACATAACCTCATCCCCATGACCAGGCGCTAAGCCCTCATTGCTCATCGCAATCGGAGTTTCCTCTTCCTTGACTTCCCTTTACTCTTCTAATATTCCGATGCGATAAACACCTTTTCTTCTGCCTTCGGTCCTTCCACTTTCCACAAAACCATGTTTTTCCTTATAATTAGCCCCCACCATCGCAATCACAAAAAGTTGTTTCCCTTTGTTATTTTATTTTTCCCCAACCCCCGAAAATGCGATGTAATCTTGGCCGTTGATCTGAGAAGATCTATGGCCATCGCATCACCTAGTCCTTCGACCTCCTCTTGCTATGCGACAAACATCACACATCACCACCTATCCCACCTGTTTCTCTGCCTTGCATCTCTATGCCTATCGCGTACAACCTGCACCGTCTGATCAGACACCCCAGATCTAACGGTTGCTATCCAAAATTGCAAAATGTTTACAACCGAGGTTTAACGCTCTGAAATTTTGCGAAATGGGCGGTTTTGAAGATCCATGTGTTGGTCAATGTATGGAATCACATTCGATTCGCTCAAAACCTCCTCCCCCCATTTTGTTATAAGAAAACCATTCTCGGTTTTCTGCCATACCGCTACCCTCCGCAACGTCACTCCTGATTTAATCCTAGTCGTCGATCTCTGAGATCGCACAGTCCATGTTATATCATGAACTCATTCATTTTCCCTCCATCTCTCTCCCAAAACAATCACCGAGATATCTCCACTGTAGATCTTCCTGATCTAATGGTACACGTCGCTTATCGCACCAAAACCTCCATTGGACCTAGTTAGCTACTTTGCCAAGGTTTTCTTCCTGATTTTCCCCGCTACATACACTTACCTTTTCACTGCTCCTCCACCTCCACCTAAGCCTTCTGTAAGCAGTCTAAACCAAGCCCACAGGATTTCATAACATGTTTTAGTGTGTTTGCAAGTTTTCATGGCCGACGAAGCATGAACTTTCTCCACAGTCACGAGAGGTGACACAGAGGTTCATATAAGAATTTCGGGCTAAGAATCAATGCCAAGGAAACTAGGAAAAAGGGTGAATTTTGTGACAGTCAATGGATCATAGGCATAAACCCTCAGTAAACCCTCCAGCTCAGCGAATCTCGCCACCTGTACATAGAACACTAAAAAATGATGAAGATAACATATCCAATGGTAGAAAACAAAGGCATAGAAGATTAATAAACCCTCGAGAGCATCAGTGTAGAAACAGTTCGAACAATCAACAAGGATAAATCATAAACAAAGCTAAAAAAAAGTTGAAGTACAAGGGGACAGAGCAGTTACTGGTGCAGAATGTTGACTGACACAGACATAACCCATCTCCATGCACAAAAGCCTGCCAAGCAGTTATTACACCAAAGAAACTACTACAAGCTATCAGAAGCAGTTATTTAGGAGTATGGGAGTCCTCAAAGCCCATTCTTCCACTTAAATCACACCAGAGGAGATAACAGTACCACTGCAGATAGTATTTCATCCCAAAGGACACTCTGTAGGGTGATTTCTGTCATGTCAAAGGGCCTCAACAAGAAACGAGGTCACTAAGTCTATATAGGATTTAATGTTATGTTTATAACATATCATGGAGCATTCGAATGCCCTCTCCTACCTTTAATGATCATTAAAATCTTCTTCACCTAATTTTCCCATTTTTCTCTATAAAGACTCTTGGAAGTCTCATGGTAAAAGGTTGGCATTTGGTAATTTCTAAAGTAATACATAGATTGCTGCTTTGAATAAGCATTGGTGTTCTGAAGGAGTGTGAAGGTCTCTGTTTTTATGTTGATGAAGGAGGCTAGACCATTGGATCCCTGAGCCTGGTTTTGGTGAAGTAATCTCTTATTGTTAATGTTGTTTTCTCGTCTATCACTTTGTTCCATTTTTCTTTGACTTACAGTAGGATAAAAAGTTTAGGCAGAGAAATGTATCTTAGAAGCACCTCTGACCTATTTATCCTTCACTATTTATATGTTTTCTGCTACTGAACATGACAGGGTAGTCTAATTTCTCTCTTGAATATTCAGTTTGTTTTATTTCAAAAATGGTTAATTCAGTTGTGCTAAATATTGTTTAGGCATTCCCTATTTATTTTCCACTGAATGTTGTATCTTAAATCTCCCTTTGATTATTAATGCTTGCAGTTTGACAGAGAGGTCTATTTCAATCATACCCTCTATTCCTTACTGTAATTATTGTGTTAAATTTCCCTATAATTGCAGTCCTAGATGTCTAAGGCGTTCCCTGTTCTTTGAATGCAATTGTATGTCTTTGTCGATTAAGCTCTCAACAGTGAAATTGTAGGAGGAAATAGGGTGTTCCTTGAATCCTATAAATAATTTAGAAGGTGTTAGTCTGCATTTATCCTCTGCTTTTAGTGTTTACATTGATTAAGTCCATAACATTAAGCTTACTGGAGGAAATAGGGCGTTCCCCAAATCCATCAAGTCATTGTGAGAGGGTTTAGTTTGCTTTTCACTCTTAGTTCTTAATGTTCATCCCATTTCACTTATATTATTCAACAAATCCTTAACCAAGTTATATTTTCCCTCTGGTTTCCCTTCCTTCTCAATCAGAACTATTAGGACCTTCCAATGACTCCACTGCCTAATGGCTTGTAAATTCCCATGCTCTATCTATACTGCATGAAACACATTTGTCCAACCAAACAAGCAAACAACCCTGCACTTCATAACTAGCCTAAAATCAATTTCTAAACCATTCAAGACACATCCTTATAAATATATTGAGAGATCCCTCTCTGAGACTAGGAGGGCTAGATCCTAGAGCTCTAAAGCTTGGTTTGCATGTTGCCTTGTCACTTGGCATGCCAATCCGCAAAATCACAGGACAAAAATAGTTGCAGCTGTAGGAGGAAGCTTGGCCAGATTCTGGAATGAGGAAATGGAGCTGAAAACCCTCTCCTTCCTTGAGAATTAGGTAGGGATTCCCGACCAAGAACACCCTTGTGCTCAAGAACAGTACAACCCTGCTAAATAGCCCGGGTATGCAAGTCTAAGCATACCATATGAAAATGATAAACCAATAGCATAAAGAAAATGGGCTACCATCTCCTCCTTATAAAGAAAATGAACTCCTCCCAACATCGGTCCCATCCACACTTTCCACCTAGCTCATGCAAGTGGAGCCTCCTCTAAAACTGCGCTGCCTTTTCATGGATATTCCTCCTCTTGGACAGCGTCGATGACTTAGTAAAATATGAGTAAATAAAAGTGATCCCGATCATATTCACACCCTTAGGTGCTTAATCTAGCAGCTTATTCACCCTCCTCTCACACAAGGGGTGTTATTTCTCCATCTAAGGGGGTTAAGGGGTCTCCTTACCCATTTTATTCAACAAAATTAAAATATGCAAACTATAATGCTCCTTTTAGCATGGGGCTAAAATTTAGGAACATTACATGCAGTGTCTCCTATAAACTACGCAGTCATAGCCTAGGGCTACATTTTTTTTTGTTACAAATCTATTGCCGGGTTATATTCTGAAAGAAAAAGCGGGAGATAAATCTCCAGATTGGCGCAGCTTTGTTGGGGGATGTAGCGCCAAAGAAGAAATGAAGTCAATATTAGATTCATCAATACATTGTGCTTCCGAAGCCGTTAAGAAGCGAAACCCTTCCGTAGACTCGATGAATCCCAACAAGCAAAAGGAGAAAGCTTATTTTACATTGCATTTGTAATTTTTTCAAGAATCGCCGCCCAAGGATGGAGAATGCGCCGATCTTTTCACTTCCGAGAACTTGATGATTGAAGTGATCGTCTTGTTTTCGTTTTCCATGTCTCTCGTGAAGCGAACCCAAGCAAAACGAGGTAGTAAAGTGATGGAGAGTGGGAATTAGGGTACCGTCTCAAAAGTGCAGGAGCCTGCCAAATAACCATAGCCTAGGGCATTCTTAGTGTAGCAGTATAGTTCACATTTTATGTACATGATCTATTGAGGCTTGTATTGCCAATCTTGAGTGACTCTTTCCTCAAGATATTCTATACAATTTTGCTGCTATGATCAATGTGATGGCTATTGAGATATTCTGACATCTTATGCATTAAAATAACGTTGTTATTCCATTGTATGTTCGTACATTGCTATAGTCCCTTCATTGGGCACTTTTTCAAGACAAGTAGGTGTGGGAAACCTATTTAACCCACCTAGAGTGATTTCTTTTGAGCCTCCTCTTGGATTTTGGTCTTCAATACATTGATCTAAGGGATACAGGTCTTGGTTTCAAATTTTTTAGTAGCCATTCTTAAAAAATGCATTTTTTAGGCATGCCTTGCTGAGCAATCCCATTTGGGGATATTACACTTTCCTCCTAAAGAACCCTCTCCTTCTTTCTAGTTTTTAGGCCCTTCTCCAGCAAGCCTATCATTCCTTTCTTGGTAGAGTATCCTCACCATCCACTACAAGAAAAAAGCAAATTGGTGAGGGTCACGCTTGTGACGGACCTTTAAGGTCCATGACCAATGTCACATATGGTGACGGTCCTTAAAAAACCGTCATTGTAAGTGTATATAGTGATGGTCCTTTATGGTCCGTCACAAAAGACATTTTCAATGACACTTTTGGTGAGGGTCATTAAAGGCCCATCACTAATTCTCTCTTTGGTGACACTTCTAGTGACGAACTTTTAATTACCCCCACCAATGCTCTTTTTTTTACTTTTGGTGACGGTCAAAAAATGTCTGTCATCATTGATCATTAAAATACCATCACTGTAAGTGTATATAGTGATGGTCCTTTATGGTCCGTCACCAAAGACATTTTCAATGACACTTTTGGTGAGGGTCGTTAAAGGCCCATCACTAATTCTCTCTTTGGTGACACTTCTAGTGACGAAATTTTAGGACCCTCACCAATGCTCTTTTTGTTACTTTTGGTGACGGTCAAAAAATGCCCGTCATCATTGATCATTCCAATGTGTTTTTGATGACACTATGTGCCTGTTATTATTATTTTTGTCAAAAGATAACGATTTAATACCATTATTGTGGAGTATTTTTTATAATATGTCCAAGGCCATAGTGGTTAGGGTCAATCAATTTTTTTAGAATTAATTAGTGTGTATCATTTCCCTCAAGTAATGACTAGTCGAATAGAGATTTCCTATGAGTCAACACATGATTCATATATATTAAGTTTATTATCTAGCAAATTCCCTTTAGATAAAGTTCCACTATTGTGTGTAGGAAGTATATTATTCAATACATAATCAAGCTTTGACAATTCTATTAATGAGAAAGACCTAAAAATCCTCAACAATCTGGCACACCTTAAATTAATGCTTTGGCACACGCTAACATTTCTTAGCACCCCAGATGTCTTGGAACATCATTGTACTTAGAACATCTTGTGATGACACCGACGCCCAAGCAAATGGTGGCATGTGCTAGCACAACATGGAACTCTCCTAGCATGTGTTGGCATGCTGCATATAGTCCTTAGCATGCCCTGGAACACCTTGGTTAATGCATTGACATACATTAGCACTTGGCACACAATGCCACTTGGCATGTATTGGGACCTATTATTAGTGTGCCTAGCATGCCCCTTTTCAAAAATATAAAGTCTTGACTTACTAACCCTCTTATTGGTTCTTCATTTTGTTTCCTTGACACATATTGACATACCCTGGCACCCTATGCCACATCCTTAGCACCTAGCATGTATTGACATATCTTGGCACTATTAATTTTCACATGATATAATTAGCACACCTTGGAACTCCCAAGCACACTTTGGGAATTCTTGACATGCCTTGATATTCCCTAGCATGTCTTACCAATGCTTAGCATACCTTGTCACTCCCTCCTTGGCATGACAACTAACACTCACTAACACTAGTCTCTGGCACAAGTTCCTCATATTAATTAACTTCCATGAATTTTTACCTAGTGCTCCCTTAATGTTTTTTCCTAGTAATCCTTAACACTCATCAACATGCATTATCACTCTCTAGCACACCTTAGAACTCTTCAACATTCCCTTCCACTTCATAACATGCATAACACTAGTCCGTGACACATATTGGCGCTTGGAAAGTATTAGCATGATTGGAATACGTTGAGATGCCTTGGTATGATTTGGCATGGTTTGATATTAAATTTATTCGTGATGATCAATTGTTGGAAAGTAGATGAGAAGCAACAAAGGAATACTTGGCACTTAGAATGCAATAAGACTTTTCACTTGGCACCTATTGCCCCCTAGTGTTGGTGTGCCTAGCATGCCCCTCTTGGAAAAGGTAAATTGATGACTTATTAGACCTCTTATGTGTTCATTTCCTTTTAGTTTAACTTTTTTCTCCCTTTTGTTGTCTTGACAGACCCTGACACACATTGGCACACCCTTGCACATCTTGGCATGCCTTATCACTTGGCACATCTTAACATGTTTGACATGTATTCCCACTATCTGGCACATCAAGGGGGTGAAGAGAGATGTAGTCCTAAAGTAGGTCGAGTACGAGGGCCAAGTAAGGGTACTTTCTAAAGGGAGGTCATGATCATCCTCCAAGAGCAAGATCATCATGTGAGGGTTCAAAAGAATGTTGCATACCTTAATGGTCGGTTTGTGCTAGGAAGTAGGATGGCATATTGTTGGTTCTCTTCTAGCAGATCGAGCTTAAGAGAGGTTTCTCATGAGAATCTTGGCATGTGATTTTAATGGTGTCTTTGTGTGAAGGCCGCATAAAATTTTGAAATGTTGAAATTTGCAACAAGAAACAGTGATATTGGAAACCAGAAAGGACAAAAAAAAAATGCACCCATACTGGTGAGGAATTTTGATGCACCAAGAGTGAGGAATGTGGGGCATCTAATTTATTTTTCCCTTAAGTAAATTGGAAAATAAATTGTAATTTCATCTCATAACAACTTGTGTCAGTTAATTAAGTCATGATGACCAAGTTAGCTCAAGAAATTCAAGTACTTGAGGGTCTAAGATGAGGCATCTAGAGGGATTCTAATATTTTTGGGGTCTAGTTGAACTTGATGCATTAGTGGGGTGAAAGTGTAATTAACTTAATTAAATGAGTTAAAATTAGTTTAACTAGTTCTAACTGAGTGATGAGCAAGTGAGAGGTCCAGTGAATTAAATTAGATTTAATTCACAATGAGTGATCAATCATATAACTGAAAATTTGCTATTAATAGTTGCATGCATGTCAGTTTCGAGGGATACCTAGCGGAGACAGAGGCTAAAGGGAACATAACTATCAGTTGTATTCAGAGAAAATTTCCCATGTGCAATTATAAAGTCATTGGGATGCCATGATGGAATGCGCAATCAAGGAAGACTGATTTTCCTAATTAATAAGGATTTAATTCCCTAGGAATTGCATGAGCAAGGCAGGCTGAAGTAAGTATGAGAATTGGCTAAGTACTAGACCGAGTTTGCCTAGATCAACGGGAGACAATTGACAGAGTGCTAGAGAATCTCATGAGAGATTAAGCATTAATGTATTGTTTCATGATTCCTTGACTTAATACACAATAGGGATAGAGGGGTTTTGAGCAGTTTCTTTCCCCAAATACATCATGTTGTTGTGCAATTGGTAATTTATTTATTTTACTTATATGTGATTGTGCAATCGTGTTTTGTTTTCGCAAATTGTAGGAAGGATTCAATATATTGTTTTAGTAGATTACAAGATCAGATTGAATCTCGTTGGTTAGATTTTCTACATGGTATCAGAGCAGGAATTTTTTGGGCGGTGAGTTTGCAGAGAATATCTAAATATATTGGTGGAAAATTTTCAAAAACAAATATAATATTTGGATTCCTTGTGAAAATCTGCCCAAATGGAAAAAAAAAAATCGGTTGAATTGGAGCTCGGATGAGGGAGATATCATCGATTTAAAATCAACTCTTTTTTAGAAACTTTTTGTAACGTTGGGACAATGCGCGAGTTAAGAACCTATATGTACTTGAGGTACTAGATGCATGCAAATATTTTAGGAGAAAGGCAGAAGTTAGAGACTTGGTGGTTTAGAGGGAGCATAAATTACCTCTCAACATGCATCCTCATGAGAAGCAGAGAGGAGACCGAGTGGAAGCATCCACTCAAGCAGAGACCTCCATGAGGGGGAAATTTCGAGCCAGATGGGAAGAGGGAGCAACCATACCTCGAGGTGTATGGTGGGGTGATGTGTAGACATAATCCCAAGATAAGAAATTTGGGCAAGGTCCATTGAGATGGCGTGTCTCATGGATCGAACCCGGCTACGAGGAGCCCATAGTACAACAGTAGTAGGAAGGATCAGTTAGATTGATGTAGTTAGATGTCAGCAAGACAAAAATCAGAGTGATAGATGTTAAATACTGGAGCACAAATCAGAGTTAGCAATAGTTCAAAGGGCACGGATGCAGATGTCAGCAGCAGCGCAGAGAATCCAGTACTAGACATGTGCAGTAGCTAGCAGTAGTCAGAAGACTCTAATGACAGATGCATTATACTGATTCAATTGTTTGGAAGCTATTTAGTTTCAGGATTTGTAGGTGTAAACAACACTAGAGAAGTGTAGAATGCAGAACATTCCAAAGGTGTCGGATGGGGATAGATTTAATTCCTTTCTTGTTGAGAGGGAGTGTTGAAATTTGCAACAAGAAACAGTGAAATTGGAAACTAGAAAGGACAAAAAAATGCACTCACACTGGTGAGGAATTTTGATGTACCAGGAGTGAAGAATGTGAGGTGTCTAATTTGTTTTTCCCTTAAATAAATTGGACAATAAATTGTAATTTCGTCTCATAACAACTTGTGTCAGTTAACTAAGTCATGATGATTGAGTTAGCTCAAGAAATTCGATTTAAGGTGTTCGAGGTGGATATTGGTGGCCACCCGCCTATTCCACTTGGGCCCTCACCATTGTATCTTTCAGTTTTTCAGTTTCCTTAATTATAGCACAATTTACTTTGTCAGTTTTTCGGGTCCTGAACTTCCGGAGCCGTTTTGAGGCCCCAAACGATGTTTTTTTGGCATGAAAGGTTTCATGATTTCATAGAAATTGCATTAGGAGTTGTAGTCCTCGGAGAGATCTTTCTAATGAGGTATCATGTGCGTCAAACGAATATAATATGACCAAGTTACGACCCCAGGAAGTTGACTGCCCAACTAACCCCAACGGAGCCCATAAACTCTTGGTGTTACATTACCTCAGGTTAGGGTTTTGGTTGTTTAGGGTTTTATCTTATTTTTAAATAATAATAAAACCCTTCATCCTTATTGTAACACAGTTCAAAGGAACATAACTATCAGTTGTATTTATAGAAATTTTTCCATGTGCAATTATAAATTCATTGGGATGCCATGATGGATTGCGCAATCAAGGAAGGTTGATTTTCCTAATTAATATGGAGATAATTCCATAAGAATTGCGTGAGCAAGGCAGGCTGAAGGAAGGATGATAATTGGCTAAGTATTAGACCGATTTTGCCTAGATCAGCAGGAGACAATTGGCAGAGTGCTAGAGAATCTCAAGAGAGATTAAGCATTGTATTGTTTCATGATTCCTTGAATTAATACAAAATAGAGATAGAGGGTTTTGAACAGTTGCTTCCCCAAATACATCTTGTGTTGTGCATTTGATAACTTGTTTCTCTTACTTATATGTGATTGTGCGATCGTGTTTTGTTTCCAAAAATTGTAGGAAGGATTTAGTATCTTGTTCTAGTACATTACAAGATCAGATTGAATCCCGTTGGTTAGATTTTCTACATGAAATATAAGAGAGGGTTGATACCATCTTGCCTTGTGGTGGTTAGTAGGCTGCAAGGTCTATGATAAAGACCAACATAAATGGAGGAGGGCTTGCATTGTAATTTAGAGCCATAACATAAGTCGACATAGGCGTAATATTGATTGAGTTAACCCTAGTTTGAGGGTCGACATTGAGATCTGATGTTCATGTCAATATTCAGTCAAAGAAATGCCCAGAATCTATGGATCCATATGAGCTAGGTCGAGTCTCTTATGGAGGCAAAAGTCATGTTTTTTCTATGTGTGAATAGGGTTTCTTCTACAACAATTAGAAGTACATAAGTATAATGCCCTAGTTAGGACATTTTCCTAGCATGTTTAGTTCATAAGGTATGCCCTTAAGACTGTGACAAATTTGCGTAGAAGAAGACGGGTTGTGACCATTAGAGTGAGGCTTATTTCTGCAATAAAGACCGTAGATTTGGAAGATGGTTTTCAAATTCAGTATGTGTGGAGACATCAGATCCAAAGGAGGGTGGAACCTGAGCAGAAGATTGAGCATGCAGAAGAAATGTGCCACATGAAGAATGGATTGACATGTAGAGAAGTTGATTTTGGTGTACTTTCCATATATTTTTAGACAAAGATCTGAAGAAACCTATGAAAAATTAGTAAATGGACTGTTAGTGGCTGATTTGTGACCCTAGTTCAGTCATCTATAGATTGTTAGAAGTATGATAAGAGGAGTAGTTCATATTTGTTCATAGATTGGACAAAAAATTAGATCAAATTGTCGATACACAAGAAAAGTGATCTTGAAAGGACTCAAACCATTGTTAGGTGGAAGATTTGAAGAGCCCTAGCTGAAGAAAATATTGTGGGCCCTAGATCAGTAAAAAGAATTGACTGTGGTTGGGCAGATTGATGGTAGTCCAAGTACAGTTGGAGGGTTGTTAGGTTATTGTCAAAGAAGAGCCCTGACTCTTGTTCTGGTGAAGGACAACAAAATTGGTAGAAGGGTAGGTGTATAGGGCCTAAGGATGTGCATAATTTGAAGGACTAAAGTAACAGTCAAGTGGGCCAACCAGCTAGCCCTAGTTCACTATATTGTAGAGGATTGATTCAGAGAGAAGAAGGGTTGCCTCCATAGCCCTGGACTTCTCATCTTGGAGCTGTAGTATGGCAAAAGTGGGCATACCAAAGAGTTGTTCACAAATGGAATTGTGAACAACTTGTTACCACTCAAACTAGTAGTGGACCTAAAAGGGGTTCCTAAGAGGGCAACTGCTAGGACAAGGGAAACGATAGAGGCTTAGCCCATTGTCACCATAGCTAAGGCTCCTTGCTCTTCACAGACTTTCACCGATGGGTGGAGTCCCATAGTTTAGGAAGTCATTTGTAGAGTATAGGTCAATGAATAGGTGGGAAGTGACCCTCAAAACCATTTCCCTAAGATAAAATAAAGAGTGGGACTTGCTTTCCTTTTAAGCAAGGGAATTTATCTTCTAGGGAGAGAGGAGGGGGATTCAAGGGTTGAGGGAGAAGAAAAAGACTTATGAAGGAAGTTCTCAATCCCTAAAATCATTTGGGAACTTGGATTCCCAAATGGTCCTTGACGAAATGCCTTTGACACCAAATGGGACCACACGGGGCCAAGTAGACCTAGCCCAGGTTCGGGGATGGAATTTAGCAACCAATGATGTTACTATCCTGGACAAGGTGAGGGGAAAGGATCAGACAAGAGTTTTTACTTCGATAGGTCAAATTGATCCTACTAGGTTCTATCCTTGGGAACACCTAGGCAAAACTTGATCCTAGAGCTAGGGCTTGAGGTATCCGAAGATTCCACCGTCAGAATTGGCCCAAGTTCTGAGGAGAGTGAGGGCACCCAACAACGCAGCTTCCTCTAGGATATAGAAGTTTTCCTCTAGCTAGATTCCTGGGAAATTGTTGCCCTAGGTGACCTAATGGGGCTAGACCTAGGGAATGTGAAAATTTCTTAATCTAAGAAACCCTAATGTAGTATCTTGATTTACTTCTCCTACTTGAATTAAGTTACAAGTTAATTTCTGAAATATTCAATAAATTAGCGAAGTAAATAGTAAATACAACTAGCAACCTACACATACAGATCAAATATTGAATAACATGCTCATAGACAAAGTGACACACAGATTTTTTGGACAACTGTCCCTGGAAAAAACCCAATGCGGGAAAACCAGTGCAGCTAGCTCTGGAGGGTTTTCATTATTATGCATAATCTAAGTACAACAATCTTGGGCACCAAAACTGGTTCACCCAACAAAGAAATAAAAATGGCAGTAATACGTTGCTCTGAATCCCTCTACGTCAGCCTGACTGGCCTGTTTCGGCCTCTGCGCTGCTCAGTAAGGGCCTACGTCACACCTAAAGGGCTTACATTGCCCTTGTGCCACCCTAACTGGGCCTGCGTCAGCCCTGCGTGGCTCTTGCTACCTCTGCGCTGCCCCTGGTGGGCTTTGGCTGGACTGAGTGGCTCCTGCTACCCCTGCTGCTCTAGCTGGCTGGAATGCTTATGCAGAAAAAGCATAGGTAAGAAATAAGGCACTGGCCAAAGGTAACACATAACATTCAGAAAAAATTGAAGAAATGAAATGAAAATAGATGAATGTCCACAAATAACTGAAATAGCTCAATGGGACTAGAGAGTAAAAGCTTTGGCTACAACAATAAGTGCTTATAGCATCAGCTAAGAGAATAGAGGAGACTAGTTCATGAGGTTAAAATGTTGTATAATTGTTGGTATAGGAAAACTATAGAATTGTTAGAGTAAATATTTGTAGGTACCATTAGTTGGTGATCGTCGATTATCATTTTATTTCATCAAATACCCTGAAAAATGGGCCTTACAAGCTATTTGCATAGACAAATGCCACAGAATTTGTGTGATGGAAAAATATTCACACTATATTGAAGAAAACACCTACCAAATAAGGATGACATTTCAAATGGGGCAAGAAACAATAGAGAGATAAACATCGAAAAAGTTAAAATTCTAGGGCAACAGGAAAACAACTAGGTAGCATGGTAGAAAGCACAACAAAGAAAATTATAAAAATGGAAAACCCTACAAATTAGCACCCATCGAAACATCACCACAATTTTTTCTTTAACTCTAAATCTCCAAATTCATCAAATTATATCCTGTATTCAAACCTGATCCTCTCTGTTAGCGATTTTGAAGATAAGGCTGAGAACTTACTACAAAACCATCACCTACATGTAGTGATCTTATTCTGTGACCAGACAACCTACTTTCGTGAAGACACGGAAAGGTAAACACTCTCTGCCAAGATTTTCCATACAACCCAGGTTGAGCAACCACATATATATCACCAATTTTTTCTCTTCATATTTGTAACTTAGAAGAGCTTTGTCTGACCACCTCCGGGTTGCTCCCAGAGTCACCCAGGCAAGCCCTCTCAGCATCATCCTCTTTTTGTAGTACCTAATTAGAAATTTAATTAACCATAATAGTTTCTTGATCATGCAGGTATTTCAAATATATTGCCAATAAGCATAAATCTATCATGTTAAACAATCAGGTCAAAAGACTTTAGACTATGGTGCAAAAAATACAAAGAAACCTCACCAAAACTCAAAGGAAAAACAAAGTCAAACCTCTACAAAGTATAAATAGATATCTGATAAACTTCATTCCACCACAAAAATGTGCTTAACTAAAGAAAATTCTAATTACTGTGCTTTCAAGACAAAGCTTTCAAGGGCAGGGATGTTATAAACATACCCCTACACCTCATGAACAATCAATGTGTATAATTAGACCATCATAAGGCTCATTTTAAACATATTTATTATCATTTTATAAATCATTTTCATCAAATCAACAAGAAGCAAGCAATAATTGCACTCAGTTCCACTGAAGCAAAGTATATGGAAGTTTCATATACTTATTTATGAAGCTATCTAGATTTGCAACTTGATTGTAGAGTCAACCAATCAGTTGTTGAAGCCCAATATTGTCTCTTGTGAGAATCAAAGTTACATCAAGCTCTATGAAAATCCAATGTGTCATGACCATTTCAAAAACATTGATATTCAATACAATTTCCTAAGATTCCAAGTTCATTAGAGAGTTGGTAGTGTTGGACCACATTCTGAAAAAGTTGCATATGGTTAATAGTTTGACAAAGCTCCTAACAAAGGGGAAGTTGGACAAGTTGGGGGAGAATCTTGGGTTATTGGTCACTCTCTCCTTAGCACATCCGAAACTCACTGACATTTCCTGTCACAAACTCTTATTCGTTAATTTTTAAGTATAGTTTTATCTGGTCTGTTATGATGAACTGTCTAGTGGAATATCCATGATAGTTTATGAATCACCCCAACATCTATCCTTTATGCAATTCATATGATGATATTTCTTCACACTTATTTATCTCTAGTTGTCCAAACACAGTGCAGGTCATCACCACCACCCTTGCAAAATTGAACATGATAGGCTCGTGGTCTTATCTAAGCTTGGAAGAAAATTTCAAAACTTAGTTACACAACATGATGGAATATTATTATAAAGGTTTCCCATGCATTCTAATCGACAATATCTAGTGGGATTGGAACAACAACACATTTTGTTCACGAGAAATATCCATGATATTTTATGAATCACCCCTTATTTATCTCTTATCCCAACACGGTGCAGGTCATCACCACCACCCTTGAAAATTTGAACATGATAGGCTCATGGTCCTATCTAAGCTTGGAAGAAAATTTCAAAACTTAGTTACACAACATCATGGAAGATTTATTAAAAAAATTTCCCATGCATTATAATCAGCAATATCTAGTGGGATTGGAACAACAACACATTTTTTTCACGAAAAATATCCATGATAGTTTATGAATCACCCCAACATCTATCCTTTATGCGAGTCATATGATGATATTTCTTCACACTTATTTATCTCTTGTCCCAACACAGTGCAGGTCATCACCAATACCACCCTTGCAAAATTGAACATGATAGGCTCATGGTCCTATCTAAGCTTGGTTGAAAATTTCAAAACTTAGTTACACAACATCATGGAAGATTTATTAAAAAGGTTTCCCATGCATTCTAATCAAAAATATCTGGTGGGATTGGAACAACAACACATTTTTTTCACGAGAAATATCCACGATAGTTTACGAATCACCCTAACATCTATCCTTTATGCAAGTCATATGATGATATTTCTTCACACTTATTTATCTCTTGTCCCAACACAGTGTAGGTCATCACCACCACCCTTGCAAAATTGAACATGACAGGCTCGTTGTCCTATCTAAGCTTGGAATAGAATTTCAAAACTTAGCTGCTCAACATCATGGAAGATTATTCTAAAGGTGTCTCATGCATTCTAATCAGCAATATCTTGTGGGATTGGAACAAAAACACATTTTTTTCACGAGAAATTCTAACAAAGATCACAATTAAATTGATAAAAAATAGTGTTAGGAAGACAAGATTCATCCTAAACCACAAAATAATGGATTTTGGTAATTCCTCCACTCCCTCTTGGATGCCCTTGTGACTTATTTGATGGTGTTGCACAATTTATCCCACCTAGTTGCAAAGTGGGTGTGGTACTCTTCCTCTCCCAGTCTTATAGCGAGAAAGTAAGACATACCCAAATTTAACGCTCCAACAACTGAGTTGATTCCACTGCTCTTTGTACCCTTCTGGAAATTGCATCCATCAAAAGAGTCAAA
>CM076574.1:1281100877-1281362626 GCA_034641835.2 Pinus albicaulis | reverse complement strand
TGAAATACTGGATTGGCCGAGAGTTTAATGCAACTCTGGTTATCACAGTAGATCACTGTAGGCTCCAAATGCAACCTGAACAATCCCGCGAGGATCTTCCTCATCCAAATAGCCTCGCATGCAGCCAAGCTAGCTGCCATGTACTCGGCCTCTGCTGAACTGAGTGCCACGGATCTCTGCTTCCTGCTGTACCAAGAAAATGTTGTTGACCCAATGCTGAAAACTCCTCCAGAAGTGCTCTTCCGGTCCGTTGGGCTCCCTTCCCAATCTGCATCAGTGAAGCCAGAAAGCTTCGCTCCATCCTCTTGTCTGTACCATAGACCATATCCCGATGTGCCTCTAATATAACGCAATACATGCTTGCCTGCCTTCCAAAAGAGCTTGGTAGGCTTAACCATAGCTTGTGAAAGCTGGTTAACTGCATAGCATATATCGGGTCGTGTATTGACCAGATGCATAAGCGACCCCACCAACTGTCGATAGACAGTGGCATCCACTACCTCCGCTGAAGTAGCATCCTCCTTCCTCCAACCACCAGGAAGAGGAGTGTCAACAGGCTTGCAGCCTTGCATGTTGAACCTCTCCAGAATCTCCCGAGCATACTTGCCCTGAGAAACAAGCAGTCCTCCACTACGCTGCCAAATCTCCAATCCCAGGAAATAATGAAGGATGCCCGAGTCCTTCATCTCAAACTCTCGTGCAAGATCCTCCTTGCATGAAAGTATCAACTGCTCATCGCCAGTCAAAATCAGATCATCTACATACAGTACGATGATCAACAGCTTCCCCTCCACCACTATCTGGTACGGGTTTGGATCCGCCTCACTCTTGGAGAATCCAAGCCCGGTGAAGTAGCTGTCTATCCGAGTGTACCAAGCACGAGGTGCTTGCTTCAGCCCGTACAGTGCTCTCTTGAGTCGGCACACATGCGACTCACTGCTGAAGATCTCAAAACCTTCAGGCTGCTCTATGTACACCTCTTCCTCAATAACTCCATTGAGGAACGCGGTCTTCACATCCATCTGATGAATGTGCCACCCCATCTGCGCTGAGAGAGCAAGGATCGTCCGTATGGAAGAGTACCTTGCGACAGGTGCAAAAGTCTCCTCATAGTCAATCCCCTCGATCTGTGAGAAGCCACGGGCGACAAATCTCGCCTTGTGCTTCTCCACACTCCCGTCAGCCGCCTGCTTCACTTTGTAGATCCATCGCGAACCTACAACTGATTTCCCAACCGGTCTTGGGACAATCTCCCATGCACTGTTCCTGATGATCGAATCATATTCTTCGATCATGGCATCAACCCATGCGGGTTCCTCCACGGCTTCCTCAAAAGAGGATGGCTCCGTCACAACACATTGACTCACGAGAGCCATGTATCCAGTGTACCGATCCGGTGACTGTCTCTGTCTGCGCTGTGTTGTAGGTGGTCCTACAACCTTCTCTGCATCCCGAGCCAGTCGCTCAGCTTCTGTAGTGCGCATGCGCCCTCTGATGGTTGGCGCTGCCTGGGTGGTTTCTTCCACCTCCTGAACCTCCTCTTGTGGCTGATCCACATCTGGAAGCTCCTCCTTTGGAACTATCAGCTCCTCATCTGCATGCAAGTGTAGCTCCCTCTCAAGCGAACACTGCATGGCTTTCTCCTCCTGAAATTTTATATCCCGTCGCACAACAGTCTTGCGACTGTATGAAAAATACACACGGTAGTTGTGAGGTGTATCATTGTACCCCACAAATATTCCAACCTCAGCAGTTGGATCCAGCTTCCTTCTCGCATCCTTCGTCACATGCATGTAGACAGGAGAACCAAAAATCCGCAAATGGGAAATATCAGGCCTCTTGCCGGAATAAGCCTCCTCTGGTGTACTCATGCCAAGAACCTTGTGAGGACAACGGTTCTGCACATACACTGCTGTATTTCATGCCTCAGCCCACAAGTGAAGGGGTAGGCCCTGATCATGCAACATCACCCGTGCAGCACCCACGATCGTTCTGTTCTTCCGCTCAGCCACCCTGTTCTGCTGTGGGTTATGGAGTGCGATGAGCTCTCTCCGAATCCCTTCTGCGCTGCAGAACTCCTTGAATTCAGCCGAGATGAATTCACCACCGTTATCACTCCTTAGAGCAATCACCTTCTTCCCCGACTCCTTCTCGACCAGTGCTTTAAACTCACAGAACTTCGCGAATGTATCGCTCTTCTTCTGCATGAAGAAGATCCAGCACTTTCGAGAGAAATCATCGACAAAGATCACATAATACTTGTGCTTTGCTGTCGAAGCAACTGAGAAAGGACCACACACGTCTGTGTGAACTCTCTCAAGGATCGTCGTGGCGCGACTATCCTTCTCGTGAAAGGTGGCTTTCACATACTTCCCTAAAGTACACCTCTTGCACTGATCTGACTGCGCAAGAGTGCCCTTAGGAAGTCCAGTAGAAATCTGCTGCAGAATCTTCAAAGCTCCATGGTGAAGATGGCCCAATCTCCTGTGCCATGGTTCGCCCTCATCATCCCGGCTCACCACATCTCCAGCCTTGCATGCCATAGCTGCGCAGTCATCTACCTGCAACTGATAAAGGTTCTGAGTTCGAACCCCTATCTTACGGGTCTCTCCAGTAGTCTTACTGCGCAGGAAGGCTTTTCCTTCGCTGAAGACCACATCATACCCCTTATCCTCCAACATTGCTACTGAAATCAGGTTCTTCTTCAATCCAGGTACATGCATGACATCCCTCAATACAAAGGGTTTACCAGACTCCCTCTGAAAGGATATGGTACCGATACCAGTCGCACTGTATCTACCATCATCGCCCATCTCGATGTGCACACCCAAATCTTTGTCCTCCAGATCTGAGAACAACTCCCGATCTCTCGTCATATGAAATGACGCACCGCTATCCAAGAACCATACCGATCCCATCACACTTGAAACCAAGCATGCGATCAGTGAAAAGTCAAGCTCGAACTGTGAAGCCAAAGCTTCTCCATCTGCAGATCTTCCCGCTTGCTTGTTCTTCTTCTTCTTTGGAAAATTGGTAGCATAATGTCCATGATCATGGCAGTGAAAACACTTCACTTTCGTCATATCCTGCTTCTTGCCCTTTGCACCAGAATGAGAGGTTTTCTTACCCTTCCCTTTCTTTGTTTTGGCCACCAAAGCACAGTTTTCCTCATCAGCTCCCTTTGATGAAGATCCATCTCGAGTAGTCCTCCTTATCTCCTCCTGCATGAGATCCGCCCAAAGGCGCTCCCATCCCAGTAGCTTCTCCCGACCATTGACACTATCTTGATATGAGTGCCAAGCCTTCGGAAGACCAAGGAGAGCTAGGTCAACCATGTCCTCGTCTTCGACAGTCACCCCCACACTTCCCAGCTCATCTCTGCACTGAGTGAACTTCGTGAGGTATTTGGCGATACTGTCGCCCTTCTCCATCTTGATGTTCCTGAGATTATCTTTGAGTGCCAGCTTCCTTTGGTCACTCTTACTTTGGAATATATCCGTCAAATATTTCCACATTAAATATGGAGTAGCCTTTCCATGCAGGCTGGATACAATATGATCCTTGACGCCCTCCAACAGGATCCTTCGACATTTCGCCATCTTCTTTTGCCATGCATTGACTTCAGTAGGATCAGTGGGCTTTTGGAAATCCGTATCTACGAACTCCTTCAAACCATTATCTTCTAATACTGCCTCCATGTGATATTTCCATGCAACATAATTTGAACTGCCTTCAAGAGCATATTCGAGTCGCAAACCGTTGAAAGACATTTTCAACACCGGCACCAAGAAAACAAAACTGCTCCAAAATTTCGAATTCCACCTCAAAGCTCAGCTGCTCTAGATCGTGAGAACAATTTATTTCTAGCACAGAGATCAACTGCAAGGGGCATTTACCAGACCTTTCACTTTCCGAAGAAAGATGAATCCGGAGGCTACCTGTCCCGCATGCAGACTCTGTCTACCGAAATAAGTTTGTAATCACTGTGATGATCAATCTTTGCTTCAATAGCTCTGATACCATGTAGAAATTTGCTGAATAATGATTAATTATCCACCGAGACTATCCTGATCACATACAATTCGAATTTATATGCAACACATAATCTCTTCCACTCGGATCATCAAACATGCGGAAATAAAATCAAGCGATAACACATCAAATCATCATACACATTAACACAGTATGTATGGGGAAAGCTTATAGCTGAAAACCCCGCAGCTATTGTGTATATTATAATGGAGAAATCATGTAACAAACTCAGTACAATACTCCTCACAAGTACTCGGTACTTTCTCATGAAGTTACACATAATCTAGCTCAGTTTTGAACAGGTTACTGGTTCAAAACTCACCGCCAATTGCCTTGCCTCTATTGCGCAATCCAGGCCTGTCTATATAGAGATCCAAGGTTCGAATCTCCTTGGCTTGACAGCGCAATCATCATGGACAAATCCTCCAAATGTGGTGCAAATCTCATGCACAACTGATGTCGCCACTGATAGCTAACTCCACCCTTTCATCTACCTCTTTCACTGGTCTCCACTGAACTGATCATGCACTGTAGTGAAATGATGTGTTCTTGAGTTGAATAATGAGTTACTAATTAATTAATTAAATAATATTTAATTCACTCCACTCATAACTAATTGATTAGCTAGTTAAACTAATCTCAACTAGTTCAACTAAAATAAACAGAACACAACTCCATTATCTGTCTCATTAACTCCTCCAAACTTCTGCCACTGAAGTCCAACTGAAGTCAACCATGCATGATGCCATCAAACCCTTGGGAACCACATGATTCCTCTGTTAGATGCATGAGACACTTTCAAGGCTCGAACTGAAGTGCTCCAAGAGAGTAAACTGAAGTGTATAGTCTAAATATTATTAAGGGTAAATAATATTTGACTTCCCTATTTTTAGGAGAGGCAGTCTAAAAATAGCCTTCGACCTCTTCGACCTAAAAAATAGAGTCTCATCTATTTTTACCAACATGACCAATGCTCCAAGAATCTAAAACTGGAATCCCCGAACCATGCTCCATATGTCTAAAAATAGACATAGTCTAAAAATAGACTTTGCGCCAGAATTTGCCTGCGGGCCCACTTAGTGAAGGCGACTTCATTTCACTAAGCTCCATCATCTTGCTGCATTTTCAACATCACACACACCCAGGAATCATCAATGTCAGCTGCTGCATCACTGAGCCATCAAGTATATGGATCTCGATCATGCTGAAAGGAGCTTGGAGCTGAGAATCAATCAAGTCAAAGGGCAATAAGGAGTCCCTTTGCTTGATCCGAGGTACCGAACAAAAGTGGAAGCTGGAACCAATGTACACTGCCCTCTAGACCTATCTTCTAGAATGAATGAGCCGATTTCGACAGAAGGAGGTCTGCCATAGGTGAGGCAATAAGGGATCCTCAAATAAGGCATGAGAGAAAATAGTAGAGCGACTGACATACTGACACCAATGATGATGATGAAATGGAAGGGAATGAATAGCGAATGGACGACTTCCCTTGTTAGAGCATAAAGGGCACGGATGACGTGGTAGCAACTAAGACAACATCATGAGGGATAGGGGACAACAGAACTTAAGGCCATAATGTGCGACACGAAAGAGGGACCAAGCAATGAATGATGGGGGACTGTGGTGAGATGTAAAGGGACTCGGGATAGACTCCATGAAAGCAATGATGACTCAACTCGGATGCTCTAAACAAGGGTGACTCAATGGTGCTTCCAGAAAGGAAAAGGGTCCAATGGGGACCATGAAGGCATGAGTACAATATGGTAACTCACGACAAAAGTCAACACGAGCGTGGAAAAGTATGGAAGTAACATGGTGCCCATGGTACGAGTGTTGGAAGTGAAGAAATTAGATTTTGAGGAAGGGTGAAGTGGCGCTTCATGGGAAAAATGTGTCCCGGTGAAGTATCAAATCACAAAAAGCTAATAGATACCCATTTGAGAGTTTGGTGAGATATTTCCAGTGGTGTAGACGGTTCGTCACATTGAGCTACAGTTTTGGTTGCAGGAAGCGAAAGACAAATCAGGGGTTTTCTTTTAATAAGGCATTTTCCTTACAGATTCACTCATTTTCCGGTGGAGCTGTGGTGAATGTCGTGAGGAGAGGAGGCCTTAAATCTTGTGGTAGTTGTAGCAGATGAACCGACCATTGGAATTTGAGATCTATCAGTTGTAGGTAAGATTTCTAATCCTACTCCTTTATTTCATTTGTTTGTAAGTTTAGTGTAGGTACCCAAAGCTCATGGACAGGCCAGGTCACATTTTTTGGGGTCTGTTCTACGTCCTGGGTAGTAGGTACTGGGCAGAAAACTGTGACCTGTCCCAGGAAATGACCTAGAAAATGCGACCTGTCAGAGAAAGGGTGTTGTTTTTGGCTGAGATTTGGGATTTTTATGGTTGAGGGGCATAGGTGCCCCCAAGCATGTTGTGGACATGCCAAAATGTATTTAGAAAAAGGGAAATCTAAACACATTTTAATGATGTGGTGCGCCATTTGTTTTTGGTATGGTTACGCAGTTTGAGAAAGGAAATAGACGATTACCAATCTCTTTTGGTACTGCCTATATGAATCAAATGGACTTTAAGTTTCTAGGTTGACATACATGGTTCTAATACCCCAAATATAGTATTTGGGATAATGAACTGATGTTCTCCTAGAAAACCTATAGGTTCGTCAACCACAATGTCTATGAGACTCGGTTGCTGATGAAAAATGAAGGAATGATGAGGGGTATCATTCCTAGAGTGATCTTGAAGTGATATGGGACTCTAGAATTTCTTCTAAATGTGGAAGAATAATGGGACTAGAGTCGTCATGACAAGATTCACTAGGAGAGTGTTGAATAACTGCTTCTCCTAGTCTCTCCAATATGAGTTCCCCCCTTACCCAAACATTGGGTGTCAATGTAATGGCCACACGGTGCATGTGGTTTGAATGCATGAGTTTGATGTAAGGGGGGTAGATGAAGTCAGGAGTGGTCGCTGCTTCCATAATTTCATCATCGTAAATAGAAGATGGGGTGACTAATGGAAGAAATACCACCTGATGCTACGAAACAACCTTACTCCTTATCATGAGAGGAGAGGTTCGTATGCGCTTTGTCACAAGGGGTAGCGGGAGAGTGAGTAGACAAAGGATCCACCGATGTTGATACTAGGGAGGGGGCTGAAGGGAGGTCAAGAGAAACATCAGGGGAGGTCTCATCATCGACTTCTGACCAAGGCTCCATTATCTCAACATCATAGGGTAAAAAGTTAATGGGAGCATCTGTGTCCTCGGGTGTTGCCGAAACAAGATGCGAAAATAAGGGAGCGGGTGACTCATGTCATTCAGCCTCGAATTGGCGTAAGGCTTATAAAGAGGAACGATACTCTTCGAGGCACGGACATAGGTGAGTGTAATGGCCATGGAAATCACATAAAGCACAAGGGTGATTTGTGCGCAATGGTTTGAGTTTCGGGATTGAATCGAGTATAGTGACATATACCTCTGGGATATCAGATTCTGGAAATGACTCATTGACCATGGACTTGCAATTTTAGGTTTAACCCTGAACAAAAATTATCTACACATGAATCTTATAACAGAAAATAAACAATAGCGAGAGCATAAAACATAAAATAGATAAATACAGAGATTTTCCCCTAGATCCCAAATCGGGACGACCAGCTTGATATTTCATTATATTCCCTTTAGTGTTACAACACATATATATACATGCTGGAGCATACATAAACCCTAATCCATTAACCCTGGATTAGAACATAACCGTAGTTCCATTTTCTGGATCTACAAAAATACCAGGGGCCGAAAACCATCGTACCCCAAAACCATGTGCAAAACCATGCACAAAACCATGGGCGCAGACCGCCCACTTGAAATTAAGGACCAAAAATTTTCGTCGAGGCACTGCCCCGGACCCCGACAGGTGGGGCTACCCCCCCCCCCCCCCTGTGACCCCCCCGCTGCACCCAACGCAAAGGGGGGGCTATTTCCCCCCCTCTTACCCCCCCGCGCATGATTAGTCATGGAAAGAATATAACACATACCCAACATTCTCCCACTTTTTGTTTTCTTTCTGCAGGGGGCCACAGGAGAGCTTATTCATTGGCCCAATTATTCTAACACCCATTGTTTCTCTACACCAAGATAACTTCTGAGTGCTCACAGACTTTGTCAATGCATCTACAAAATTCTTCAAAGTGTCCACCTTTAGCAGCAACACCCTTTTAGCCTCAACCATATCTCTAAAAAAATGATATTGAACATCAATGTGCTTTGTCTTTGAATGATAAGCAGGGTTCTTAGCCAAGAAAATTGCACTTTGGCTATCACAGTCTATCCTTATAGCTTGTTGTACTGACCCCATACTTGAACACAATCTCTACAACCAAACTGCTTCCTTTCCTACATGAGTGGCTGCCATGTATTCTACCTCTGTAGTTGAAAGAGCCACTACAGATTATCTTTTACTCATCCAAATGACTGCACCTCCAAATAGGCTAAACACATACCCACTTGTAGATCTTCTTTGGTTTAGATCTCCAGCCTAGTTTTCATCAACAAAACCATGAATGTCCAACATTCTTTCCAAACCTGGTCTTCCCTGGTAGCACAAGCCATAGTCACTAGTGCCACGTAAATATTTGAAAACCCGCTTCACTTCTATCCAATGCTCCTTCCCCAGGTTTGACATAAACCTACTCAATACTCCCACTGCATGTGCAATGTATGGTCTAGTACAGACCATTACATACATCAGGCTACCCACTACACTTGCATATGGAACACGAGACATATCCTCCTCTTCTTCTTGTGTCTTGGGACACTGTTCAGCAGACAGCTTTACACCTACAGGAATAGGAACATTCACCGGTTTACTATCCTGCATATTGAACCTCTGCAATATAGTCTTGACATACTTCCTCTGTTTTAACTAGAGCTTTCTCTTTTCTTGATCTCTCTTAATTTCCATGCCCAAAATATATTTTGCAGCACCAAGATCCTTCATGTTGAATTTGGAGAATAGTTGGGTCTTCAAATCTTGGATAATTTCTTTGTCATTTCCAATCAACAACATATCATCCACATACAAGACCAAATAAATAACACGATCACCAATTAATTTAAAATAAACACAGTGATCCTCCTTGCTTCTGGTGAAGCCAAGTCACCGTATATAGGTATCAAATTTCTGATACCACATCCTTGGTGACTGTTTTAACCCATACAGAGACTTCTTCAACCTGCATACTAGTTCTTTCTTACCCTTCACCATAAAGCCTTAAGGTTGCTTCATGTAGATCTCCTCTTCTAGATCCCCGTGAAGAAATGTTGTCTTCACATCCATCTGTTCTATCTCAAAATCAAATGCAGCAGCAACAGATAAAAGTAATCTAATAGAAGTAACTTTGGCAACAGAAGAAAAAATATCACCAAAATCAATTCCCGACACCTGGGAATAACCTTTCGCTACCAACCGAGCTTTGTATTTCTCCACCTTGCCTTCTACATTCATCTTCTTCTTAAACACCCATTTGCTCCCAATGGGCTTCCTTCCAGCCGGAAACTCCACCAGATCCCATGCCTCATTTTTGTGCAAAGATGCCATTTCATCAACCATGGCCTCCTTCAAGAGTTTTCCATCCTCTGAATCTACTACCTCCTTGACATTTCTGGGAACATCATCAGTTATAGTTAAGGCAAAACCTGAACAGAAAGCAGATGGACTATACCTTTATGGTGGCCTTCTTTCCCGAACTAATCTTCTCATAGCTGGAGTTTGTGGCTCTTCCTCTTTTGAACCTTCTTCTGCTGTAGAGTTTGATTCATACTCCTTTAGCTCAAACTCTATCTTCTCAGGTTCCTTTGGTATGAATCCATGTTTAACAACATCTTTCACCTCTCTAAACACCACATCTTGGCTATACACAACCTTCCTTGTTTCCGGGTTCCAAATCTTGTAACCTTTTAAACCATCCTTATACCCAATAAAGATGCACCTTTCAGATTTATTATCCAACTTGGTCCTTTTCTGCTTTGGAACATGTACATATGCATCACATCAAAATACCCTTAGATGTGAAAGAGAGGATTTCTTACCAGTCCATACCTCATGTGGAGTCTTATCCTCCAACACTAATGAAGGTGATATGTTAACCAAATAGCATGCAGTCTCCACTACCTCTGACCAGAATTCTTGTCCTAACCTGGTACCACTGAGCATGTTCCTTTCCTTTTCCATCAGTGTTTTGTTCATTCTTTATGCAACTCCATTTTGCTGAGGTGTGTATGGAGTATTCTTCTGCCGTGCTATACCACATTTATTATATAACTCTTCAAATTTATTCTTGCAGAACTCCCCACCATTATCTGTCCTTAGTGCCTTTATCTTCTTCTCTGTCTGGTTTTCCACCAGAGCCTTAAATTCTTTAAATCTGTCAAAGACTTCAGATTTCTTCCTCAAGAAATATATCCATGTATTCCTTGAGAATTCATCTATGAATGAAACATAGTACATAGTATTTGCCAGTGATGGAACTGACACAGGTCCAAACACATCACTATGCACAAGTTCTAATATCTTGTTCGCCCTCTTAGCACCAAAAGGGAAACTCACCCGATTCTGCTTCCCATATACACAATTTTCATAGAAATTGAAATCCAGAGAGAAATTAAACATACCTTCTACCATGCCATTTCTATGCAGTATCCAAAGGCCCTTCTCTCCAATATGTCCAAGCCTTTGATGCCATAGCATGGTCTTTTCTCCAGAGACAGCTAGGCTTTCCGCTCCACTTTCAGGAACCACAGAACTATTACACCCATCAATAACAGTGCTACCTTGTAGCTTGTACATAGTTCCAGTCCGAACTCCCCACATTAATACCAGTGCTCCACAAACCATCTTGCAGGCATCTTTCTCGAACACCGTTTTTACACCTACATCATCTATCTTTCTTACAGAAATCAAATTTATGGCCAATGCAGGAATATGCAGAACACCAGGAAGTGTTCTAATCCTTCCATCTTGTAGCTTCAGCTTGACCTTTCCACGTCCGACGATTCTGACCTTACTATCATCCCCTAGGAGAACATTACCACCATCATATTTCTCATACTCGCAGAACCACTCCCAATGGGGAATGAAGTGAAAGGATGCACCTGAGTCAATCAACCATGACTCATGATCTATGTGTGTATTTGAAGAAGAAGCCAAATACACATCCCCACCTTCATCCGAGGTGGTTTTTACCTCTGCAGAAGGAACATCATCAGATCCCTTTCCTTTCTTAGGAGCTTTAGATCTACACTCCATTTTGTAGTGCCCTTCCTTTCCGCATTTCCAGCATACCTTTACAAATTTTCCAGGAGATTTAGATCTCCCTCTAGATTTGAGAACTTATTCTTGTTTCTGTTTTGGGACCTTCCTTGTACAGATAAGGCATCTCCATTCTGGCCCTCCATATTTCTCTGTCTCATTTCCTCCGACAACAAGGCTAAGACAATGTCATCAAAATTCAAGGTAGTTGTATTGCTACCTATTGTAATAACCAGACTGTCCCACGAGTCTGGCAGAGAACACAACAAACTGATGCACTTATCTTCATATGAGATTTTAATATCAACAGATGACAGCTGACTTACCACAGTATTGAAGGCGTTTATATGCTCTGTCACCAAGTCTCCATCCTTCATCCTCAGGTTATACAGCTTTTTCCGCAGGAACAACTTATTCACCAGAGACTTAGATTGGTACAAAGTCCCAAGTTTTTCCCACAAATTCTTCGTCGTAGCTTCCCCAGATACATTCAACAATACTGAATCTGAGACACACAACCGTATTGTTCTCTTAGCCTTCCGATCTAGTTTCTTCCAGTCTTCATCTGACATTGCCATTGGTTTAGTACCTGGATCTACCGCAATCCACTAATATTTATCCACTAGCAGATCCTCCATCTTGAGCTTCCACAACTCAAAACTCTGACCATTAAATTTCTCAATCTCTATCTTACCATCGCTCGCCATCTTCTTTCACCGCAAGAATCGATCCCTCAGATCTCCCCCTGAACCGGGTCTACCTCAAGTTCGAGAAAAAAACCCTCAGCAGCAAAGACATCCCCTTGAAGCCGAAACAGCTCTGATACCAAATGTAGGTTTTAACCCTGAACAGAAATTATCTACACACGAATATTATAACAGAAAATAAACAATAGCAAGAGCATAAAACATAAAATAGATAAATACAGAGATTTTCCCCTAGATCCCAAATCGGGACGACCAGCTTGATATTTCATTGTATTCCTTTTAGTGTTACAACACATATATATACATGCCAAAGCATACATAAACCCTAATCCATTAACCCTGGATTAGAACATAACCATAGTTCCCTTGACCAGATCTACAAAAATACCAAGGGCCGAAAACCATCGTACCCCAAAACCATGTGCAAAACTATGCACAAAACCATGGGCGCAAACCGCCCACCGGAAATTAAGGACCAAAAATTTTCGTCGAGGCGCTGCCACAGAGCCCGACAGGGGGGGCTACTGCCCCCCCTGTGACACCCCCATTGCGCCCCTTGCAAAGGGGGGGCTATCACCCCCCCTCTTAGCCCCCCGTGCATGATTAGTTGTGGAAAGAATATAACACATAGCCAATAGCGGTGAGGCAATTCTGGGCAAGTATGGGTGGCGTGGCCGACACTGTCACACAAAGCACATTGGATGGTATGCTTTAGATGCCGAGAGGGGGTAGGGTTTATTGGGGTCACCTTATCCTTTGATGCCCCCTTGTGATATTTACCCTTCTTACCCGAAGCGATCGCAACGGGAGGTGGTTCCTGTTGAGGTGAATGAGGCACTGTTGCCGCGAGAGAAGTCATACAGACTGGTTGAACTGGGGTCAAAGCGAGATAAGGTTTAGGTTGACTATTTGAGGTAGCAGCTGGAGGATTGAGGTTCCAGACGGGAATCCCAAGGGTCAGGTTAGAAAGAGAGAGGATGGCCATAATAGGTACAGTGTACACTCCTGGTGGGGGAGCTAGAAATGGTATCTGACTGGAGGGGTAATGAACAGGCGGGATGGCTCCAAGATGGTTGAGGCCTGGAGGAACCGTTCTAGGAGGATAAAGGTGCTCATGAGTACCAGCTGGAGGTAAAGGGCCAGGAGAAGAAGGTTCAGAAGGTTGATCAGAGGACATCATGAAAATCTGGTAATCAGGGGAACCAGATGGAAGAGGTTGAGTGGCCACCTGTCCTCCAGGTGGTTGGGTAGCCACAAATCCCTGCTGAGGGAAAGGATCAGTAAGCACAGTCGGTTGACTAGGTTCAAGAATGGGAGGAATGGAAGGAATGGCTTGTTGTCCTCTCAATATTGCTTGAGAATCCCATATATATTGCATCTATGGTAGAAAGGGACAATCATGCATATAATGACCATAAACACCACAACACGAACAAGGCTTGTTTGTACGAAGAGACCTGTCCTACTTGGGTTGAGTGCCTTGTTGCTGGTTTGTAGTGTTAGGAGCATTACCTTGATTAGGTCCATGATTACTAGAGGTAGCTTGATTTTGATTGCCTTTCCTCTTCCTTTTTGAGGGAGGAGGATTAGTTGTGCCCTTCTGTTTGTACACTTACCCCAGAGGGGGTGGTGGTTGTTGTTGCGGGGGTTGAGAAGGCAAGGGAGGAGGAGGTGCTAATGCTAGAGGAGCTGGAGCACCAGGCTGTGAATAAGGATAATAAGGAGGTTGGGTAGCAGTGTGGTAAACAGGAGGCTGGGAAAAAGGAGTATGAATGATGTATCCTAGATACGTGCTACCGAGAGGGGGAAAAGTGCCATAGGTTTTGGTCCCGCCCTGAGAGAAACCATAGCCCATGGGAGGTTGAGCATACGAATTAAAGAGAGCTCCAACGATACCGTCGGTGATGTGAGATGCCCCCGATGCGTTGGCACCACCAGGTCTGGGAAGATCAGGTAGAATGATATAAACTTAACCCGACTGAATATAGATCATGTCATATTTTAACGCAATTTGGAGAGCAGCTTCTTCTGTTTGAGGAAAGTGTGATGCGACATCTTTTCCGATAGGTGGCAAGAGATTCCTAAGGAACCAGTCCATATAGACATGGTCTTCAAAGGTAGGGGCTTGACATAGGCTCCTTATTCTCTGCCATTCCTGAACATGGTCAGATAGGCAGGTCACAGATGATTGACAGAAGGACGTCAAGAGCTTGGTCCTAGTGTCATAACAAAGGGGAAGCTAGAAATAAGACAAAAAGGCCCAGGCAAGAGTCGCAAAGGTGGTATGAGAGGAAGGGGTCTGATTCACATACCAATTAGAAGCCTCACTATTAAGCGTTTGTTGGAACAACCGAAGACAGATGGAGTCATCGGTAATGGAATTAGACGAACACCACGTGTGGAAATATCTAACATGATTTGAGGGATCTTTTCCAGCAAGACCTTCAAACTTTAGGATGTCTAAAGGGAGATTTGTTGGCATAGCAGGCCAACTAGAATCATGGTGTATAGGGTTTTTTATCAACTAGTCGAAGTCGGGGAGGCTGAGGCCTGCCATGAAAGGGAGCAAGGGTGCAGCCGGGATAGTGTCCGTTGCAGTCCCACTAGTGGTATTACTGGTGGGAGGGACGGGGTTACCACCAGTATTAGGTCCTGCACCATACATGGTGAAGGTGATAGGAGGAGAACCGAAGGCAGATCTAGAAGGAGAACCCAAAGGACCAGAAGAAGAGTCAGAGTGCGGACTCAGTTGAGGACTAACTCGAATCCTATGCGCAGGAGTAAGTATCCCCACCGGAAACTAAGGATGACGGCCAAGAAGTCTTTGGGATGAACACCTTGGTGGTGTAATGGTGATGACAACAAACATGGCACAAAGGAAAAAGAGACAGAGAAGGGAAAGGAGGTGCAAGATCAACTGATTACAATGTCGAAACAAGGGCAGAGAGGTGCAGGATCAATTGATTTCAATGTTTTAGATTCTTTGGTTGGTGGTGTTAACCAAGCCCTTTTTCACTTAGGGTGTGTGTGTAAAAGTGTGTAAATTTTAATTTTTCAACCCAGACGTTTGTAGAGAAAAATAAAAAGTGTGTTGTATAGCTATAAATAAACCTGCAAATGTCAGTATATAGGCCTGCAAAACAGAAAATAAACAGCTAATAATGCACCAATCTAAACCCAAGGAGGCAGGTCTCTCAACAAATAGTCTATAGGTGAGTAAAAAACTAATTTAAACACACTAAAAAAGGCTAATAGATTTAGGGTCAAGAGGGACAAAGATCTAAAAGAAAAAATCTGTTTGAAAGTGGTGCAGAAAACAACAACAAATCAGAGGAAAATTGTTGTAACAAGAAGTGGCGAAAGGCTATCTCCAGGAGGGAAGTGGAGTGCACCCTAAAGGAAAACCCAAAAAAATCTAGATGAGGTGATTTGAATGGATAACAAACCGATCTGAAGTGTATCTGAAGATGAGGTATCAGATCTGAAAAAATCGCTGAAGACTCTGAAATTTCAGACAACCTGCAATAGCAAACACTCTTCCACAAAAAGTGGAGGGTACTGAAGCCCTAGGGGGCTAGGTTCCCACTTAGTTGAGTGAAACAGAACAAGTACAGGTCCAAAATGTGTGGAGATAGAGGTCAGGAAACCCTGAATAGAGGCTCAACAAAACCTAGAAAACTTTCAGAAAAATCCCTGCAGAAAGTCTAGGTTGCAGTTTTTGACCTGTTTTCAGCAGAGGTCGCACTTTTTGGCTGTAAAGTGCGGCCTGGAGGTCCAGGTCATAGGTTTTGGGCAGAAAAGTGCAACCTACACTTCCAGCACTCTCAGTGGTAGGTTTCAGAAAAAAATTTCATCTCAACTGCGGTTGATGTCTGTCACTTGCGCAATGGGTCCAAAAACAAGCGAAAGTTAGAATTTTTATCATTTTAGGGTTTTATGGGTTTAAAAAAATATCAAGAATTAGAAAAACAAGGGGCTGAAGAGAAATCCTAGGGTTTGAAGCATCTGGATATGTAAGGATCAGAAAAACGACAGCGGTCATAATGTTAAAACCGTGTGGAGTCGCTAGTTGTTAGTATGAATCTTGATTTGAAGTGTACGAAAAAAGACCACTTTAGCTGCACAAAACTTTGTTGAATTCTTAGTTAAACTGAGAGGCGGGGGGGGGGGTGAATCAATTTAACACATACATGAGCTTTTTAAATTTTTCATCGGCTTATTTACAGCTTACTTTATAATGAAAAGGCTTAATATGTTGCAGCAAGTATTAAATTAATGTGACATCAAACTTATTATGAGAGTAGCAAACATTAAGAAGATTTGGTAAATCATCTCAGCACACAGGCAACACAGATAGAGACAGAAGATATAAGTGGAAATCCATAAAGGGAGAAAACCACATCTTATTATTGTTGTGATGCAAAGGCAAGCTCTAACTCCCTCTCACCACTATTTTTCTGTAGGCACCAACCTACAGGAGGCTCCAACCTCAATTCTGCAAGCTACAACTTGCAAGGAAGCTCCAACTCCCTTCAATTTTCTGCAGGCACCAACCTACAGGAGGCTCCAATCTCAGTCAGCTACAACTGACAGCTATCAAGCTTCAACTTGATAGGGAAGCTCCAACTTCCTCAATTTATCAAAAGAAATGTTTGTTGATTTACCTCAGATATCATCCCTGTTCTGTAGCATCTCTTTCTGCTCCTCTCTTCCTTATCTTCTCTGCCTCAATCTTCTATACTTTGCATTCTTTATCCTTACTCTATATAACTCTTTATGCATATCAATTTGATATATTATATAGAGTTCATCACATGACTATTTGTTTTTCACAAGGAATTTGGAGTGAACAGCCATGAATTTTTGACTTCTACCTTCTCATTTCTTTGTCCAACTCATTAAAAATATAACAATATGTACAAATTTCAATGTTACAATGGGATTTTTCTTTTCCTTTGGATACTTGCCTTTGCATCACAAACAATATAAAAACAATTAAAACATTTACATTTTCAGTTTCAATACATAAACTTCGCTCAATCCTTGGCTTGTTAGTTTTGTCCTTTCTGTAGCAGACATGCAACTGTCCTGCATACTTTGTTCACTATCTTCTACATATTCCACCTATTCACTGCACTTTTGAATCCCTTTGCTGCACATCTATTCAACTCTGCAATATCTGTTTACCTCTTTCAGGTCCATATTCTCCAAGTTCATTGTAGTTGTGTATCTGCTGCATATATACCTGTTTTATGATACAGGGTAAATTAATTACGTGAAATCTCTTCTTACAAATCCCTACCATGAAGAATTCTCCACCGTTAATAATTGATTATGAACCCATAGAGACAACACTCACACATATAATATGCTCTCATATATAAAGAACCCAATCAACCCGGCTTTCAACTCTTCTGTATGCGCCTATTTCAAATATGTGGTAAAAGCTCATTTCATGGATGCAGTCATTTTACATACAAAAGCTGTCTAATTAAACTTATGGTGAAAAACCATAGCCAAAACCCCTCTTATCATTTGTCGAATTAATATTTGAATATTTGCCCATAACTCAGGTTTTAAAACCAATTGTCAATGAATCGTCTTTGAACCCCGCTTAATGAATACTTTATATTACGCCCAGACTTCATATCTGGGCCATTGCACTTTTACCATTGCATTCACTCTTTAATGTTAAAATACATATATTAGAACGAAATGTCTCAGGCCCATATCAAACAATGTATATATATTCCCCACTTCAAAGGAATTTACAACATTAACGTCTTTGCGGACTTATATTAAAACCCGGCGGTAATATATATATATATATATATATATATATATATATATATATATATATATATATATATATATACCTAGATAACCTTTGATTTTATCGCAGTTATTAACTTCTGGCTTCCAAATAAACCAAAGCATCATGTTACAGAGCATCTGGGCCCACAGCAACATATTACGTACCTTGCTTAACGTGCACACAACTCCGCTTGGATCCAATGATTCACCTGCTCTCGCACTCCAACCCTCTGATCCTATGGCAATCGCACGATTAAACAATATGAAATTTAACTCTCAGAAGTTATGCGATGAACTAGGGCCCAACTGCTTATCACGTCGTCCCTTGAGTTATCTTTCGTGCTAGTTGACGTGCGACTACCGTTCGATGGACCCGCCTCTAGATCAGACAGCGTACATGGATATCGCGTGGATTCCACAATCGACAGTTAACGCATGATGGCACGCGATAAGGGCGGTTTCTCCAAACCTCTTAAGGCCACATGTCAGCCGATGGCTGTGATTGCACTAATTTCACGAAAACCACTTTCCGCACTAAATTGGTGCGATGAAAACCATCGGGTGTTCCAAACTGTCGTTACTATTCCTTCATGGTTCCGATTACTCCCCACTCCAGGTTCCGTTTTATTCTTTATAACTTCAATTTCAATTTTTTCTACTGTGCCATGGCTATACTTACTCCATCGCTTCTGCCACCGAAGTTCCGCCTTCTTCACCATCACTCTTGTTTATTTTTTCCTCGCATGGTTCCATTGAGATGTAACAATCCCCCATGATCTCGATTTGGCTCTACAACGCTGGTCCATTACATGAATTGGCCACGCTATTCACTATTCCATTGTATCGAATAGTTTCGAACCTTTGCCCTTCAATCTCGTGCTACCTATACCTATGGAATTCTACTCTTCAGTGCTTCTTCAAGGCATACATTTGAAATGTATTATTCCCGTTCTAACTTCTCCATTCACCCAAAATCCCGATTATACACAAATATCAAAAAGGCCCACAGTTTCGTTAAACAGATATCAAACCCTCTCTTTATTGGTTACGCACAGCAGCTGTGTACTTCACCTCTCAATGAATACTGAATGAAATTACATGGCAGAATGTGCAATCTCCTCTATCGAATGCTCTATAAACCGTGATCTCAAATTGTAACTTAAACCCCAATTCACTGCAAACCATTATAGTGCCTTCTGCACTGCACTTCCACATATTATAATGCACGGGTTTATTACCATTTCAATTCATAATTCGTTGTATTCGTTGTCTCTGCCTCTGCCTCTGCTACTCGACCTCTGCCTCCACTGCTCAACCGTTTCATCTCTTCCTCTGCCTCCACTGCTTGACCGTTTTATTTCTGCCTCTATATTCGTTGTCTCTGCCTCTCTTTTTACTGCCCTGTCTCTGTTCTTCTTATGCTCCCTATCTCCTTTGCGCTGCTTGCTTTTCTTTTTGCTGCCTTGTCTCTATATATGTACTCTCCCTCTATTCTTCTTATGCTCCCTGTCTCTTTTGCGCTGCTTCCTCCTTTGCCATCAATGACAACATTTCCAACAGTCTCCCCCTTTGGCATTGATGGCAATACACTTCCTTTGTTTGCCTTTTAGGACCCTTTCTTCTGTTGCTTGCTCTTCCTCACCCTTTGACATCAATGGCAAGGGGTTGCTCATTTTTCATTGTGCTTTCAACTCTTACCTTTGACCTGTCTCATGCTTCCCTTGCTAGCTGATCTCCCCCTTGAATGATATTTTCGTTTCTATTCTCCCCCTGAATCTATGCTTTCTCTTCGTATCAGAGAGTAGCATCTACAGATACTACCCCTAATCTATCTCTGAAATATTCAAATGGTTCTCTAGCAAGAGTTTTGGTAAATATATTTGATGTTTGTTATTTTGTTGGTACATATTCCAGCTTTACTACCTTCTGAGCCACTTGTTCTCGGAGAAAATGATACTTGATTGGGATATGTTTAGTTTTTTAATGAAGCACGGGATTTTTTGATATACTTATAGCACCTGTATTATCACATTTGATTGAGATAGGTTCATCAATTCTTACCTTCATGTATTGGATGGTTTTCTTCATACACATGACTTCTGTACAACATGCTGCTGCTGCTATATATTCTGCTTTTGCTGTAGATAGAGAGATAGATTTTTGTTTCTTGCTTAACCATGCCACCAGAATTTCTCCTAGATAGAATGCACCTCCACTTGTGCTTTTCCTGTCATCCACATAGTTGGCCCAATCTGCATCTGTGTATGTTGTCAAAGTGAAGCTTTTGCCTTTAGGATACCAAATCCCATACTGTGCAGTTCCTTGTAGATATCTAAATATTCTTTTGACTGCAAGAAGGTGATTTTGTTTAGGTGCTGCTTGATATCTAGCCATTAGTCCTACTGCTAACATGATGTCTGGTCTTGATGCTATCAGATACAACATAATTCCTATCATGGATCTGTAGATTTTTTGATCTATATCAGAAAATCCATCATCAGCGCACATCTTGCATCTCGTGATCATGGGAGTTGATACAGTTTTGCAGTCCTCCATTTTTAACTTTTTCAACATTTCTTTTAAGTATTTTTCCTGTGAGATGAATGTACTTGTGTTCTTTTGCTGAATTTGAAGTCCTAAGTAGAAACTGAGCTCTCCAATCATGGACATCTCAAACTCTGATTTCATCTCCTCAAAAAACCCTTTTGCTAGTTCATATTTGTTGCTTCCAAACATAATGTCATCAACATATACTACAACAATCAAGAGTTCATTTTCATGGGCTTTTATGTATAGATTGTTGTCTACTCCACCTCTTTAAAGCCTTGTTTTTGAAAATACTTATCCAGTCTTGAGTACCAAGCATGAGGAGCCTATTTCAGTCCATATAGAGCCTTCTTCAGTCTGAACACATAGTCTTCTTTGTCTGTTAAAGAGAAACCTTCTGGTTGTTCCATGTAGACTTATTCTTCTAGATCTCCATTCAGAAAAGTAGATTTTACATCCATTTGATATACCTTGAAGTCTTGGTAGCATGCAAAGGCCAGAAACATTCTGATGGCTTCCATTCTAGCTACAGGGGCAAATTTTTCATCATAATCAAGTCCTTTGATTTGTGAATATCCTTTGCAGACAAGTCTGGCTTTATTCCTGACTACCTGTCCTTCCTCATTCATTTTATTTTTGAATACCCATTTTGAGCCTATGACAATTTTCTCAATGGGTCTAGGAACTAGTTCCCAGGTATTTTTCTTCTCAATTTGGTCTAATTCTTCATTCATAGCATTCATCCAAGACTTGTCCTTACTGGCTTCTTCAAATTCCTTTGGCTCTATTTGTGATAACATGGCTATGTATACCTCTTCTATCTATTCAGTTAGCTACCTTCTTGTCTGGACCCCTACTCTCTTGTCTCCAATGATCTAATCTTCTGGATGGTTCTTCTGAGTGTATCTTGATGGGGCTTTTGATCTCAGTTCAGCATCTTCTGTTGTCTTGCCTGTTTCATCATCATCTTTTTTTTCTTCTTCATGGTTGTCTGATGGAATGCTACAGTCTGTATCTCTTGTATTGTTTGGAAGTTCTTCATCAAATCTCACGTCAATGCTTTCTACTATTTTTCAAAGAGTCTTGTTGTAGCACTTGTACCCTTTACTTTTGGAAGCATATCCTAGAAATATCCCTTCACCTGCTCTTGCATCAAATTTCCCAAGATTTTCATCATTATTCTTTATGTAACACTTGCTTCCAAAGATTTTGAAATGTTCGATTGAAGCTAGTTTCCCATGCCATAGTTCATAGGGAGTCTTGTCACTGCTTGGCCTTAAGTGAGCTTTATTAAGGATATGCACCACTGTGTGTACTGCTTCTACCCAAAAGGTTTGAGGAATATTACTCTCTTGCATCACGGCTCTAGAAATTTGTTGTACAGATCTGTTTTGTCTCTCTGCTACTCCATTATGCTGAGGTGTCCCTGAAATAGTAAATTGTTGCTTTATGCCATGTTCATTGCATAGGTCTACAAAGTCATAATCAGTGAATTCACCTCCTCTGTCTGATCTGATGCATTTTAGCTTGCATCCTATCTGATTTTCTACTAAAGCTTTGAATATTTAAATTTTTCCAGAACTTCCAATTTATTCTTGAGAAATGCAACCCATGTCATTCTGGAGAAATCATCTATTATCAGCATGAAGTAGGATTATCCACTTGGTGTTTTAGTTCTTGCAGGCCCACAAAGGTCCATGTGCACAAGTTGGAGTGGTCTTCTTGTTGATAACTCATATTTGGCCTTAAATGATATGCAGGTCTGTTTTCCCAGTTGACAAGATTTGCATATGGTATTAGAAGGCCTTTTTATTTCTGGCATGTCTCTGATAGCTTTCTTCTTGCTTAGTCTGATGATGTGATCGAAGCTGAGATGTCCCAACCTTTTATGCCATAACCATGACTCCTCAAGTTTGCTAAGATGACATGCTTCATCTTCCTCTTTCACAATGTAAACATTACTCTCTGTTTGAACTCCTTTGAGCAGAGTCTTACCTGTGGTGCTTGATCTAACTTCACAATCTTGTGCTCTAAAAATAACTTCACAGCCTTTATCACACATTTGACTGACACTCATCAAATTTTCTTTCAGCCCATCTACAAATAGTACATCTTGGGCCTTTCCTCTACCATTGTCTAGGCTAAGTGAGCCTTTTCCTTTTATTTTTCCTGATTTATCATTGCCAAAAGTAACATTGCCAGATTTCTTTTCATCAAGAGTTATAAACTTGCTTATATCTCCAGTTGTGTGTTTTGAGCAGCCACTATCCAAATACCATTGGCTTTTCAGGTCTTGAGCAGTTAGAGCCAAGTCATATTTATTCACCTTATTTATCCACTAGAAGCCCCCTTTTGTTTGGTATCTTTTGTGAGGTGATGAACTACATCTTCTGAGAGGAAATTTGGAAGGCATATGTCCAACTTGATTGCATACACATCATTTTATCATAGTTTTTGCAGAATTGTGAGTATGAAAAAAATTTCTTTGATTCATAAACCTCCTTAAGGTGTTGAGCATCAATCTTTGTCCATAATTTCTACACTCAATGATTTTATGGCCAAATTACTTACAATAAAAACAATAACCATAGAAACTATTTGCATACCTGATTTAAGGTTGTCTTCTCCATTTGTTTGCTTGAGACGGTCTCTTCACTATTTGCATCTTTTGCTGGTTTGAATTACTCCTCCTTGCCTAACAATATGCAGCAATGTGTCCCAGCTTGTGGCAGACATAACAGGTGGCATTATTCATAGGAGGGAAGAATCTCCTTTGTTGGCTTCCAAATTTGACATACTCAGGGGTATATGATCCTTTTTCTGTTGTCTTAGTATTTATTGCATTCTTTGTTACTAGAGGTTTATTCTGATCCCTGTCTTCCTCATTACATGTTTCTTCTTTTGTAGGAATTGTTTGAGCTGCTTCATCAGCCTTTTCTACTTTTACAAAAATAATATTATTGTTTTCCTTTTCTTTTCTTTTACTTGATTCTCCTTCATAGCCTAGTCCAGTTTTTATAAGAGGAGATCTTTGAGCATCCAGAATTTCGTTCAACTTACTAGAGCTTGTTGTTTGAGAGGAATTTGTAGATACTTTCCTTTGAGAATTTTCTAATTTCTTCTTCAAACATACTACTTCTTCTTCCAACTTCTCTTGTTCCTGATTTTTCTCCTTGATTTGCTGAAGTAACATGTCTTCTATCTTCTTGGCTTCTTCAAGCTCTACCTTCAGCTGCATGAGGACTTCTGAATTTTGATCTTCTCTTACATACTTGAGGAGGATGTCCTTTTGTTTTCTACACTTCAGTTTGAGTCTATCAATCTCCTCCAGGTCACTTCTTAGCTCCCCCTCAAGGTCAACTTCATCTTCTTCTTCTTCTTCATCTTCTAGCAGGAGTCCTTCAAGATATTCTATGGCCATCAATAAAAATTCAGAGGTTCCTTCTTCACTTGAGGGTTCATCTGAGTCTTCAGATGTACTGATGTCTTGTTGAGCATAGAAGGATTTTCTGTTGAACTTCTTTCCTTTCTGCCAGTTCTTTGACTTATTTTTCTCTAATTCTTGAGCTTGATTCCTTACTTTCTTGTGAGGACACTTAGCAGCATAATGTCTAACTCTTCCACAGTTAAATCATTTGAAAGGAAGTTTACCTTTGTATTTACCTGAGCCTCTATCCAGTTTCTTGACAAATTTAGCCTCTTCTTAATCTGAGCAAGAGCATATGTCTTCCTCTTCTTCTTTCTTCTTTTTTGTTTTAAAGGCTGCCTCCCTCGTACTGTGCTTCTTCTGTGGGAGCCTCATCTCATATGATGTTATATTTCCAAGTAGCTGGTTCATGGTCAAGGTCTCCCAATCAGTTGTTTCTTCTATTGCAGACACCTTTGGACTAAACCTGGATGGAAGAGATCTTAGAATATTTTGCACAATTATACTTTCTGGTATGGTTTCTCCAAGAGCTTTCATATTGTTAACAATTTCTACAACTCTTAAGAAGAAGCTGCCAATATCTTCATCATCATTCATTTTTAAATTTTCAAACTGGGCTCTATATGCTTGAAGTTTGGCAGTCTTTACCTTTTTATTTCCCTCATGGATATTCTCTAGAGTGTCCCACATATCTTTGGCAGTCTTACTGTGCATTATTTTGATAAATTCAGCCTCACAAAGTCCACTTAAGATTGCATTCATGGCCTTTGCATTTGCTACAAATTCTTGTTTAACTTCTCTTTCTGGGTCAGTTGCCTTTGGGGCATATCCAAATTCTACAGCAGCCCATACCTCTATTCCTAGAGACATTATGTATGCTCTCATTCCGATTTTCCAGAAGGCATAATTAGCACTAGTGAAGAAAGGGGCTTTATTGATTGAGCTTCCTTCTTGAATAGCCATCTTGGAGGCCTAGGATCTCCTTTCAGTGGTTAAACTAGTATAAAAGGGACATGCTCTGATACCAATTGTTGAATTCTTAGTAAAATGAGAGGGGGGGGGGGTGAATCAGTTTAACACATACATGAGCTTTTTAAATTTTTCATCAGCTTATTTACAACTTACTTTTATAATCAACCTTAGTATATGAACAGTCTTAATATGTTGTAGCAAGTATTAAATTAATGTGACATCAAACTTATTATGAGAGCAGCAAACATTAAGCAGATTTGGTAAATCATCTTAGCACATAGGCAACACACATAGAGACAGCAGATATAAGTGGAAACCCATAAGGGGATAAAACCACATCTTATTATTGTTGTGATGCAAAGGCAAGCTCCAAATCCCTCTCACCACTGTTTTTCTACAGTTACCAATCTACAGGAGGCTCCAACCTCAATTCTGCAAGCTACAACTTGCAAGGAAGCTCCAACTCCCTTCAATTTTCTGTAGGCACCAACCTACAGGAGGCTCCAACCTCAATCAGCTACAACTGACAGCTATCAAGCTTCAATTTGATAGGGAAGCTCCAACTTCCTCAATTTATCAAAAGAAATGTTTGCTGATTTACCTCAGATATAAGCTCTATTCTGTAGCATCTCTTTCTGCTCCTCTATTCCTTCTCTTCTCTGCCTCAATATTCTATACTTTGCATTCTCTATCCTTACTCTCTCTAACCTCTTTTATGCATATCAAGTTGATATTATATATAGATTTCATCACATGACTGTTCGTATTTCACAAGGAATTTGGAGTGAACAGCCATGACTTTTTGACTTCTGCCTTCTCATTTCTTTGTCCAACTCATTAAAAATATAACAATATGTACAAATTTCAATGTTACAATGGGAATTTTATTTTCCTTTGGATACTTGCCTTTGCATCACAAACAATTAAAAAATTTACATTTTTAGTTTCAATACATAAACTTCGCTCAGCCCTTGGATTGCTGGTTTTGTCCTTTCCGTAGCAGTCATGCAACTGTCCTGCATACTTTGTTCACTATCTTCTGCATATTCCACCTGTTCATTGCACTTTTGAATCCCTTTGTTGCACATCTCTTCAACTCTGCAATCTTTGTTTACCTCTGTCAGGTCCATATTCTCCAAGTTCACTGTAGTTGTGTATCTGCTACATATATACCTGTTTTATGATACAGGGTAACTTAATTACGTGAAATATCTTCTTACAAATCCCTACCATGAAGACTTATCCACGGTTAATAACTGATTATGAACCCATAGCTACAGCACTCACACATATAATATGCTCTCATATATAAAGAACCCAATCAACCCAGCTTTCAGCTCTTTTGTATGTGCCTATTTCAAATCTGTGTTAAAAGCCCATTTCATGGATGCAGTCATTTTACATACAAAAGCTGTCTAATTAAAATTATGGTGAAAAACCATAGCCAAAACCCCTCTTATCATTTGTCGAGTTAATATTTGAATATTTGCCCATAAATCAGGTTTTAAAACCAGTGGTTAATGAATCATCTTTGAACCCTTCTTAATGAATACTTCATATTACGCCCAGACTTCATATCTGGACCACTGCACTTTTACCACCGCATTCACTCTTTAATGTTAAAATACATATATTAGAACGAAATGTCTCGGGCCCATATCAAACAATGTATATATATATATACCGCTATATATATATATATATATATATATATATATATATATATATATATATATATATATATATATATTCCCCACTTCAAAGGTTACAACATTAACATGCCGTGAATATATATCAAAGGTTATCGCGTCGTCGCTTGAGTTATCTTTTGTGCTAGTTGATGTGTGACTACTATTCGATGGACCCACCTCTAGATCAAACGACGTACGTAGATATCGCGTGGAGTCCACAGTCGATAGTTAACGCAGGATGGCACGCGATAAGGGCAGTTTCTCCAAACCACTTAAGGCCACGTGTCAGCTGATAGCAGTGATCGCGCTGATTTCACGAAAACCACTTTCGACACAAAAGCGGTGCGATGAAAACCATCGGGTGTTCCAAACTGTCGTTACTGTTCCTTCATGGTTCCGGTTACTCCCCACTCTAGGTTCCATTTCATTCTTTATAAATTTGATTTCGATTTTTTCTACTGTGCCATGGCTATAATTACTCCATCGCTTCTGCCACCGAAGTTCTGCCTTCTTCACCATCACTCTTGTTTATTCTTTCCTTGCATGGTTCCGTTGAGATGTAAAAATCCCCCATGATCTCGATTTGGCTCTACAACGTTGGTCCATTACATGAATTGGCCACGCTATTCACTGTTCCATTGTATCGAACAGTTTCGAACCTTTGCCCTTCAATCTCGTGCTACCTATACCTATGGAATTCTACTCTTCGGTGCTTCGTTAAGGCATACATCTGAAATGTATTATTCCCATTCTAACTTCTCCATTCACCCAAAATCCCGATTATACACAGATATCCAAAAGGCCCACTTTTTCATTAAACAGAGATCAAACCCTCTCTTTATTGGTTATGCACAGCAGCTGTGTACTTCACCTCTCAATGAATACTAAATGAAATTACACGGCAGAATGTGAAATCTCCTCTTTCGAATGCTCTATAAACCATGATCTCAAATTGTAACTTAAACCCCGATTCACTGCAAACCATTATAGCGCCTTCTGCACTGCACTTCCACATATTATAACGCACGGGTTTATTACCATTTCGATTCATAATTTTTTGTATTCATTGTCTCTGCCTCTGCCTCTACTTCTCAACATCTGCCTCCACTGCTCGACCGTTTCATCTCTTCCTCTACCTCCACTGCTTGACCGTTTTATTTCTACCTCTGTATTCGCTATCTCCGCCTCTCTTTTTACTGCCCTGTCTTTATTCTTCTTATGCTCCCTATCTCCTTTACGCTGCTTGCTTCTATTTTTGTTGCATTGTCTCTGTAAATGTAATCTCCCTCTGTTCTTCTTATGCTCCTTGTCTCCTTTGCGCTGCTTCCTCCTTTGCCATCAATGAAAACATTTCCAACAAACTTACAACCCTAACAGTAGAAGTTACTGCTAATATCTTCAAATATGCAATTAGATGATAAAGACAAAATGCTGCGAAAATCTAGATCTATGCATTAGAAGACATAAAATAGTAGAAAAATAAGATTTACTCCATAGATCCAATAGACAAGACAAGAATATATCCAATGAATATTTTTATTAATGGCACCTAGGAGGAAAACACAAGAGGGTGTTCCCTATTCTCCTCAATGGGATGGGTTCTTGTGAGTCCTCAGCACTTCAGATTTAGAACTTCTCTCTCTTGATGGTGTAGACAACCTAGAATAAAATGGAAAAGTATGGCTATGATTATGGATCAATAGCCAGACCAAGTGTTGAGATCCAAAGTGATCTTTAGGCAAAAAAAGGTGACAAATGAATGGGAAAACCCTTCTATTTATAACAAAATATTGAGTTAGTCTAGAGATTGGTGCATAATTAAAATATTATTAGCCAAATATAGATCCAACTTTTGTGGAATATTTTATTATTTTTTTTTTAGGGAAAAGGAATTTGACTTGAGTCAAATCCCCTTATTTGTAAATAATAAATAAATAAATGATTTATTTATCATTTTAAGGATGTGATTAAGTAATAAATAAATGATTTATTTATCATTTTAAGGATATGGTTGAGTAATAATCAAATAAATAATGATTTAATTAATTATTTAAGGGTGAATTAGTCATATTTAACAAAGAATATTATTTAAATAAGATTTAAACAATTATTCTTTAGAACATAATAAGATAAATAATGATTTATTTAATTAATTTCTTTGTTTTTGGTTAAATATAACCAAAAATATTAATTAAACTACTGTTTAACTAATTATTTCTTGAGGAAAATAAAAAATATATATATTTATTTAATATTTCCTTATGAGGTTTCCTGTTTAGACCATAAAAAACTTAATAAAGGTGATTTACCAAGTTATTTTCATAGTGAAATAAATTTTACTTGGAGTAAAATTGGTCTTACATGATGTACTTGGGTCCATCTAATGATAATAGGTTAGATGACCAAAAAATGGTGTAACAACTAGTCTAAAAGGTGGGTGAAACTGACTCAAAACACACAATATGATCAAAATAAATAAGTTCTAAGGGTCAAGGATCTAATGACCCAGATCTACTGGAAATGACGCAAAAAACAACAAGAAACCAAAGGGGAAAACTGCTGCAAAATGGAAGGTTTGGATAAAACCATAGTGGAAACATGGGTACCCTAAGGAAAAGACCAAAAAAAACTCAAGAGGGGGTTTGGGATTGAATAATAACCTATCAAAAAGTACCTGAAAGAAAGATAGATCAAACCCTAAAACAATGGCTGAAAGTGTTGCAAATCTCAAACTATCTACTTAGCTTAACACCTCTTAGAATGGTGGAAGCATACTAAAAACCTAGGGGGCTTGGTTCTACTTCAAGGAGACAACCTGAGCATATCCAGGCCTAATATGGGTTGATACAAAGGTCAGATAACCCAAAACAATGCTCTCAGAAAACCCTGGCAGACACAGAAAAAATTTAGGAAAAAAGTTCTAGCTCACAGGTACTGACCTGTGAACTGTGGAAATAGCAGTTTCTAGGTAGATAAGTGTGAGTACTGGGAGAAATTTTAGTTTTTCAGCCAAAAATTGAGTTCTTGTTCCTAAATCTTCGGGCAGCAGGTTTCGGAAAAGTTGTTGTCTATAGCGAGGCTGATACCTGTTACCTGTGGAAAACACCCAAAAACAACCAAAAGTTAGAATTTTTCCTAATTTAGGGCATAAAAGTTAAAAAGCAACATCAAGAGACTAAAAACAATAGAAGAAAAACCCTTGTTACTGAAGTTGTCGGTCCTGCGGGAATCTGAATTACAATAGTAGAGTCGTCATTTGTTAGCGTAAATTCTTAATGCAAGTGTACGAAAAGAGCTCACTTTAGCTATGTGTGACAAAAAAACCTAACAACAGAAATGGTTTCTTAACTTCTTTAGATATGCAATCGATAGTTAGAAAAAATGCTGCAAAAAACCAGCTATATGTAGTAAAAGTAGTTAAACAATAAAAAGAAATAGTAATTAGTCCATGCATCCAACAGATAAGACAAGATTTAAAGAACTTTGAATATCTTATAACACCTGGTAAAGGGAACTAATACAAGTTACCAGTCCCCCTCAATGTGATGGGTTCTTGGTTTCCCTCAACACTTTAGTTCCAAAAGTTTCTCTCTCTCAATGGTGTAGAAAACCCAGAATGTGTTGAACTCTATGGGAGCTCAAGAAGAAAAATAAAATAGTAAAAACAATGATAATGATCAAATCACAACACTAAAAGTGATAAAAGTGAAGAATGAATGAAAAACCGTCCTATTTATAACAAAATATCGAATTGTCCTCGATAATGGTGGATAATAATTTTTTATTAACCAAGATCTAGATGTAACCACATGGAATATTTTATTATATTTTTTTGGAGGGAAAAGATATTTAAATTGGTTAAATACCTTTATTTAGAAATAATAAACAAATAAATGATTTATTTATCATTTCAAGAATGTGGTTAAGGAATAATTAACAAATAATGATTTGTTTAATTATTCCTAGGTGATTCAGTCAATTTTAACAAGGAATAATAACTAAATAATGACTTAATTAATTATTCCTAGATAAAAATAAGATAAATAATGCTTTATCTAGTTATTTCTCATAATTGGGTTAAATACGACTAGGAATATTATTTAAACAGTGGTTTAATTAATTATTCCTAGAGGAAGATCAAATAAATAAGTATTTATTTAATTATTCCTCACAGGGTTTCTTGTTTAAACCAGAAGTAACTTAATAAAATAAGGTTTATTAAATTATGTATTATAGTGAAAGAAATTTTACTATGGTAAAATTGGTCTTACATGGTTTACTTCGATCCATCTAATTGTAAATGGTTAGATGACGAAATTTTGGTGATAACATTAAGCCACCTCATCGCCTCCTTATTTTGCTGCAAAACAGAGTATTTACAAGCATAGTTAGCCCGTGAATAGATGCATTGTTAAAACATAGTAGTCAAGCATGAAGTAATTGGAGGTTAATTAGCCATTTGGCCTAGAAATGCGTGCTTAGATCGGTTTCCCTTATTCAAGTTTAATTTAGCAATTTACTTTATGAATGCCACTTATTTTAACTCTATTTATTGCTTTAGTCTAATTGTGGATTTCCTTTCTTACAAATAGCTAGGTGTGTCCTTATGCTTTAGACTAGTTTCTTTATTTCTAATAGAGTAATGCTCTTGAGTTATTTACAGTCTTAGGTTTCATTCATAAGTGTGACAGACTTCATCCCCTAGAAGTAGCCCTAGTAGTAGCACCCCTTTGTAGGACCAAGAAGAGGATGACATGAGTGGAATGCATATGTTGCGTATATAGCACTGTCACCTCCAAGTTTGTACGAACCTCGGGTTGAAAAGGTAAATTAAAGTAGCCTTTGGGATTTGTAGCACTCTTGGTGCAATACCAGGGCTCACCAAAGTCAACATGGGGTAGCTATATGGGGGGGACGAGCCTGGGAGATTCAACATTTATGGTAGCCTAATGGGCCAAATCTGGGTGACACATGTTACCACTCAGAAGGTGCCACATGGGATTGATGACACAAGAATGACATCATCTCAGAATTTTTGAGAAGTGTGAAAAAAGGGACCATTAGGTTGAATGGGTGTTGGGAAGACGTGGTTGTGTCAGAGCATGAACCAATGGAAAATGCACTGGGAAGACCACATGGGACAGGTAATACCACTAAGAAGAGTCCAGAAGCTTGATAAGGAAGAACAAAGGGAATGCATTGGGATTGTCAAATGAAAGTGCAAGGCAGACCCCATGGGACAAATAAGCCCATGAATAGGAGCCTAAAGGATTTTAAAGAGAAGGAAAATAAAAACATCGGGCTTGGGTGCCCCGGCCTTAGCACCAAGCCTTGGTTATTTTGCATAGAAATGAGACCAACAGTGCGGAGCCATTAACAAATAAATTTGGCCCACAAAGGGCTTAAGAAGAATATTAATGCCCAAAGGCCTAGCCAAAGGTCACAAAGACCTGGTCCTATGGAACGAAATAGTTAAAGGGCCTGAGAAAAAGGGGTTATAACCAATAAGGGTCACATAGTTATATTTGCTAACATTTTGGCACCTTGGGCCAAGATTGGAACTTGTGCCATATTTGGAGGACCTCCATAGGTTGGTTACCAAGCTTGAATGGGTCAGAAACTATGAATTAAGAATGGAAGTCAATGGTTGATTCAAGGAAATAATGACTAGGATGTGCATGATTTGCTTAATGGACCTAGTTCCAAGAAAATTCTCCATACTTGAGTGTCCCTCATGCAAGGATGAATTAAATGGAAATAAAAAGTGGAATGGAGAGCCATGATATGTGTGCAGGAAAATTTTAATGGAAGAAATCCTTGAGTTTGCAAGAAAATTTTAATGGAAGAACTCCTTGAGTCTGCAGTGAGATTTAATTCTCAATATGGTAGATCACTTAGAATCCCATTCCCTGAATTAATTCAGCTACAGTGACCAAGTAATTTTGGATGTAATAGCAAATAAAGAGCCATGTTGTGAGAACACTTAGTCAGTATGGAGTAAAACAAAGAGAACATCGACCGATGTGTACTAGAAGGAACAAAAAATAGGATTGCAATTGAGAAATATAGGGGGAATGCAACATAATTGAGTAAGTTGTGTGGAGAGAAATGAGTATGAGTGAACTACTGAGGTGAGGTCAAGTGCACCTATGTTGAAGAATAGGGACAACAATAGAAAGCTATGTGTGAGAACTGTTGAGGAGATTCCAAGTGTGCCTGCGAATAAGAAGAGAGCTGAGAGAAAAAAATATTTGTGTGAGGGTTGTTGAGAAGAGGCTAAGTGATCCTATGCTGCAAATAATAGGATAAGAGTTCTTATGTAGAGGAAAGAGGTCAAAATTTCCTGAGCAGTAGAATAGGGTCGAGACTAGAGTGTATGTTGCAAAGTGAGAAGAGAAGACATAATGTTGCATGGGATGTGTAGAGGAAATGATGAAAAGGAGAACAAAGTTGATATCATGCAGAGTGGCTTCCATGTAAAATGAACATTAGTTTCCTTATTTAGTGTGGGTTGGAGCCTACACACATGAAGTTGGTGCTTCCATCTTAGTGGGTGTCTGAGGAAGGCTTGGGGGTTGGTACCTCTTGCAAGTTGGTGCTTGCAACAAATTCGTGAAGTTGGTGCTTCACATGGTGCTTTTGGTAAGTTGATTAGGTGTCTATAAAAGGAGGGAGTTAGTTCTTCATAATAGTGGATGCTAACCAACAATCAAAGGAATTGAGTGCTTCCTATGAGTTGTGGCTGAAAAAAAAAATTGATGTAATAGAGTAGGTGCTATTATTTTTACATCAATAAAATATATATATATATTTGGTGGTTTTTCTCTCAAAATGGTTTCCACGTTAAATCTTTGTGTCAAGTGTGTATGCTGATCTTAGTGCTTGTGTTCATGTGATAATTTATGTTGTTGCACTTGATATATTTTTGATAGCTCACATGAAGGGTTTCCATGTTTGAATGTTTCAACCCCACTCTTAGTCTTAACATTGCTTCCAACATGATAAGCCATTGATCAAAAGTTGGGACAACATGGTGGAAAATATGAAGAATAAATTCTTACCAAAAGATTACCAGTTAAATATTTACAGGCAGATGAAAAACCTCAAGAAAAGGTCGTTAACAGTAAAATAATATACTGAAAAATTTTAAAGAGTTAACTTTAGTGAAGGCTATGTGGAAGACATGCCAAAAAAGAAAAAAAAAAGGTATATTAATGGCTTAAGAATGAATATTTAGGATGAAATCAACATGCTTTCTCCAAGGACCATGGAAGAGGCATACCACAATTCCTTGAAGGAATAAGAAAATATAGTAAGGAAGCAGAACTCAGGTAGAGGGTGTGTTTTTTCTAGAGGAAAATGATAGTTAATTGGAAGAGGAAATATTCTAGCTCAAAATAATGACATAGGAAGCTCAAAACAATAAGAGAATACGAAGAAGGAAGGTGGCACCATAGGACAAAGACCTTACCATAGAAGAAGATGCAGAGAGACTGTTTACATGTGCTATAGTTGAGGAAAAATGGGTCACATATATTTTGAGTGTTCAAAGAATGAGAATGTGGGACAACATGGTGCACATATGGTTTAGTTAGAAGAAATAGAAGCATAAGAACCTGAGATAGAAAATATGCCAGAAACCGGAGAGGCATTGATGATGAAGTCTTGTTGAAGCCAACCAAAGAAACTATTGAACCATCCCAAAAAATATCCTTGTTTAAGAATATATGTAAAGAAAAAGGGAAGTGTTGCAAGGTAGTGATTGACAACGGAAGCACTGATAATATTGTTTCCTTAGATATGGTGGAAAAATGTAGGTTTTAACCTTGTATATAAATTACCTGCAAACAAATTCTTAAAACAAAAAATAAACAATGGCGACAACATAAAATAAATACACACAAATATTTTCTCTTGGATCCAAAAACCGAGACTACCAAATTGATTTTTCATTATGTTCCTTTCATTGATGCTACAATACATATATATACATGTCAAATAATTCATAAAGACCAATCCATTAACCCTAAATTAGAACATAAACGTAGTTCTCTTGACTGGATCTATAAAATACCATGTACAGAAAAACATCATGCCAAAAACCATGTGAAAAATCCATTTACAAAACCATATGTAGGTTTTCCCACCTATTATAGGCTCCAAAAACCTACTTCACTATTGTCCAATGCTACTTCCCTGGTTTTTGGGTCTTGTTCACTCTTTCTGAAACTCAATTTTGTTGAGGTATGTATGGAGTAATATTTTGTTATGATAGACCACAATTGTTACAGAACTCTTCAAATTCCTTCTTGCAGAACTCTCCACCATTATCTGTCCTCAACACCTTTATCTTCTTCTCTATCTGGTTTTCCACCAACGCCTTCAATTATTTAAATTTATCAAAGACTTCATATTTCTTCCTGAGTAAATATATCCATGTATTCCTTAAGAAGTCATCTATAAATGACACATAGTACACATACTTACCTAGTAATGGAACCAACACAGGTCCAAACACATCACTGTGCACAAGCTCTAATATCCCTTTCACTATCTTAGAACTAGAGAGGAAACTCACCTGATTATGCTTCCCATATCCACAATGTTCATAGAAATCGAAATCCAAAGAGAAATTAAACATACCTTCTACCATACCATTACCATGAATTATTCGAAGGCCCTTCTCTCCAATATGTCCAAGCCTTTGATGCCACACCATGCAATTTTCTCTAGAGACCACTAGGTTTTCAACTCCACTCTCAGGAACCACAAAAATGTTGCACCTATCAATAACATTGCTACCTAGAAGCTTGTACAAGTTTCCAATGAAAAATCCCCACATCAATATGAGTTCTCCCCAAAACATCTTTCATGTATACTTCTTGAACACTTTTTTTACACCTGCATCATCCATATTGATTACAAAAATTAGATTTTTGGCCAATGCAGGAATATGGAGAACACCAATAAGTGTTCTAATCCTTCCACCTTGCAACTTCAACTTGAATTTTTTGCGTCCAACAATTCTAGAATTCGTGTCATCCCCTTGGAATAAATTACCACCATCATATTTCTCGCACTCACATAACCACTTCCTATGGGGTGTGAAGTGAAAGGATGCACCTGAGTCAATAAACCATGCCTCGCGATCTACATGTGTACTTGAAGAAGAAGACAAGTACACATCCCCACCTTCTTCTAAGATGGTTTTTTCCTCTGCAAAAGGATCATCATCAAATCCTTTCCTTTCTAAGGAGCTTTAGATATAAAGTCATTTTTTAATCTCCCTTCCTTTCCGCATTTCTAGCACACCTTTACAGGTTTCCATGGTTATTTTTTTCTCCCTTTAGATTTAGATCTCCCACTCGAGGAATTTTTTTTTTCTTTTCTGGGACCATCCTCGTATATATAAGGCATATCCATTCTATCCCTCCATATTTTTCCATCTTATCTCCCCTGACAGTAAGGATGAGACAATTTAATCAAACTTCAAAGTAGTTGTATTGCTACCTATTGCAATAACCAGACTATCCCACGAATATGGTATAGAGCACAAAAAACTGATGCACTCATCTTCATCTAAAATTTTAATGTCAATGGATAAAAACTGGCTTACCACAATATTAAATGAATTCAGATGCTCTGTCACTGAGCCTCCATCCTTCATCATCATGTTATACAGATTTTTCTGTAGGAACATTTTTTTCACCAAATACTTAGATTGGTAGAAATTCCCTAACTTGTCCCACAAAGCCTTCATCGTAGCTTCCCTAGATATATTCAACAATAACAAATCTGAGATATGCAACAATATTTTTCTCTTTTCTTTTTGATCCAAATTCCCCTAGTCTTCATCTGACATTTTCATTGGTTTAGTACCTGGATATATCTCAATCCACTCATCTTTATCCACCAATAGATCCTCCATATTGAGCTTCCACAACAAAAACCTCTGACCTATAAATTTCGTGATCTCTACTTTCCACAGATCGTCATCTTATTTCGTCGCAAGAATCGATTCCACAGATATCCCACTGAACATGACCTACCATAGGCCTAAGAAAAAACCCTCAATATTAATGGCATCCCCTTGAAGCCGAAACAACTCTTATTCCAAATGTGAATTTTAACCCTATATAGAAATTACCTGCAAACGAATTTTTAAAATAGAAAATAAACAGTGGAGACAACATAAAATACACACGATATTTTCCCCTAGATCCCAAAATCGAGACTACTGGATCGATTTTTAATTATGTTCCTTTCAATGTTACAATAAATATATATACATTCCAAGAGATTCATAAACTCCAATCCATTAACCCTAGATTAGAACATAATTGTAGTTCCCTTGAAGAAATACCATGGACAGAAAACCATCATAAACCATGTGCAAAACCCATGCACAAAACCATAGGTACATTCTCCCACCTATTATAGGGTCCAAAACCCCACTTCACTGTTGTCCAATGATCCTTCCTTGGTTTTGACATAAACCTGATCAATACTCCAAATTCCTGTGAAATATTTGGTTTAGTACAAATCATTGCATACATCAAAAGATTGAATGCACTTGCATATGGAACACAAGACATGTCCTCTTCCTCTTCTTGTGTCTTTAGACACTGTTTAGAAGATAACTTTACACCTATAGGAATAGGAACCTTCATTGATTTACTATCTTTCATATTATACCTCTGCAGTATTGTCCCGACATACTTACTCTGGTTTAACCATAGCTTCCTCTTTTCTCGATCTCATTTAATTTCCATGCCAAAAATTTAGGTTGTGGCACCAATATCCTTCATTTCAAACTTGGAGGAAAATTGGACTTCAAATCCTGGATAATTTCTTTGTCATTTCTAGTTAGCAACATACCATCCACATACAAGAACAAATAAATAACACGGTCACCAATTAATTGAAAATACACACAGTGATCTGCTTTTCTTCTGGTGAAGCCAAGTCCCCGTATATATGTATGAAATTTCTGATACCACATCCTTGGTGACAATTTTAACCCATACAGAGACTTTTTTAATATACATACCACTTATTTCTTTCCCTTCACCACAAATCCTTCAGGTTACTTCATATAGATCTCTTCTTCCAGATCCCCGTAAAGAAATGTTGTCTTCACATCCATCTAGTCTAGCTCAAAATCAAAAGCAACCACAACAGATAAAAGTAATTTAATAGAAGCTACCTTGGCAACAGGAGAAAAATTATCACCAAAATAAATTCCTGACACCTGAGAATACAATTTTGCTACCAACCAAGATTTGTATTTCTCCACCTTGCCTTATACGTTCATCTTCTTCTTAAACACCTATTTGCTTTCAATGGGTTTCCTTCCAGCCGACAACTCCACCAGATCCCAAGCCTCACTTTTGTCCAAAGATGCCATTTCATCAACCATGGCCTCTTTCCAGAGTTTTCCTTCCTCTGAATCTATTGCATCCCTGATAGTTCTATGTGTTAACACTCTGTAAATCCCTTTAGGCTGAAAAAATGGCCACAGAGGTAACCAAAAGCCTCTTTAGGCTAGAAACTAGTCATTTCTAACCAGAGGGAACTCCCTCACCAAAATTCCAAGGAATAATGGATATTATGTTAGGTCCCTATATTACTAGTATATTCCCTTATTATTGTTAGCGTAACCCCCTTATTGTTATTTTTGTACCCCTGTAACCCCAATATTGTTATTATTGTGCTCTTACATTATTATTGTTTGGTCAGCTACAATTATATTGTGACCCCATGGACTTCTATATATAGAAGGAGGTTTTGTCATTTGTATCATCGAAGAATTTTTCATTTATGTAATGTAAAGTAGGTTTCCCCCTAGAAGTGGCTTATTTCTAAGGCGTTGATATCTCTTTACTTCCATTTTTGGAGCTGATTTCATAACGTTTGGTATCAGAGCTTTGGATTCTAGGGTTTTGCTACTCCAAACAGGTCATCGTAGAATTTTCACTATAACGTTTTTTATATGAAGGTTTAGAAGCTGAAAGTTTTACATATTGAAGCTGAAATATTTAGGAACATCGTGTAAAAATTTCAGATCTTGTTTCACAATATGCTCGGAGATATGATCTGTGGAAGTTAAGGTTTTTTTAGGCTCCAGAATTTCACCTAAACTAAGTCATCATGGAATTTTCACTATAAATGTTTTTGTACAAATTTTCAGAAGCTGCAATTTTTTAAGAGCAAAGCCAAAATCCTGAGGAACTTCCTATAACAATTTTAGATCTTGGTTCACAGTATTTTTGGAGATATGATCTGTGGAAGTTAGGGTTTTTTCAAGCTCCCGAATTTCATCTCAAAGAGGATACCATGGGAAAATCGTCATAAATCTCTCTCTGACCATCGGATTGGAATGATGTAAAAATTGGTTGCAATGACACGGACTTTAGTTTCCTTATTATCAATTTTAGAGCCTAAGGAGGAAACAGTGACACATGGCTTGTCGTACAAGTTCGCTCTACTGAACCAGTCCATAATTAGGTCGTTGTGGGAGATTGGGCATAACTTTTGCTTGAAGAATCCAAATCAGGTCAGACCTATGGCATTCGAAAGAAGATTGAGAGGGCTACTACAGGGCCAAATTTTAGATATTGAAGATCTGAAATCACAGAGATAATTCAGTTTCAATATCGATCTCCTCAAAAGCAAGAAAAAGGTGTGTATTTTTTTTCCGAATTGCATAAGGCTTTTGTAAAAAATTAGTTTTAAGTTATTCCAAGGGAATATTGAAACACAGATATCAGTATTGGGTTATAAAAGGGCACCTAAAAATAATTCAACACCTATTAAGCCTTAATATGGCTATACTATGACTCATGAAGAGGAAGAAGTGCAACATGGCATATCTAAATTACAAGAGCAAGTGCACCAAATTTCGCTTTCGCAAAGAGAAACAAAAAATGAAATGGAATATTTGAAGAAAGGCGTGGAAACTAAGATGTATGGTTTGAAGAAAGTCATGGAAGCTAAGATCGATGAGAAAATGAAAGACAACATGGAAGAAATGAATAATGATCTAAACTCATACATGGAAGGTTTTATGACAAGGTTAATACAAGAAATGATTCTGAATGGTGGAAAGATAGTAGAGGAAACTCATGATGAGAATAAAATAAATGTTAATCATGATTTCATAAACTCTAATTTTGGATTGAAGAACAACCATATTCCAAATATGGATATGAGGAAGTTTGATGGAAAGGATCTTGTAACGTGTATACTACAGATGGAGCAATATTTTGATCTCAATAATGTGAAAAACATGTAAAAGGTACGTATTAAAACTTTAAATTTAGAGCAAAATATATTTGTATGGTATTGAAGGCTTTTCTCCCATAAAAAAATGGTCACTTGGTCAATTTTTATGAAGGAAATGATATCACATAATGAGGATACAAAGAGCAACACCTTATTTATCCAATTGATAAATCTAAAACAAAATGGTTCAGTGGTGGAGCACATTGAGGACTTCCAAAAGTTGAATATAGGGGTAATTGATATTCCATAGGAACACAGGATTGATGTCTTCATAGGGAATTTAAAGGATAACATCCAACATGAAGTTCGCGTTTGGGAACCTGATTTATTGGAGAAGGCATTCAGGTTGGCAAGAAAAATTGAATGTAAAATTATAGTGACAAGGAAGCCTACCACTCACATCTATAAATATGGAAGTGTTGCTACTCCTATACTTCCACAACCTACAAGGTTGACACCACAACAATTGGAAGAAAAAAGAGAAAAAGGGATTTTCTACAGTTGTGATAGAAAATACACTAAAAGTCATAAGTGTGCTGAGAATAAATTATTTTACATAGATTGTGAATAGGAGGAAGAAAATGAACAAGAAACTTCAAAAGAAAAGGATATACACCAAGAACCAACCCTAGAAGAAGAAGAAATGAGTCTGACCATATCGTTAATGCATTGGTGGGAATTACCACTCCTCAAACTCTCAAGATAGAATGACATATCAAGAAGAAAAAGGTAATAGTGTTGATTGATTCGGGTAGTACCCATCATTTTATTCATTGTAAGGTAGCCAAGGAATTGAATTGTTTCCTATACCCAACACTAGAATGTCAAGTGATGGTTGCAAATGGAGGAACTATAAATTGCTCTATAAGATTCCATAATATCAAGCTAAACATGGGGGAATATGTATTGAATAGTCCAATGCTTTCCATTCCAATGGGAGATGTTTTACTAGGAGTACAATGGTTACAATATTTGGGGATGGTAGCTTTTAATTTCAATAACTTTTGTTGAAGTTTTTTTCGGAAGGAAAGGAAATTGAATTACGGGGTATCGTAGGGAAGCTAGGAAATATAATAATCTATAATTTCATGACAAAACTTATGAAGAAAAAAAAACGAGGCGTAATTGCACAATTATGCTCACTAGAAGTTCCAACATCAAAATCATCTATTTCTCCAGATCTCCAAAAAGTCTTGGACAATCATTCCAAGGTGTTTGAAACTCCCAAAGGACTCCCACCTATTAGTGATCATGATAATGCTATTCATTTGATTCCATTAATGTTTCCTCCAAATATCAGGCCTTACAGATATCCTTATGTCCAAAAGAGAGAAATTAAACGTATGATTGCAGAAATGTTAGAGGCTGGTATAATTCAACCTAGTTCAAGTTCTTTCTCTGCTCGAGTAATATTGGTGCACAAGAAGGATGGATCATGGTGCATGTGTTTGGATTATATGGAGCTCAATAAGATCACTATTAAATAAAAATTTCCCATTCCTGTGATTAATGAATTATTGGATGAATTACATGGAGCAATTTATTTTTCCAAGTTGGATCTTCATTCAGGATATCATAAAATTAGAATGAATACTGAATATATTTTGAAAATAGCATTTCAAACTTATGAGGGTCATTATGAATTTTTGGTGGTGCCTTTTGGCCTTACCAATGCACCTTCTACATTTCAAGGGTTGATGAATTCCATTTTCGAACCCTTCCTTAGAAAATTTGTGCTAGTATTTTTTTATGACATGCTAATCCACAGTAGGTTTTGGAAGGATCATGTTCAACATGTTGATAGGTTGCTCAAACTATTGGAGGAGAAACAATTATATGCAAAAAAATCCAAATGTTTCTTTTGAGTACAAGAGGTGGAATATCTGGGTCATATTGTATCTCACGAGGGTGTTAAGGTAGACCCTAACAAAATTAAAGCCATTAGGGAATGGAAAGTCCCCACAACCATAAAGCAGTTGCGTGGATTTCTCAGGTTAACAGGGTATTATCGCAAGTTTGTTAAGAATTATGGGAGAATAGCAACACCTCTAACAACATTATTGAATAAAGATGCATTTTCATGGACTGCTGAAGAAACTAAGGCCTTTGAACATCTTAAAGAGGCAATGTTCCTAGCACCATTCTTAGCTACGCCAGACTTCACGAAAAACTTTATTATGGAATGTAATTCCTCAGGAAATAGAATTGGTGTTGTTTTAATGCAAGAAGGAAGACCCATTGCTTTTGAAAGTCGTCCAATCAAAGGAAAGTATTTTAAAAAATATTTTTATGAGAAGGAAATGTTGGCAATACTACATGCACTAAATAAATGGTGACCTTACCTAATGGGAAGACACTTCAAGGTAAAAACTAATCATGATAGTCTTAAAAACTTTTTGGAACAAAGACTATCTTCAGAAGAGTAGAAAAAATGGTTCCCAAAGATGTTAGGTTATGAATTTTATATCATCTACAAAAAAGGGAAGCTAAATTTTGTTGTAGATGCACTCTCAAGAAAGGATGAAGAGGTGGAAGCATTGATTTGTTCCATTTCTATTATCCAACCAGATTGGATAACTAAAGCAAGGGTGTTAGAAAATTATATATATTACAAAGCAATGCAACATATAAAATATGCGGAAAACACAAGCACACGAAACTCATAAAACCAGAGAGATATACGTGGTTCACCCAGTTTGGGCTACGTCCACCCCGAACAGCCAGTCCTTCCTTTCTATTATCTAGAAAAATGAAGAGACACAACCTACTATAGATCCATTGTAATATCCTTGATTCTCTCTCACAGTCTCCCTATCTATTTCTCACTCTAAGAATACACATACAATACATAGCTGCAATACAATACCCTCATACAAAAGAGGGGTTTCCTTCTTGGGTAAAAAACCCTAAACTAAAGATAACTTATACCATCAGATCATCTGCCTAATAAATGGCCCAGATTGACTAGAAATTACCTTTTACAAGGAAAATTTACATTTTTTTTTAGCTTCAGGGGTGTTGCCCCCGAAATCCCCCACCAGGGAGGGCTCCATAAAGTCGCAGTTGCCCCCCTGGACCCCCCCAGGCAACATTTAATTACGGGCGAAGTTGCTGCCCCATTAAGGTATAGGGGTCCAACGTTGTGATACAAAATAAACAAGATAATCAAGCTCCACACCCAACAAAGGAATGAATGGAAGAAGGACGAAGAAGTGTGGACATTCATTCAAAATTTGCAGTAGTATCCTAGTACATCTGATATATTTAGTTGGAGAAATGATTCCTTATGGTACAAAGATCACTTATATATTTGCAAGAATTCCCAACTAAAACAAAATATTCTTTTGGAATTGCACACTTCTCCTTTAGGAGGACACTCAAGAATTTTAAAAACTTACCACATGGTGAAGGAAGAATTTTTTGGGGATGGCCTTGAATCTGATATTCAAAAGTTTGTGGCAGAATTTTTGGTTTTCCAGCAAAATAAAGTTGAGACAATTAAGACCCCGAGTCTTCTACAACCTTTATCCATTCCAAGTCAACGTTGGTAGGAGATTTCAATGGATTTTATCACAAGTTTACCTAAGTCTGAAGGAAAGTGTGTCATCATGGTGGTATTTGATAAACTTACCAAGTATGTACACTTTTGTGAATTATCTCATCCATTTAAAGCAAGTACAGTTGATACTGCATTTATGGAAACAATTCAAAAGCTACATGGAAACCCTAAGATTATTGTAAGTGACAGAGATCCCATTTTTACTGGAAATTTTTGGACGGAATTATTTTCTTGTTTGGGTACTCAACTAGCTCATATCTCATCTTATCATCCTCAATCTGATCGTAAAACTAAGATAATGAATAAATGTTTGGAAGGATATCTTTGTTTTTTTGTATCTGATAAGAAAGCACAATGGGTCAAGTGGTTACCTCTCACTGAATGGTGGTATAACACTTCCTTCCATACTGCAAAAAAAATGACCCCATTTATGGTACTTTATGGATATCATCGACGATCCATCACATCTTCTTTAAGATAAAATTCTAAGGTTAAAGTAGTGGAAGATCACATTGAGCATCAACAAGAAGTTCTCCAACTCTTAAAGGATAACCTAAATTTGGCACAAGATCGAATGAAACAATAGGCAGATCAACATCGCAGCGAGAGAATTTTTGATGTATGAGACTGGGTATTTTTACGGCTACAACCATACAAACAAATGTCCCTCAAGGAAGCTAAGAAGGATAATAAATTATCGCCAAAGTACTATGGTCCTTACAAGGTGTTGAAAAAGATTGGTATTATGGCATACAAATTGGAGCTTCCTGCTTCTTCGCGAGTGCATCCAGTTTTCCATGTTTCATGCTTAAAGAAGGTTATAGGGGACAAAATTCTAGTTCAAAAAATATTTCCAAAACTTGACGAGGAAGGAAAAATAATATTGGAACCTGAAGCAGTCATGGAAACAAGAACTCAACAGCTATGAAATCGATCAATTTCAGAGTATCTCATCAAATGGAAGAACTTACCCACTGAAGATTCTACATGGGAGGATGAGAATTTTATACATAAGAACCCAAAGCTACTCAAGCATTGAGGACAACACTTTTTTGAAGAAGAGGGGCATGTTAGGTCCCTATATTACTAGTATAGTCCCTTATTGTTGTTAATGTAACCCCCTTATTGTTATTGTTGTACCCCTATAACCCCAATATTGTTATTAGTGTGCCCTTACATTATTATTGTTAGGTTGGATAAGATTATATTGTGACCCCATGGAATCCTATATATAGAAGGAGGTTTTGTCATTTGTATCATCGAAGAATTATTCATTTATGTAATGTAAAGGAGGTTTCCCCCTCGAAGTGGCTTATTTCTAAGGCATTGATCTCTCTTTTCTTCCATTTTTGGAGCTGGTTTCATAACATATTAATGCTCAATGACTTACAGAGACTAGATCTGTGAAAAAAAATTGTAATTTGATGAAAATTTTTTGGGAAATATAAGAGATGACATCTAAGTATGAGATTAGGAAAAATCGCCAACTCACTATTTCAGTGTATATAAAATCAACTATAAAATCAGAGATATAATAGTTATGTTAATTTTTCAATGTTTCTCTATGTTGTATCTGCTACATAATCACAAATTGGATTTGCATCAACAATATATCCATATTTGTGCAATATAAATAACCATAAATTGTAACTGAAGATAGAAAAATACATGCAATGGAAGAGAATACAATATCACAACCATGAGACAGAAATTGGTTCAAGACCAAGAAAAAACTTTTAGCTTGATTTTCATTTATGTCAATATACATGAGATGATGACCAACAAGCATAATGAAGGCAAGCATGATGAAGAAAAATCAAAGGAATCAATGAAGAGGTCCTTCATTCTATTTATGCACTCACAAAGGATCATTAAAAATATTTTTTTGATACCTTTGAGGAAAATTTCTTTCATAAGACCTCCACCATCTAAAAGAGAATAATTTTGTCTTTCCAACGAGCCCTTACACACCTTGAAACTCAAAACGATGAGGGAGAATGAGAATTTACGAGTTTAAAATCATTTCTGGATAGTGAGCTAACATGAACTTATTCTCATGTCGGCCTGCCCTAAGGAGACATGTATTTTTGTTTAGCATTAAAAATCACTATATATATAGCGTTCAGACTTCATTCTCCATCATCCTTTTTTCGGTTATCATCACAGAAATTACCAGAGTTCACAGCTCCTGAACTTAGAGGAAGGAAGCATAAATCACAAAGCTACATTGGAATTTGCTTGGGCACAAAATTACCTCTAGACAACACTACAATCCTTGTGAAAAAAAAACGTGAAACCTTGGATCTGTTTGTGGGGTCTTAAAGCAATAATTAAGGGCTTGGATATCTTCTTATGTTCAGAACAATAGAGTAACAATCCTTGATTGATCACGGAAGCTCGAACTTAGGCACAAAAGCTGCCACAAAACCTCAAAACTTCAGACCAAGAATTCAAACCAGTAAAAATGGTGTTGCAATAGAATTCGGACAAGAAACAAGGTCTATCTAACCCTTAGACCTGTGATAATATCATTTACTAAATTTAAGGTTGGAATGTTGATTTGGATAAACCACAGGAGCTCACCACAGTCAACTCTATCACCTAGAGGAGTTTGGAACAATTAGCTCGATTTGATCACATCTTTTGGAAGTGATAAGAGGTGTGAGAAATATATGTGGTGGGGTGATAACTACAACACCAAAAGTTGGATCTAGCCATAGAACAACGCAGGACCTTTTCTGAGTTCAGATCTTTTTTAGAAGACTGCACTAAGAATTTAGCTAAAGCTTGTATTTATGTGCCTCAAGCCTTTGGTTATCTAACTATTTTACTAGTACACATACTTCGACCTACATTTTTCTACTATGGTATCTCAGTCAATGAAAGGCATATATATATACCTCAGACAGATCTAAGTCAAACTTACAGCTTGGAAGATGATGACAAGATCCAATTGTTAAATCTGTGGTGAAACTTCTTGTGGGTTGGAACAATGATATTTTCTTCTTGTAAAATGAATATGGCATCATTGATGGATTAATTGAAGTGCAGTAATGAAGACTAGTGGACAGTGAAGAATTTTGTAAGTGACTAAACAGTGAAGAATTATTTCAAGGAAATTCAAGTAACTAATATTCACATTCTCTATTAAAAGAAGAAAAAAACATTGGTGTCCTATGGGTTGGTGCCCCTAAACACAATTTTTGTGCCTTGGAGAAGATAGGGTCAAAGCCCTAGAGGTCGGAGCCTCATTAAGTCCAAGTTAGTGCTTGGAAATAATTGTACTCATTCATTTGTAAAAGGATCATTATCCTTCCTTCTATAATAAATTATTCATTTCTCTATTTCTTGGGTAGAATCTAACTGGTTTTAATAAAAACTGAAAATAAATGCCGATTTACCCCCCTCTTAGTATTTCCAACAAAAACCCCACTATGGGGAAAACCATTTCAAATCTTCTTCTTCTATAGACTGTCTTCAAAATATTCTAGCTGAGAGTACAATGAACTCAGTACAAGTATAAAATAGAAGTAAACAAATATGATCTGTGGAATGACAGATCTACAATATTAAGACACGAAACCAATGGATCACCAATACCAAGTGATCTCAACTGCCCAGATCTAGATCTGGATCTAGAATAATGTCGATGAATGTTGTAATGCGTTTGTGATTGTGTGATGGATGAGTGATGAAGATGCATAAGTAACAGAAATAGATCCAAAATAAATTTTCCCAATAAATCTCAAATTCGTGGCCTTGACACGCCCTACTCGCAGATGAACTAGCTATGAGTTGCTAACAAAAATTTCTATGCCTACGGCTCAAGGCATGAATACCTTAAAACTTGGTCATTCCCTGAAGCCTGCCTACAAGCGACTTTACTAGTTAATTTGTGACCACAACAAGCTTAGCCCATGGCCAAAACCCAGCAAAGTCGCTACCTCGGGTTCTCCTACCCCAAACCTAGATCCAAAATACCCATATCTGAAATGTTCCTATGACTGTGATCCTGATTCACTGCTCGAGCCTCTTTTCGACGTACCTTTGTGAGCCAGCAAAAATATGACCAATAATCAAAGCATTTTTAAGAATATCTCATGAGCGAATGTGTGCAAATGAACTTGGGGTCGCTTCTATTTATAACTTGGTGAGGGACCGCTTGGGGCTTTGACCAAATCAACATGTGGTTGGGACAACTCACAAAATAATAAAATAAATCATAACCTAACTTCTGCTTAACCAATTGGGACAATATATAGACCAATTTTGATCCTCTAGAAAGGAGGAATTTGATTAAATTATTATTTTAATCATCTTATTTTTTCAATGTGGAATTTGATCCTAGTTGCAAAAATTAGCACTCCCTCTCAACTAGGAAGAATTCCACTTTGCAATATTTTCTTATAGATATCTGCATCAAGGTGTATTTACATCTCAATTCAAACTATTGAAACTTTCTTGAATTTAAGAAGAAGAATAAGAATCGGGGAGCAATAGCTTCTACTTGAAACTAGCAACAAGATAACTCCTCTCATAAGGGAGCATAGTCTCAACCCGGAGTCACAAAAGCAGAGAAAATATCTACCCAATCATGTCACCTACCAATCTTCCCATCAATGACTCTCATCAGTCATGTGGTAGAACACCTGCATCATAATCCACTTGGGTTTTACACCCAAATTACACTCTCAACTCGTTGGCCAAACGAGGAGAATTATTCTCAACAAGCCCTGCTTGTGAGTATGATGCAAACTAGGTATACTTTGCAAAGACCATAGGAGAGCAGCATTCTCCATGTTAAAAATACTGAGAGGGGGGGTGAATCAGTATTCCTTTCAATTAGTATTATTATTAATATTTTAGAGAATTATTTAATCTTCAATTATTATTAGTACAATGATATTAATAAACAAAAGGAACACAAATGCACACAGTTTTTAAGGTGGAAACCCCCTTCGGGACAAAATCCACCTGAATTATTTTCTAATAATTATTTAATATTCAAATCCAATTGAAAAGAAAGATCCAACTTCTTAGAATCTAGAAAAGCATTCTTCTCCAACTCCCACTGGATGGATGCTCCAATTCCCGAGATTCTTCATTAATCAGCTAAATGGATGCCCCAACACCCAATGAGCTATAACTCACCCTAGCACCACCCTACCACCCTAAATTTTTCATAGGCTTGAACCTTTTGGTGACTTCATGCACCAGTCTAGCACCACCCTACCACCCTATAGAAGAATAAAAGAAGAATGGACTCTTGTACCAGGGAAATGGTCCACTTTACAAAGATTTTAAATGATGTAGAAGAAGGAGACACACTAGACCATAACCCCAACTATGACACAAATACCTAATGATGATCCTAGACATCCCGACGTTGCCTCTTCAATTCTTGGCAAATAGAAATTGTACAAATTTTACAATGATGCTTTTACAATGACGCACTACAATGATACCTTTACAATCATTGTATGCAGTGTTGCCAACGTGAAAACTTCATGTGGTGAACTTCTTGATCCTATTCTGCACCTTGATTGCTGCTCTTTTCATGCTACCATTTCTCACTCTTCAGAACATTATATCATGCATTGAGTCTTATCTTGATGAATATATAATACCTGCAAAAATTATTCAAGGAAATACCCATGACATGATAATAGCAAAACTTACCTCATCCTACAGAGCATATGTTAGTGCTAAACAAAATAAATATTAGAATACAAAGAACCTAATGAAATTAAGAGATGAACATACATATACATAATATAGCTATCTATATCTTACCTCTGCTGCACCTTAATTTTCTTTGCTTCCCTAGAAATTCTGGTCCTTTGCAGCCCTTGATAGCACATGATCTAGCTTTTTCTTGCCTTCTAAGAGCTTGATATTGAATATGGTGTATCTCTGTTATTTTAGATCCTCAATATGTGATTTTCAGTATTATAGTATTCCTTTGATCCTTCTTTCCAATGCCATAGGTATGACCCAATTTGGATTCTTCAAGGCAAATTTATGCCCAATCTCTCACAATGACCTAATTATGGACTAGTTCAGTAGAGAAAACTTGTACAGTGTGCCACGTGTCATTGTTTCCTCATTCGGCTCTGAAATTAATACACAAAAAACTACAGTCCATACACTATCTTTTGATTTTTACATAATTCCAATCTGATACTCAAAATTAAATTTATGATTATTTTCCCAAGGTCACCTCTTTGAGATGAAGTTTAGGAGCCTACAAAAACCCTAATTTCCACAGACCATATCTCTGAAAAATATTGCGCGCCATGATCTGAAATTTTTACACAAGCTTCCTCAAGATTTCAGAGTCACCTCATAAACATTTTAGCTTATGAGCCTTCTTAGAAAAAGCTTTATAGCGAAAATTTGACGATGTCCTATTTCAAGTAGTGAAATCCATACATGAGGAGGATATTAGGATCACAATTTATATAAATGCTTTGGTTGAGAGGGTCTTCAAAAAGTGAATGTGGGAAGGATTTTAGGAGATTAAAATTATTAATTATTGACTATTCAATGACCACAACCAATGATTAGTGTCATGCCACAACCCCATGGGGTTTTAGCCCACTAACTGGGGTTACTAAATTCAAACATGAATATCTCTCAAACTGTGAAGAATTATGTGGCGTCTCATATATAACCGGAAACATATTGACAAGTAGAAACCATAAAAAATATCCTTGACTTGGAATATAGTAATTGGGTAGGTAAAAATTCTCGTGCAAGATCGGGGTAGCCCCTGGTGCTGCTTGGGTTGACATCAATGACAACCACTGATCAACAATCTCCCCCTTTGGCATTGATGGCAACACAAGTACTCCCCCTACGATCATGACACCTATTCCTACAACATTCTCTCCCCCTTTCAAATCAATGTCAAAGGGTAGCTCCCCCTTGACACACAACCATCCTACGGACCTGTACACACTTCCACTCCCCCTTTATTTTCTGAATAAGGAAATCTAATGAGAACATGGGAGAATCCCAAGCTTCTGGCGAATTCAAATTCTTAACGAGGTAAAGGTTTAGTGAAGATATCAGTGATTTGTTCTTTTGTACCAACATATTCAAGTTTGATATTCTTTTCAGCAACTTGTTCTCTAACAAAATGATATTTGATCGGAATGTGTTTTGTTTTTGAATGCATGACAGGATTCTTAGAGATGCTGATGGCACTAGTATTATCACAGAACATGGGAATAGGCTCACCGAATTGTACTTGAAGATATTGCAAATTTTGTTTCATCCAAAGGACTTGAGTAAAACAAGCTTGTGCTGCAATGTATTATTCTTCCACTATAGATAACGAGATTGAGGTTTTCTTTTTTCTCAACCATGATACGAGACAACCACCTAGATAGAATGTTGCTCCACTAGTACTCTTACCATCATCAATGCTTCCTGCCCAATTTGCATCTATAAACGCTTGAATAATGAGAATGTTACCCTTTGGATACCACAAGCCATATTCTATTGTGCCCTTTAGATATCGAAGAATTCTTTTGACGACGATAATATGTGATTCTTTTGGTGCTACTTGGAATTTTGATACTTGTCCAACTGCTTGCATAACATCTGATTGGGAGGCTGTTACATATAGAAGACTACCTATTATAGATATGTACAACCTCTTATCCACATCCTTAGGTGAGTCATCTATGCTCAATTTGCAACCTGTTACCATCGAAGTAAGGACGGGTTTGCAATATTTCATTTTGAATTTCTTGAGCATTTCCTTGATGTACTTGGATTGACATATAAATATTCCTTTCTCTTGCTGAGATATTTTAAGCCCTAAGAAGTATGTCAGCTCACCAAGTAAAGACATCTCGAACTCACTTTGCATCTTTGTAGCAAATTTCTTACTTAGTTGATCATCATTGTTACCAAATATTATATCATCCACATATAACTCAACGATTGTTAAATTATCTTTATCTATTTGTACATAAAGATTTCTATCAGCAGTACCTTCAATTGAACCCTTGTTGACGTAGATATCCATCAAGACGAGCATACCATGCTCTGGGAGCCTACTTGAGACCATATAGAGCCTTCTTTAACCTGCAAACATAGTCTTATTTTCCTGATAGTAGAAAACCTTCAGGTTGTTCAATGTAAACTTCTTCTAATTCTCCATTCAGAAATGTTGACTTAACATCCATTTGATAGAATTTGATTTTTCTTGAACATGCATAAACGAGAAACATTCGGATGGCTTCCATTCTGGAAACTGGTGCAAATGTTTTGTTGAAATCAATTCCTTCCACTTATGCATAGCCTTTGCAAACCAATCCTGCTTTTTTTCTGGTAACCTATCCATCTTCATTCAATTTGTTCCTGGACACTCATTTATTCCCAATGAAATTTTTATGTTTTGGTTGTGGAACTAATTCCCATGTGTTATCTTCTTGATTTGATACAATTCTTCATTCGTAGCTGCTACCCAATGTTCATTCTGGCTGGCTTCCTCAAAACTACTAGGCTCAAAGGTTGCCAGAAAAGCAATGTGAGCTTGTTATGATGAATGAAGCTATCGACCTTCATTTATGTCATCAATGATTTGATTTTATGGATGGTTCTTTTGAATCCATTATTTTTTCTCTTTGGAGGAGCTTCTTGTTGTTGTTCCGATATATCTTGATGATCATTATTTACTTCTTCCTGGTTGATAATTGCTTCTTGTTCTAGAATTTTCTCTATGTCTTTTTCAGCCTCTATCTCAAGTTTCAAAGATTCTAGATCCTCATCATTATTCGTTAGAACACCATATTCGTCAAATGTGACATTTATGCTCTCCACTATTTGTTTTCTTCTTAGATTATAACATTTATAGGCCTTTCTTTTGTGTGAGTAACCATCAAAGATACCTTCATCAAAACGTGATTCAAAATTACCTATCTTTTTATCTTCTCTTTTGATATAACATTTGCTTCCGAAGATTCTGAAATATTTTACATTAGCTGGTTTTCCTTTCCATAATTCTTATGGGGTTTTGTTGAAATTATTTCTGAGAAGACATTGGTTGATAATGAAGACTGTTGTATCAATTGCTTGAACCCATAATTTTTCATCAAATTTTGATTCCTTCAACATTGTTCTACCCATTACCTGTACGGTTATGTTCTTTCTTTCAGCAACTCCATTTTGTTGAGGTGTTCGTGTTGTTGAAAATTGTCTTTTTATTCCATTTTCGTCACAGTATTGCTGAAATAATTTGGAAGTGAATTCTCCACCATTATCTGATCTTAGACACTTTATTTTCAAATCAGTTTCATTTTCGACCAACTCCTTGTAGATCTTAAATCACTCAAATGCTTCAATTTTTTTCTTTAGGAAAATTATGGTTGTCATCCTGGTATAGTCATCTATCATTAACATGAAATATAATTATTCATCTAAGCCTTTTGTTCTCATAGTACCACATAAATCAATATGTATCAATTCCAATGGATGTGATGCAAAGTGTTCTTTTGTTTTAAATTCAACTTTTGTCTTCTTGTCGTGCCGACAGGCCTCACATAGTGTGTTGGAAGGTTTTGAGATTTTCAGCATTGCTCGTACGGCTTCCTTATTTCTTATCCTGACAATATTATCAAAGTTTATGTGACCCATTCGTTTGTGCCATAACCAGATTTCATCTTCTTTAGCTAGTAGACATGTTTTAGTTGCTTCATCCAAAACATATATGTCATTTGGAGCTTGACTTGCTGTAGCCACAATTTTACCATACCTGTCTTTCCTGATTTCACATTTTGTGGAGTTGAATAGCATTATGTGTCCTTGATAACACATTTTTCCAACACTGAGAAGATTTTGATTCATTTTTTCAACAAATAGAACATTCTTGGCTAGAACATCTTTTCTTCCGAGAGTGATGGTACCTTATCCTATAAAATTTGAATATCCATCATTTCCAAAGGATACAATTCCATCCTTCTTATATTTCAGAGATACAAATTTATTTCTATCTCCAATCATATGCATTGAGCAACCGCTATCAACATACCACACATCTTTGTTGTTTTGAGCCTTGAGAGCGAGAGCACAATTAATAGTATTCTTCTTCTTCCATGTTCATTCGTTTTGTAGCTTTGAAGATTCTTCTAGAGGATTTTCAATTTTGCAGTCTCTGGCTATGTGTCCAAATTTTTGACATTCGTAACATTCCATATTATTTCTTAAATGTTCAAATATATTGATGTTTCGTTGAGCCCTGGGAGGTTCATATTTGACATATCTTCTAGAATTGTATTGGTTCCTATGGTATGTGCGACATTCTACAACTTCATGACCAAATTTTCCACATGAATAACAATAACCATGAAAAATATGTTGGTACCTGGATGGAAATATTCGTCGAGGAATTGTCTTCCAAGGTTGTTCTTGCAAATCTTGTCAAATGAAGTCTACATGCATGTCAGATCTCATAGGTTCATTGTATTTTTTTGTAGAAGGTACTACTTCTTCTTCTTTGTAACTGAGGTGAGTTCTGTCAATGTAAGATCATTGATTGTTGATGAGTTCTTCCAATGCCCTTGATTTGTTGGCATAGTTTTGGACATTTTTTCCCTTCTTCACTTCCTTACGCAACAAGACTACTTCGGATTCTGATGCTTCCCTTTCTTGGTTGCTTTCTTCCAACTTCTTTTGAAGTGACTCTTCAATACATTTGTGTTCTTCAACTTCGATTTTGAGACCTTGAACTTGTTCTTCAATATTATTGGAATGGATCTTCTCAGCCTTGAGCTCTTTTATAAGCCTGATTTCCTCCTTAGAAAATTATTCTATGGTCAACCCTTGTTCTTCGTGGTTTGATACCTCTTGTTTATTGTGCTTGGCCATAAATAGTAATCTCTCATTGGCTTCTTCTTCATTGTCACTGTCATCATCAGATGATGAGCTATCTTTTTTAGATAGAAATTTCCTTTTGAATCCTTTCTTTTTTCCTTTCTTTTTGAATTTCTTAAAGCCTTTCTTTCCTTTTGTGTTGCCATCACTTCTTTTCAGACATTTTGCTACGAAATTCCCAAACTCACCACAGCCGAAACATATCAATGGAAGTTTACCTTTGAATTTTCCCTTACCAATTTTTAGTTTTTTCATAAAGTAAGCATATTTTCCATCTAAAAGACCTTCATCATCTTCCTTTTCTTCACACTTGTAGGTGCAGGTTTTTTCCTTTGAAGGTTGTTTGTCCTTATTGGTTTTCTTAAATGCAACAAACACAGTTTCTAGATGCGAAGTACCCTCTTCTTCATCAAGTCTCATTTCATATGCTATGATAACTCCATGTAATTCCTCTTTGCTTAGTTTGTATGAATTTACACTGTATTCTAAGACTGATACCTTTGGTTTGAATCTCCCTGGTAACATTCTAAGAATATTTCATATAATAGTCTTCTTTCCAATAGGCTCTCCCAATCCTTCCAGAGTGTTGGTTATTTCATCAACGTGTTGGAAGTATGCAGCAATGTTTCCATCTTCTTTCATTCTTAGTTGCTCAAATTTTTCTCTGTAGATTTGAAGCTTTTCTTCTTTGATATTTGAGTCACCTGCATATATATTCTCAAGTTTGTCCCATACATTTTTGGCAGTTTTACAACCCAACACCTTATGATAAGCAGATTCAATAATTCCACTAATAATAATATTATTTTCTTTTGCATCATTTACCAAATTCTTCTTACCTTGTTCATCCTCGATTGGTGTAAAACCATTTTGAATAGTGTCCCATACTTCGTAACCTTACGCCAAGAGATAGACCTCCATTCTTCCTTTCCAGAGTGCATAATTATTTTCATTGAACAAAGTAAACCATGCTTGGTATGCTCCATGACCTCCTTCCATCTGTTAAACTGCTATTGAAGGAACCAATTGTTAGAAATACAGAGAGGGGGGTGAATCAATATTTCTTCAATTAGTATTATTATTAATATTTCAAAGAATTAGTAAATCTTCAATTATTATCAGTGTTTTTACAATGATAGCAGTAAACAAAAGGAACATAAATGCACACAGTTTTTAAGGTGGAAACCCCCTCCGGGACAAAATCCACCTAAATTATTTTCGAATAATTCTTTAATATTCAACTCCAATTGAAAAGAAATATCCAACTTCCTAGAATTTAGAAAAGCATTCTTCTCCAGTCCCCACTGGATGGACGCTCCAACGCCCGAGATCCTTCAGTAGTTAACTGAATAGATGCCCCAACACCCAATGAGTTATAACTCACCCTAGCACCACCCTACCACCCTGAAGTTTTCACAGGCTTGAACCTGTTGGTGACTTCATGCACCAGCCTAGCACCACCTTACCACCCTATAGAAGAATAAAAGAAGAATGGACTCCCATACCATGGAAAATGGTCCACTTTACAATGATATAGAATGATGTAGAAGAATAAGACACACTAGACCATAACCCCAACTATGACACAAATACCTAATGTTGATCCTAGACCTCCTGACACTACCTCTTCAATTCTTGGTAGATATACACTTGTAAAAATTTTACAACGATGCTTTTACAATGACTCAGTACAATGATAACTTTATAATGACTGTATGTAGCATTTTCCACGTGAAGACTTCATGTGGTGGACTTCTTGCTCCTGTTCTGCATCGTGATTGTTTCTCTTGTCATTCTACCATTTCTCACTCTTCAGAACATTAGATCATGCATTGAGCCTTATCTTGATGAATATATAATACCTGCAAAAATTCTTCAAGGAAATACCCATGACATGATAATAACAAAACTTACCTCATCCTACAGAGCATATGTCAATGCTAAACAAACAAAAAAATTATAATACAAACAACCTAAATAAATTAAGAGATGAACATGCATATACAGAATATACTTACCTAGAGCTTACCTCTGTTTCACCTTTCTTTGCTCTGCTTCCCTAGAAAGTATGGTCCTTTGCAGCCCTTGACAGCACATGATCTAACTTTTTCTTGCCTTCTAGGAGCTCGATATTGAATATGGTGTATCTCTGTTACTTCAGATACCCAATATGCGATTTTAGGTCCTGTAGTAGTTCTCTGAGTCTTCTTTCCAATGTCATAGGTATGAACCAATTTGGATTCTTCAAGACAACATTATGCCCAATCTCTCAAAATGACCTAATTATGGACTAGTTCAGTAGAGAAAACTTGTACGACGTGCCACATGCTATTGTTTCCTCATTCGACTCTGAAATTGATACACATAAAACTATAGTCTATGCACTATCTACACTTTTTTCTGAATTCTAATCCGATACTCAGAGAGGGTGTTATGACGATTTTCCCAAGGTCACCTCTTTAATATGAAGTTTTGGACCCTGCAAAAACCCTAACTTCCACAGACCATATCTCCGAACATATTACGCACCATGATTTGAAATTTTAACATGAGCGTCCTCAGGATTTCGGTGTCGCCTCATTAAAATTTCAGCTTCTTAACCTTCGTAGAAACAAAGTTATAGTGAAAATTCCACGATGACATGTTTCAAGTAGAGAAATCCCTACATGAGGAGGATATGAGGATCACAGTTTATATAAATCCTTAGGTTGAGAGGGTATTCAATAATTGAATGTGGGAGGGATTTTAGGAGCTTAAAAATTATTAATTATTGACTATTCCATGACCAAAACCAAAAATTAGTGTCATGCCACAACCCTTTGGGGTTTTAGCCTACTAATTGGGGTTACTAACTTCAAACATGAATATCTCTCAAACTATGAAGAATTATGTGGCCTGCCATATATAAATGAAAACATATAGACAATTAGAAACCATAAATATTATCCTTGACTTGTAATATATTAATTTGGTAGGTCAAAATTCCCATGCAAGATCGAGGTAGACCCTGGTGTTGCTTAGGTTAACATCAATGACAACCACTGATCAACACTCTGGCCCTATGAATATAGGGGAGCAACATTCTCTAACCCTATGAAGATATGGGAGAAACATTCTCAACCCTAGGTAACAGATAGGCAAGTGTGTAATATTCCTAATTATCCTAAGCTAATAGGAATATTCAATTTTGTTTCACTTTTCTGTTTCATGAATAAATGTGTAAGGGAGGATTATAAAAACTCCTAAAAAAATGAATAAATCAATGCCACATGTGAACAAAGACAAATCTGGGCTAGTTTCATAAAAACACCCTTATGTGTGAAAGGGATTAAACCATTTGACTGGGTCAACATGACCAAATCACAGCGCTGTCTAGATACATTGAACCTCCTAGATGCACAGCGCAGTTCAAGTTGGAGACTACACATGTGAATGGGGCTAAATCATTGAGATGGTTTAGGGTTTTCCAGGGACTCAATCTTATAAAAGGAGGAGGAGGAAAACAAGATAGGGTTGTTGATGATCATATGATTTCAGAAGATATTGTCTGTTTAGACATTTATTATTCTCTTGGCTGTTTAGCAGAGAATAGTGTTGTTTAGCACTGGGTGTTCCTGGGCCGGAATCCCACCTATTCCATTGAGTAGCTCTTGGAGGAGTCTTACATTTCTTTTCCACTACCAGGAATTTGGCCAGGCTCTTCTTCCAACTACAATGTAGATCTTGTTGAGGGTTTGGTTGTCTTTGTAAGCAGTAGAAATTGGAGGCTAGATCTATTCAGATCTAGGCCATAGTAGTGCCTCTTTTTAGTAGGAAAGTCATTTATTCCATTGGCAAGAGTGTATTAGCTAATTGGAGCTTCATATCTACATCTTGGCATCAGGCCAAACTCTACATCAAGCCTACAGCGCAGTTTATTTCCCTGGACTACGTTATTTGCAAGTGAGAAGTTGCAGGGTGTTTTGGCAACTATTTGGAGGAGAGATCTCTGGTGTAAAGGAGCCTTCCTTACACTGTGGTGATCCATGGATTAGCCATCTAATCCATGTATATTTCAGATCTGATTTGTTCATGGATGTATTTACTTCAGAATTTCTGAATCATTCTACAGATCTGTTGCAGTAGATCTCAGATCTACTCTCTATGCTTCATGTATTGCTGAAAACCCTAAGGGGTATGTAAAATAGAGACATTATAGTGTATGGATCTGTTATACATATGCCTTTTCATGCATTATCTTTTCCTAGATCTAATTTTTAATCACCAAATACTGTTTACCCCATAATAAAACGTTGTCAAGCTTGTTCAGTCATCTTCTAGGGTTGCAGCACCTCATTCTTGAGGATTTCTTCATGTATTCTATTCTACTTTATTTATAATGATGTATGGGTTTCAATATAATATTTTCTTAAACATATAAAATACATTATTGAGCCTCCATATTGGCCTCTTGCATATATTGGGCTGAACTATGTTATTTTCTAGGAAGTCTTGTTTTGCATTACTGCAGTCCCTTCATTGGGCATTTTCTAGCTATACTAGGTGTGGGGAGACCTGTTTAACCCACCTTGAAATATTTGTTCTTGATCCCCTCTTGGATTTCGGTCTTATATTGTAAAATATAAGGGATACAAGTGTTGGTTTCCATTTATGTAGCATCCATTCCTGGAAAATGTGTTTTCCATTCATACCTTGCTGACAATTCCCTTTTGGGATATTATAGTGGTATCGGAGCATCACCTTGGCTCAGCCTGTGATTTTTAGCCGAAGAAGATAGAAGAAGATCAGGAAGTTGGAGAGGATGATTTTTGTCTCATCGTTCTTCAGATCTATGAAGAAACTCTCCAAGGAGGATAAGAAAAAAGAAGAGGAAGGACCATGCACTCCCTATTCTCACCAGGAAGAAGACAATAAGCATGAGAGATACTTGGATCATTTGATTCTAAGTAAGTACCTTGTTGAGTACAAATCTCAACCTAGAGCCTTCAAAGAGACTCTAGCTCTTCCACAGTTCATTCAGTTAAAGGAAGAGAGGAGGTCCTGCAACAAAAGAGGAATCAAAGGTAATAGGTTTTTATTGCCTACATATGATGCATCATCTACAGCAAGAGCTTGGGCAAGGAAGCTTGAGGCATTATTCCCACTACATCCAGTGGTAGAGAGGGAGGCAGTAGAAGTTGCAGCGCTGCACTTGGAAGGTGAAGCCAATGTTTGGTGGTTCAGCCACTTGAGCCATGAAAGGGTGAATACTTTTGTAGAGTTCACTCAAAGGTTGATTAGAACCTTTGATAGAGAAAGATCAGAGGAGAATAAGCCCACACCACCATGGGAGGAGACTTGTACCAGTGTTGTCACAACCTTGGAAGAGAAGCCTTCTACATCTGCAAATGGGGCAGCCATTTCATTCGAAGAAAGAACTATTACAGCCATACAAGGAGATCCCAAGTTCCATCAAGGTATGAATGAAGTTCCATTTTCTACTATTACAGAAAATATTTTAGAGGATTATGGAAACTCATATTTAAATGACCAAGAATCAACATACATTTCTAACCTATAGTAGCAAGATTGCACTGCATTGTGCAACATGGGAACATTCAAGGAAGAAATAAACCATCATCCTCATAAGCCATTTTTGGATTGCATATCACACTGGAGGTTGGCGTTTGAAGACTTGAAGGGAAGGATGATAGATAGTAGACATCTTGAGCTAAGAAAAACTTTCTCCTTTCTAGATGACACTTTCTCAATGAGCACCTCTCATCTCAAAGAGAGACTTCTACTTTCAGCAGATCCAAGACCTTATTGGTTTTGGAGGACTATTAATGAGAGGGAGATCTCATGGAGAAATTTCATTGGTGGTGCACTCCAACACATCATGGAGTGCAAGGTTCTTCAACAGTTTGACGAGGTTCTTCCCTCCTCACACTTGGATCCATATGGATTCAAGGGGGAGTAGATAGATGATGGAGGACATATTATGATGGATAACATCTCTCATGTTTGTGTTGGACACTTCATGAGCCCTACACATCATTATGGGAGGTTTTTGCCTACCACCTATTTGGGTCCTTATGGGATCAACTCGATCATTGAGAAGATTTTATTTCAATAGCCCATGGAATGCAAAGATAGAAATATGATTTGGGAGGATGGTAGTCTTCATGGGAAGGGTACCAAGATTGAGAATGAAGGGAGACATCCACAAATGGATGAGTGGATGTGTATGAAGAGAAAGAGGCTAGTGAGCCACTTGCAAATATATGACACGGGCAGCAGGAGGCTTGGCTGCGCTGGCTACTCTTCAAGGAGTTTTCCCATCACTTGGCATGTACTCTTTCTAAGGGTATGTGGATGGAAAAGATATGGCAGGATGCTTGCATCATTGAGCAGTGAAGAGTATGGATGCATGGTGTTGATGTGACATTCATATCATTCATTATGTCTTCATCACATGACTTGTATGATGAGAGCATGAGGAGGCAGCAAACACTTTTGTTTCTTGATTTGTACTTGAGAGAGCAAGGGCAGATTTTCTCTCACACTTTGCATGATGTTGCAGGAGTAGGAGATGGCACTATCATGGTGCAAAGGGGCTACTCTTTGACTTTGGAGGATGAGCAGGTACTTCCACTTTGGGAGGGATATATCACATATAGCAACATTATGTTTGATGATGACTTTGGCATATGCGATGTCAAAGGGAGGAGCTATGAGATGATAGAAGGCTCAGTTTGAAGGCCAACAATGTTTTCACTTGGGAGCTTGGACTGTTTGATGGAGTGTTCCCAGGATCACTTCACATATGATGCACTATGGAGGCATGTAGGAGAGGAGTATGATGGAGTATTGGATGGAAACATCTATTACATTGCTATGATCTTCTTTGCTATGATTTTCTTAACTTGGATTTTCAAGCATAAGAAGAGAGATCCGCATGCAACATTGGTGAGCTTTCTTTCCATGCATTTTAATGCATACCATTCCTTACTGGAGGAGTTAACTTGGGAGGGCATCCAACTGGATGTATATCAGCATATGGTGAGACACATAGCCCGGAGAATGATGGAGAGTTTGGCACAACTAATTCCCTACTCATTTGAAGTAAGGGAGAATTTGCAATTGAGCCATTTCAGCTCAATGACCAAAGTACATGATGGAGGATGTGTATTTTTGCTTTATGATCTGTACTCCTTTATCTTTTTGAGAAGTATGTTGTACCAAGGAGGGTCTTTCCTTCTTGTATATTGTATTTTTTTGTACTTGAGACCATTTGCAGCATTGATGTTGGCCATTTTATTGGTGGTTTGTAGGGGAATGCCACATGATATTTGGTGTGCACCATTGGCACCCGGTTGTACTTTCATGATTCCATCTTGTAGGATGATTGTGGCAGCAAAAAAGTGGCTGAAGGGACACTTGTTATACTATGTTTTGAGGCAGGCAAGGGATGCACTCCATTGGTTCCATATATGGAACTATATTCCACCTCTTGGTTGTCACATGGCAACTTTCTTTCATTTTTTTATGCTTCCATATTTTGATAATGTTCTCATAATTATGGGAAGCTCTATTGGGGGAGTGGCACAAGATTTGAGGGTGCCCATTGGGAGTATGGTTCTCCATACTTCATATGTTTCATGTTTCAAGAGAAATAATGGGCAAACCATGATTGTCATACTACACCTCTTGTCTTCATGTGGGAGGAACCATTTGGAGAGCTTGAGTTATTTGAGGAGGCACCTCATGGATGTTTTGTTTGCTGGGGTGACTTGGGTCATTCTTGAGGACCGTTATATTTCAGTCCAAAATCAGCAACAACCCCATACATATCACAAGTGGAGAGAGAAGCAGTGTGGGATGGACATTCTAGTCCCACAAATTCAGCCATGCAGCCCACCTTCTTTGCAGGAGCTTAAGGTGGAGGAGATGTTTCATGAGTTACCATGTTGGGAGGTGACTCACTTTTTGTGGATGATAGCTTGGGGATGGAGACTTCACATGGGGATGATGATTCACAATATATTTATGATTCCATGCCTCAAGACGACCTCTATATCACATATTGTTGTTTCCATGAATGTCCTACTTTTTCATGATGAGATCCATTTGGAAATTTTACCAAAGGCATGCTTATACACATGGGAAGAACAACTTGAGGGCATATTTTTGAAAAGGAATCTTGTTCTTTGTAGGAGCATATCACTTGCAGATGCTACAGAGAGAAGAGGGGAGGCTCTTCAGTTCCATCCTTGCAGTTGCTTGAGGACAAGCAACATTTGGGAGGGGAAGACTGTAATATTCCTAATTAGCCCAAGCTAATAGGAATATTCAATTTTGTTTTAATTTTCTGTTTCATGAATAAATGTGTAAGGGAGGATTATAAAAGCTCCTAAAGCAATGAATAAATCAATGCCACATGTGAACAAAGACAAATCTGGGCTATTTTCATAAAAACACCCTTATGTGTGAAAGGGATTAAACCATTTTACTGGGTCAACATGACCAAATCACAGCGTTTTCTAGATACATTGAACCTCCTAGATGCACAACGTAGTTCAAGTTGGAGGCTACACATGTGAATGGGGCTAAATCATTGAGATGGTTTAGGGTTTTGCAGGGACTCAATCTTAAAAAAGGAGGAGGAGGAAAACAAGATAGGGTTGTTGATGATCATATGATTTCAGAAGATATTGTATATTTAGACATTTCTTATTCTCTTGGCTATTTAGCAGAGAATAGTGTTGTTTAGCATTGGGTGTTCTCGGGCGAGAATCCCACCTCTTCCATTGAGTAGCTCTTGGAGGAGTCTTCCATTTCTTGTCCACTATCAGGCATTTGTCCAAGCTCTTCTTCCAACTACAATGCAGATCATGTTGAGAGTTTGGTTGTCTTTGTAAGCAGCAGCAAGTGGAGGCTAGATCTATTCAGATCTAGGCCATACTAGTGCCTCTTTTCAATGGGAAAGTCATCTATTCCATTGGAAAGAGTGTATTAGCTGATTGGAGCTTCAGATCTACATCTTGGCATCAAGCCAAACTCTACATCAAGCCTAAAATGCAGTTTATTTCCCTGGACTGCGTTATTTGCAAGTGAGAAGTTGCAGGTTGTTTTGGCAACTATTTGGAGGAGAGATCTCTGGTGTAAAGGAGCCTTCCTTACACTGTGGTGATCCATGGATTAGCTATCTAATCCATGTATGTTTCAGATATGATATTTTCATGGATGTATTTACTTCATAATTTCTGAATCATTCTGCAAATCTGCTGCAGTAGATCTCAGATCTACTCTTTATGCTTCATGTATTGCTGAAAACCCCAACGGGTATGTAAAATAGAGACATTATAGTGTATGGATTTGTTATAGATATGGTCTTTAATGAATTATATTGTCCTAGATATAAGTTGTAATCACTAGCTACTGTTTTCCCCGTAATAAAATGATGTCAAGCTTGTTCAGTCATCTTCTAGTGTTGCAACACCTCATTCTTGAGGATTCTTCATGTATTCTCTTATACTTTCTGTCTAATGATGTATGAGCTTCAATATATTCTTTTCTTCAACATCTAAAAGACATTATTGAGCCTCCATATTGGCCTCCTGCATATATTGGGCTGAACTGCGTTATTTTCTGGGCAGTCTTGTTTTGCATTGCTACAGTCCCTCATTGGGCATTTTCTAGCTATACTAGGTGTGGGGAGACTTGTTTAACCCACCTAGAAAGATTTTTTCTTGATACCCTCTTGGATTTCGGTCTTAGATTGTTAGATCTAAGGGATCCAAGTGTTGGTTTACATTTATGTAGCATCTATTCAAGGAAAATGTGTTTTCCATTCATGCCTTGATGACAGTTCCCTTTTGGGATATTACAAAGTGCCAAATTGTCCATAGATCCCACAACCCCAAGAGCCCTTCATCTCAATTTCTCACCCTAAGAGCTCAAACAAGGTACTAAGAGATTTCTTAGTGTCCTCGATTAGTGTTTCCCCTTAGCCGAAGGGGCTACATCCATCAGTCCAATTTGATCTTTGAAAACCATGAACTTCCCTTTTGGTAATTCCCTAGTGAGAATATCTACAGTGTGATCATCGGTTGCAATTTGTTGGAGTCTAATAGCTCCCCTCTCGAACATGTCAAAGATGAAGTGACATCAAATCTCAATATGCTTGGACTGTCATGTAATACAAGATTCTCTTCCGTACAAATTATGTTCTTATTATCATAGTATATCACTGTAGTATCCAACACTTGACCAAGGAACTCACCAAATAGGTTCCTTAACCACACAGCTTCATAGATTACTGTGCTAGCATCAATGTACTCTACTTCCATGGTGCTCAAAATTATTGACTTCTACTTCCTACTCATCCAATATATCATGGCAGTACCAAGGTTGAAACAACATCCATATGTACTCTTTCTATCGATGATATTACCTTCCCAATTAGCATCTATGAATCCATGAAGTTGGATATCTCCAATAGAGTATCTCAAACCAAGTGTGATTGATCCATGTAAGTATCTCAATACATGCTTGGCTGCTATCCAATGTGAATGAAGGGGCCCATTCATGAACTAACTCAATGTGTTGACAACATATCATATATAGATGGGTGTTCACAAGGAACATTAGAGCCCCAATAAACTGTCTATACTCAAATGGATTTGCTATATAAGGCCCAATTATTTTACCACACAAATTCTTGAAGTTCATTTCCATAGGACTGACCATGGCTTTCATTCATTCATACCAAATATTTCCAATGGCTTTACCACATACTTTCCCTGAGATAGAAATATTTTTCCAGCCCTTTTCCATACCTCAAGGCCTAAAAATTAATTCATGATACCGAGATATTTCATCTCGAATTCAAATGATAGCTTCCTCTTGCATTTTATTATTAATGGTTCACTTCATTCTAATAATAAATCATCAACATATAGAACCATAATTAAAATCATGCCATGAACAACCTTAAAATAGAGGTCGGGATCAACACTTCTTCTAGTGAAACCTAGTTTCATTAGATAGTTGTCAATGTGAGCATACCAAGCTCAGGGAGTTTGCTTCAATCCATACAATGCTTTCTTCAACCTGAAAACATGTGTTGTGTGGTCTTCCACTTCAAATCCATGTGGGTGTTCCACATAGAATTCTTCATGTAACATACCATGGATGAATTAGGTATTTATATCCATCTGATGAAGTGACCATCCTTCACTAGTAGCAAGGGAATCTATTAAGTAGATAGTTGAATATCAAGCCACATGAGAAAATATATCATCGTAATATTCAGAGAGAAACCACGAGCTATGGACCTTTCTTTATACTTTTCTATGCTACCATCAATTCCATGCTTGATTTTGAACAACCATTTCGAAGTCACAATAGACTTCCCATGTGATCTTGGCACAATATCCCATATATCAATTTTCACGATTGATTCATATTCTTCAGCCATGGGATCCTTCCAAGCCTATTCTTTGACTGATTCTTCAAATGAATATTTTTTGATTTGAATCATGGTACTCATAGCTGCAACATAGCCTTATTACCTGCAAGGTTCCTTTATTTATCTCAATGATCGACAAACAAGGAATATTCCTTTCATTGTATTGCAGTGTGTCACAAATCCAAAGCGGTCTCTTCCTTGAAGGAGGATCACTTGGAGGTGGATATAATTGATCCATAGATTCCATGGGTGTATCATCATTTCCTGACTTGGGCATAGATGGGATATATATCCTTATCAATATCATCTTCCTTGGGAAGCGGAGGAAGATCTCTTGCTTTACAGCTTGTTTCATCTTCATCAAAGGTTACATCTTTGCTAATTTCAACCTTCCTTTGACCAGGAATGTAAATTATGTAAGCCTTGTAGTTTTCACAGTAACCCATGAAGATACCCTTTTTGCCTATAGCTTCCAACTTATTACTCTTATATTTCGGTGCATGGCAGAATACTGGGCATCCAAATATGCATAAATGGTTGATATCTAGCCTATTTCTTATGAAGAATTCTTCTGGAGTCTTATTCTTCAATGCTTAATGAGGCACTCGATTTTGAAAATAGACATCAATATTGACCTCTTCAGCCCATAGAAAATTTGGTACCTTCTGATCATGTAGCATAGCACGAGCAAATTCTAATATAGACCAATTCTTTCTTTCAACAAGGTCATTATGTTCTAGTGTATAAGGTAAAATAGTTTCCTTCTTGATCCCTTCCTTCTTGCAGAATATTATGAATTATTTTAACATGTATCCTCCTCCATTTTCAGATCTGAACACTTTGATTCTATTCCTAGTTTTATTCTCGACCAATTCTTTGAATTCCTAAAATTTGTCAAAGGATTCATCCTTGTGCTTGATGCAATATAACTGTGTCTTTCTCGAGTAATTGTCAATGAAGGTAATGTAATATAGATGACCACTAATGGAGTGCATAGGTATCAGACCACATATGCCTGAATGGATGAGATGAAGTATGTCATATGTTATGTTCTGTCTTGAGGGTAATGGTCCCGTTGTTTCCTTCCCACTAGTGTAACCAAGACAAACTCCCTCATGCTTAGCATGTACATAGGGAATACCAGAAACCAGTCTCTTCAATTTCGGAAGAGCCTCATAATGTAAATGAGCCAGACTATTATGTCATAATTCACTGAGATGATTAGTGTTATGGGCCAATGCAAAGACTGGCCTTCTAGTGACCTTGTAGAGTCCTTCAGATCTCATTCCTAATGTGAATGCATATTTTATATGTGAATCAGCAGACCAAGATAGGACCTTACTATTGATGAAGGAAACCCTCATCCATTTATATTCTAATTGAGATAGAGAAATCAAAATTTTCACAATGCCCGACACATACATGACATCATTTAGAAATACTAATTCCCCAATGTCTAACTAAAATTTAACCGAACCAAATCCTTTTACAAGATTAGTGTAGTTATCTCCAATAGTTATCCTTAACTTAGTATCCCTCTCTACCAGGTTAGAGAGGACTTATTTATAACCATAAAAGTGATGAGTGGCCCCACTATCAACTAGCTAACTATCCCATGAATCCTATGGAGAAGAAATAGTAAGTGCAGAAATAAGAATATATTCATTTTTATCCACAATATTACTTTCATACCTGGAAGATATTTACGTCTTCTGAGATGGACGGTCTTCTTTACGGTCACTTGATGAGTCTCTTCTTCTCCTCTCATACTTTTTGTCATGGTTGATCCTTGGGTTGTCTTTTCTTCTTTTATCATAGTTGTTGTAACATGGCTTCTTTCTCTTTTCTAGAAAATCACTAGAAAAGTGACCTTTCTTGTGGTGATTGTAGCATTCAATGTGAGAAAGTGATCTGCCATTTCTTCCTTTTGAGTTCTAATGAGGAGGTATTTTAGATGGGCCTCCTTTAAATTTCTTTCTTTTGTGATGGGCAACATAAGAAGTAAGCTCTGCTTCTTCTTGTTTCTGAATCCTTCCTCTTTCTATAATTATGGATTCTTCTCGAGTCATCTTCCCAATGACTTCATTAAATGAATTGATAGTAGTAATGAAGGTTTCCCAAACAGGAGGGAGACCTCTAAGAGTCACGAAAACCAACTCTCTATCTGGCACATCTTCACCAACCCTCAACATTTGATCTTTATGATGAGATATCCACATGATGTAAGACTGAACAGTCTCACCTTTGTTCATGTTTACTTCCTTGAGTTGATCTTTCAGCATAAGAATTTCATTCATATTTTTAACTTCATACATTCCATCTACTTTATCATACATATCTTTAAACTTATTCAAACTCCCAACAAAAGCAAGTAAGTGATCTTGTAACCCATAAACTAAGGTTTGTTTTTCTTTAGACTCACCTTTATTGTACATGTTCTTAATGATGATGGAGGCATACTCTGAAGATTCGGGTATCTTTCCTTGAATGTATTCTGGCACATAATTGTTATCAACAATAATCTCTAATCTGAATTTCCATGCAGCAAAGTTAGAAGTGTCACCTAGTTTCTCGTGCTTCTTGAAGGTAGAGAAATACATCTCGACCTTGACTTGTAGATATTTTCTCTAATAGATCTGCTTTTTGATAAACTTGTAGATCTTCTCTATGATAATGTGAGCTTAATAACTTGTATTTTCTTGAGCTTATCCTTCACCTTAGCTCTGATACCATGTTAATTTTTCAATATCTCTCTATGATGTATCAATTACATGAGCCAAAATTAAATTTCCATCAACAATATATTCATATATGTGCAATATAAATAACCATAAACTGTACTGAAGATAGAACAGTGCATGCAACGGAAGAGAATACAATATAACAACCATGAGACATAGAAATTGGTCCAAGACCAGGGAAAAAACCCACTGTGGGGGAAGCCCTTTCAAATATTATTCTTCTATAGATTTTCTTCAAAATATTTCAACAGAGAGTACAACGAGCTCATTACAAGTATACAACAGAAGTAAACAAATCTTATATGCGTAATGATAGATCTACAATAGCAATACATGAAACCAATGGATCACCAATACCAAGTGACATCAGCTATCCAGATCTATAGCTGGATCTAGAATATTGTCGATGACTATTGTAATGTGTCTCTGACTACGTGATAGATGAGTGATGATGCTGCACAAGTAACTGACAAAGATCCAAAATCAATTTTCCCAATAACTCTCAAAGCTGTGACATTGACATGACTTGCTCGCAGTTGAACTAGCTCTGAGCCTCTACTAAGAAGTTCTATGCCCACGGCTCAGGGCCTGAATACATAAAAACTTGGTCATGTCCTAAGGCCTACCTACAAGTGACTTTATTAGCTGAGCCACAATGACAACAAGATTACCCGCGACCCAATCCTAGCAGAGCTTCTAACTCAAGTTCTCCTGCTCGCATCATAGATCCGAAATACCCAGATCTAAAATGTGCCTCTATATGTGATCTTGATCAACTGCGTGAGCCTCTTGTGACATACCTTTGCGAGCCAAAAAATAAATAAATAAATGAATAAAAATATAAAATATATATATATATATATATATAAATATAAAAAATATAAAAAGTAAAAATAAATAAATAAAATATAAATAATATAAAAAAATACGACCAATAATCAAATCAGCATAAAGAATATCTCATGAGTGAATGTGTGCAAATGAACTTGGGGTCGCTTCTATTTATAATTTTGTGAGGGATTGCTTGGGGCTTTGACCGTATCAACATGTGGTTAGGCCAACTCATAAAATAATAAAATAAATCATAACTTAACTTTGTCTTAACCGATTGGGACAATCTATAGACCGATTGTGATCCTCTCAAAAAGAGGAATCTAATTAACTTATTATTTTAATCTTATTAGTTGTTCAATGTGTAATTTGATCCTAGTTTCAAAAATTAACAAGGTATGTCCTTCAAATTAGTAAGATTGTAGTATAGGAGGGGAAAAATAACACAAATAAATATACTTATTCATACGTAACAGATCACAATGGAATTCTGCTACTACATCGCATGACAGAGTATTAAGAACAACAGAGAAGACAAAGGCATAATGATTTTCTTATGAAACAGAAACACAATTATTCTAGAGAATCCATGATGAATTATAGATAAAATGTTTCAATACACCTTTAAAGAGAACTGAAATAAAATAATTGAAATGATATATTAGATAGGAGAAACAAAAATTTGAAATATAATACCACAAGAATCTCTAAGGATAACTGGCCAAAACTCTGCACTGAGCAATTTATTCATAACAACAAAAGATCAGATACAAGTATCTTTCCTTCAATCGATTCACTAACCAACCATTTCTTCCATGTCTCCTATGAGTTTAAATACATTTTCATCATTAACAACTCATTACTAGGTTCAATGAACCATCTATCCATCCAAAATGGATCGAATTACCCACAATTAGCAACCCATTTTTTTCTTATCAAAAATTATACAAAGCAACCTTAAACAGGATACTTGTCTCTTTAAAGAAAAAACATAAAATCTACATATATATATCATTTCAACCTATCTATATAAAAAAATTAGCTCATAATATTATATTCCTAACATTGAAACCTCTGGGACTAATAGTGAAAACAAAAAAGGCATCTCAAGTTGCGTTGCGCAGCAGCTACCTAGCAGTTCCATGTAGGCATGTTTTTTATGTGTTGGAGGATAGCTCAATTGTGACTAGGAACTAAGTAGCCTATGACAAGTAAATGGGCCATTCCTTACATTTTATGACAACTGTAAAGGATAAATAACCTCTTTCACCTATGTGTAGCGTGTGCGCAACGGTTTCGCAGCACTACACAACACCTATGTAGTGAAAAATTCTAAATTGTGTTTTTCTCTTTTTCATGATTTCATATCCAAAAATATGGTGATATATACCCCACTAAATATTTTTTATATATCAGAAACCTCCATAATGCAAAAAAATCCACACAACCTCCACATTTTCCAACCGAATTGCAAAAACTTTTGAATTTTGTCAGCCAAAATTTGCGAAAATGGGTCTCGAAGCGACACCTATAGCTCCCAAACGGTAACACATGTAAAAACTGAGATAAAATTTTGTTTTTTTCCCATTCTCTACAAAAAAAAACTCTTTAATTTTCTTTAAATTATTTCCCAGCTCCTCAAAAAAATTTCTGCAAAATAATGTCTAAAACAAGAAAATAAGCAGTCTAAAAAATGGGCCTTAAAGATGCATTCGAAACACCCGATATATGAAACCTGTGCAGAAACTAGAAGAGGTTATTTTGATTTGGTTTGTGATTGAGGAAAACCTCTTTAAAATTCTTGAAATTCAGTGACATGTGTTATGAAACATTGTTTCGAAATGATGTCTAAAACAAAGTATTTTGTGCAGCAACCAGGTTGGGTAGCTCTTGTGCGCCATGAATTTCCCACAGTGAATGCAGCATTGTTTCTTGTTAGTTTCAAGCTGAGAAAAAATATGTGGTCTCCTATATTATTTTTGTTGTGCTCTCATTAGCATAATTTTTTCATGAGTGTGAGGATTATGGGTAATAATTAGAGCTTACGGGTATGATGTAAGTGTGAGCATTTAGGCATGAGGGTTGTGTCATGGTATGAATGCTGGAAAGTGGTAGTAGTGTTATGGGGGAGAGTTTTAGAATGAAGGCGGGGGGTAAGGAAATGTAATGTGAATGATATGTGAATGATATGTGGGAAGGGGATAGGATGTAAGTTATGTATGAAGGGGTATGAATGAAAGGGAAATGGGGTAGATAGGAATAGGAGATACATATATATAACACATTTAATGAATAAACCTCATGACCATCAGAAATTTAGACTGACACAACTTCATTTTGAATGGTTTTGATCGACGAATGACTAATACACAACGCCTTTTTTACTTTACTTTATAAACATTTCTGACCTCATGAATCCCACTGACTTGACACTCTTTCATGCTTTAATTGAACTCTTTGTGATGGAAATTTGACCATGTTGGATAGTGACCTTTAAGGCTATGACAACAACAATGATCATAGGCTCAATTTATTCAAAAACTGAAAATTAAAGAACATGGAAAATACATTTTACAATGAAAAATAATGACCCCAACATTGGGATCATCATTAGTAATAGATAAATCAAAATTTGAACAGAAAGTAGATGGACTATACCTTCTAGTTGCCTTCTTTCTTGAAATGATCTTCTCAAAGCTAGAGTTTGTGGCTCTTCGTCTTCTGAATCTTGTTCTTCTTAGAGGATGATTCTTCATCCTTTAGCTCAAACTTTATCTTCTCAAGTTCCTTTGGTAGGGCTTCATGTTTAAAAACATACTTCACCTCTCTAAACACCACATCTTGACTATACACCTCCTTTCTTGTTTTTGGGTTCCAAATCTTATAACCTTTGAAACCATCCTTATATCCAATAAATATGCACCTTTCAAATTTATTATCCAACTTGGTTCTTTCTCCTTTGGAACGTTTACATATGCATCACATCCAAATACCCTCATATGTGAAAGCGAAGGTTTCTTACCAATACATACCTCATGTGGAGTCTTATCCTCTAACACTGATGAAGATGATCTATTAACCAGGTAACATCCAGGCTCCACTGTCTTTGCCTAGAATTTCTATCCTAACCCGACACCACTGAGCATGCCTATTTCCTTTTCCATCAACGTCCTCTTCATTCTTTCTGCAAAACTATTTTTCCGAGGTGTGTATGGAGTAGTCTTAAGTCATGTTATACCACACTTCTTACAGAAATATTCAAATTATTTCTTGCAGAACTCTCCATCATTATCTATCCTCAATACCTTTGTCTTATTTGTTGTCTATTTTTCCGCCAGAGCCTTAAATTCTTTAAATCCGTCAAAGACTTCATATTTATTCCTGAGGAAATACATCCATGTATTCCTTGAGTAGTCATCTATAAATGACACATAGTACACATGCTTACCCAGTGTTGGAACCGACACAGGTCCAAACACATCATTATGCACAATCTCTAATATCCCTTTGGCCCTCTTATCACTAGAGGGAAAACTCACCAGATTCTAATGATGAGCCCTAGTATTGCAACAATAATGTTGCAACTCCCAAGGCTACCAACTTAAATTATCAACTTGGGGTTCGTACAAACGTAAGAGGTGTCGGCACTATATGTGCAACATACAATGTGTCCTTCTTTCGTTGATCTAATGCAATGGAGTAAATTTCATGAAATGAAAACCTAAACTAATTGTAGAAATGGAAATTTTACATTGAAAAGAAATTAATCCCAGGCAAGAACAACAATTTGTAATTGAAATCCTAAGAGCATGAATTCAAATAAATAAGCCTAATCTACTTTGTAAAAATGCATGTCCTAAGTGTTTTTTATTCTTCCTCAATCATTAATTTAGATCCTAGGGGTAATTACTCAAGCCTAAGAGACAAAAACCAAGCTTTTGGAGAAAACTGGTCAAGTTTACACATGCTACAGGAGTGCTACAGGTGGTTGTTATAAGCAAAACAGAATTGCTCCAGGAGGTCTTTTTTTGCTACAGGAGGAGATAACTCACCGAATGATCAAGTAAATAAAATGAAAATGGGATGACACAAATTTATTTTATTAATAATTATGTCTTAGAACTCCACTCCAAGTGGAATCACTCCAAAATACCCCTGTTAACATGTGTTAAAAAATAATAGAAATTTACTACTCTAAAAACAAGAAATTCAAGAACTAGTGAGATATTTAACCTATAAAATGTCTAATGTAATCAAGTGAAAATGAAATGGGGTGAAAAAATTTATTAATTTAAATATTTTTATGACCCAATACAAGTGGATTCAACTCAATTGAAGCTCATTAACATGTTCTAAAAAATAGCAGAAAATTACTACTTTTTGCTACAAGGGAATTCCAGAAATTCTAGATTTGTGAACTAGTAAACCAATATAATTAGCTCAATGATGAATAAGACTTTTAAAGGGTATTATAATGATGTGTCATTATTTTGACTCTATAAATAACTTGCATAAGAACTCACTTCAATCATTTAACCCAATCCTACAACAAAAGAAGCACCAATACTAAATGCAGAAATAGGAAAAACAAGAGTAATAGATGCATGTGAATATGAAGGGAAAAGAATAAAATCTAATTGTAAAAAAGAACTATGAGGCTCCTGGGATTTTGTATAATTTTTTAATATGAGTAATTTTCACATGGATATTTGTAAACCCAAGGAGACTCATCTTGCAGGAAACTGGAGGAAGGAGGATGCTACTTTAGGTGAGGTAGTGGATGTTACTGCTTATAGACAGCTTGTGGGTTCACTGATGACCGGACCATACATTTACTACGCAGTTATCCAAATGATTCAAGCTATGGTTAAGTCGGCCAAGCTCTTTTGGAAGGCAGGGAAGCATATCTTGAGATATCTTAGGGGCACTACAGAGTATTTATTATGGTACAGACGGATAGAGGGAGTGAAGATTCAAGGTTTCATCGATGTAGATTGGGCAGGAAGTCCATCAGAAAGAAAGAGAACATTAGGAGGGATCTTCAGCATAGGATCAACATCAATTTCTTGGTACAGCAGGAAGCATATATCTGTGGCACTCAGTTCAGCTCAGGAAGACTACATGGTAGCTAGTCAGGCTGCATGTGAGGTCGTCTAGATGAGGAAGATTCTGGTTGGTTTGTTTGTTCATCAAATGGATCCGATGGTGATACATTGTGATAACCATATTTTTATTAAACTCTCAATTAATCTGGTACTCCATGATAGGTCCAAGCATATAGACATATGGTACCACCATCTAAAAGATTGTGTTTAGAGATGCATTATGTTACTTCAGTACATTCCCACGAAGGATCAGGATGCTGATATTTTGATGAAGGCGCTAGCCAGGACAAAATTCGAATACCATAGAGGTAGGATCAGGGTAGCTAAGAATCCCTTTCTTGTTGAGAGGGACTGTTGAAAATTCAACAAGAAATGTGTGTCTAATTTAATTTTCCCTTAATTAAATTGGACAATAAAATGTAATCTTATCTCATAATCACTTGTAATAGTTAACTAAGCGTGATAAACCTAGTTAGCTCATGAATTTCGAGTTGAGGGTGGTTGGTGAGGCATGCATAGTGATTCTATTAGTTATTGAGTTCAAGTTGCAGTTAGTGCATTAGTTTAATGCATGAGAAATCAGTTAACTCAATTAATTAAGTTAAAATCATCTTAACTTGTTGTAACTATTTTTTGCACTAGTGAGAGGTCAAGTGCATTAAATTAGATTTAATTCACATGCAGTGATTTGTCATGTAACTGATGATTTACTATTAATATATGCATGCATGTCAGCTCCAGTGGAGACCCAGTTGAGAAAAAGGTTAAAGGGATATTAACTACCAGTTGTATAATTAGCAGGCTGACTACATGCAGAAAAATACCAATAGGATTTCCCATGAGAATTGTGTAGTTTTGGAAGGCTAAAATTCCTACAGAATAGAGATTGCATTCCACATGAATTGCACAAGAAAGGCAGGTTGAACAGAGGATGGAAATTGGCTAAGTGTTCGTCGATTTTATCTTGATCAGTGTGAGACAGTTGTGAGAGCACGGGAGACTCTTATGAGAAGAGTGCATTTAATTGTTTCATGATTCCTTGGTGAATATACAATAGAAGATAGAGGGGTTTTGAGAAGAAATATTTCCCCGGGAAAATATTTATGTTGTGGCTTGATTTGATTCTTTCTTGATCCATATTTATGCAGGAATGAAAAAAATACATATGTAACCATAAATACAAAGATGCAGTGGAAATAACACTTCATTTCATTAATATCAAAGAACTGAAATTTGCTTACAGAACGAATGGAAATAAACTAGCTAGGGCGTTGGTAGCTTATCTCTGAGAAGAGATGTGGCGGCTACAGGCCTCTAAACTAATTTACAATGAGCCTCGAGGGCCTATTTATTATTTAGAAACAATAGAAAACCATAAACATCCAAAACCCTAGCCCTAGGAGATGAAGAGCCAAAACTATGGGCCCCGTTTGGGTAAATTGGTGTTTCAACTTCTCGAGGACATAAATTTGGTATGCAATCTTCGTTTGACATGAACCATACCTCATTAGAAAGATCTATCTGAGGACTAAAACTTTTTATGTGAGAAACATTGGTCCATGGTTCCATTTTTCTCTTGTTTTTCCCAAAAAATGTCTTTTAGGGCCTCAAAATGGCTCTAGAAGTTCAAGACCCAAAAAAATACTAAAAATAGTAAGTTGTGTCGAAACTGAAAAAATGAAAGAGAAAATGGTGGGGCCCCAAGTGGAATAGTGAGTGGCCACCAATATCCACCTGGATCATTCCTCCCCCCTTAGGAAGCAATGGTCCCCATTGCATTGAGTTCCTCCATGAGATGAGGAAACTTATGCTGAAATTGGTCCCTGGTGAACCACTTGCCTTGGTGCAGGAGTTGGCCAGTTTTGACAACCCAATACAGTTGGATCTTCTGTTGGCGAGTGTTCTTGATTTTAATTTCCATGATACAATATTTGGTGGCCTGTTCCATGCAGTCTGAGCTTAACTCTTTTGGTGTGAGTTCTTCCGCAATGTCAAAGGTGTCCAGTAGAGGTGGGAAGTAGGGACGAAGGCCGTCTACATTGAATACTAGGTGTAGACCAAGGAATGGTGGAATACTGAGCTCGAAGGAATTATTCCCTACAGCCTTGGTGATGGTGTACGGCCCATATCAGAGCGAGAAAATCTTGCAATGGGGTCTAGTGAGGCGCTCTTTCTACAAATGTAGCCACACTTTGTCACCCTCCTGGAATTTGTGTGGCACCCGATGTTGATCATGTAATTGCTTGTACTTAGCATTAGCTCTGTCCAATATGTAATGAACCTATTGGCGGATGTGATGAATGCTCTCGATGAAGTTGTTCTCTTTGTCAACTTTAGACTAGAAACCAGTTGAATCGAGCTTAGCCGCAAATGGCATGGCTATGTCAATGGGACATAGTGCCTGGAATCCCAAGCCCACCTGAAAGGGGCTGTGGTCGATTGATCTGTGGAGAGCCCAATTATAACTATGTTGTACATAGGGGAGGCTCTCATCCCATTTGCATGGATGCTTTGAATTATACATGTGCAGAATGTGTGCAATCATCCTATTGACGACCTCTGTCTAGCAATCAGTTTACAGATGGAAAGCTGTGGACTTGGTGAGCTTTGTGTCCAACATTGACCAAAGGCTGGACCAAAATGTGTTGAGGAACCTTCTATCATGATCTGATATGATAGACTGTGGGATTCCAAATTGCACCCACACTCGTTCAAATAAGAGTTTAGTAGTGGCTTTTGCTGTGATATTCTTCTTGCAAACCGCCATAATAGACATCTTCAAGAATCTGTCGACGACCAAGAAAACACAGTCGTTTCCATGCTTAGTAGATGGAAATCTCGACATGTAATCCATGGAGATGGATTCCCAAGGTCGACTAGGGGTAGGTAGCGGAGTATAGAGGCCTTGCTTCTTGATGGTCGGTTTTGGAAATGGCGCAAGTAGTGCAGGATCTGATGTACTTCCCTACATCCTCTCGAAGGTTCATCCAATAGAAATACTTCTGTAGTATTGCCATTGTTTTCTCGACCCTAAAATTCCCAGCGACTCGAATTTAGTGTGCTTCCCATATCATCTTGGCACGCTCACTTGAAGGAACACAAAGGTGTCCCAGGTGACATAATAGTGCATCTTAGAGGTGAAATTTTGGAACTTGTGTACCCCCCAAGAGTGCCTTGTATGAGTGGCTGAATTTTGGATCGCTCTTGTAGAGAAGCAGCCAACCAGAAGTATCGTGCCCACAAGAGTTGAGAACGGTGGTTATGGCCACGATTGGTGGTCGGCTGAGGCAGTCTGCAACATTATTGGTGCTACCCCTCTTGTAATTGATGTTCAAATGAAATTGTTGCAAATATGTGGACCACTTCTGATGGCAATCGTTCTCCAACTTCCCTTGTGTCTGTATGAACTGCAGGGGTCGGTGGTCTATGTGGATGATTGTTTCCTTCCCCAAAATGTAATGTTTCCATTGTCAGCAAGCCTACACAATGGAATACATTTATTTTCATAAGTGGGATACTTGCGAACTATGTTGGACAATGTCTCACTGTGATATGCCACTGGATGCCCCTGTTGACTAAGAACTGCCCCAATACCATAATTAGAGGCATCTGTCTTGATCTCAAATGGTTGTTGCAAGTCTGGTAATGTGAGCACTGGGGCAGAACAGAGCCTATGGTTCAATTCTATGAATGCCTTCTGTTGAGACTCTAACCAAAAGAATTTTTCTTTCGCTCCTTGCTTAGTGACTTGACTCAAGGGCCAAGTGATATGAGAGAATCCCAACATGAAATTTCAGTTGAAATTAGAAAGACCCAGAAATTTGTGAAGCTCTGTTAGAGTGGTTGGGGTTGGCCAATATTGAATGACTTGGATCTTGGTTAGATCCACATGCACCCTCCTTTCATCAATAATGTATCCCAGATATTAACCTGCATCATGCCAAAAGTGCACTTCTCCAAATTGGCAAACAACTTGTGTTATCATAGTGTTTGGAGGACAACTCAGATGTGGTGGAGGTGCTCTTCCCAAGTCTAGCTCAAGATCAGAATTTTATCCAAGTACACCACTACAAATGAGTTGGTGAATGGATGCAAAGATGTCATCCATCAACCTCATGAAGGTTGTGGGAGCATTTTTCAACCCGAAAGGCATGATAAGCCATTCGAAAAGGGCCCTCCTTGGCTTTGAAGGCAGTCTTCCACACATCAGAGGGTTCAATTGGTACCTGGTGATACCCAGAATTCAAGTTGATCTTGCTGAAATATTTTTCCCCTTTGAGTTAGTCCAGAAGGTCATCAATCTGTGGGATCTAATACCTATTCTGGACAGTGATCTTGTTCAACGCCCTATAGTCAATACAGAGTCTCCAAGTCCCATCCTTCTTCTGTACCAACATGATCAAGCTCCCACAGGGCGATGAACTTGCCCAGATGTGACCTTTCTACAGCAGCTCCTAAATCTGCCTCTTGATTTCATCACTCTCCATAACATAGCACCTATATATCGGTCCATTGGGTAGTGGCACACCTGGGGTCAGGTCAATGGGGTGCTTCACCTAACAATGCAGAGGCACCCCTGTGGATGATGTGAATATGTCCCCATACTCCTCTACAATCTTTTCCATTTGTTGTTTTCGTATAGAGGAGCCATGTCTGGAGGTCGTGACCATAGTATTCTTCTTTCTTTGGGGGAAGATCATTAGGAAAACAAATTTCCTGGTTTGGGAAATGAGATTACTACATTTTTTTTCAGTAACCAAAGAGATAGTGGGAGGCAGTGGTACCTCTAGTATCCTGTACAACTTATTTCCCAAGGTAGCAATAACAGTGCAAGGTCGGGACTCATACACAGCATGTCGCTTCCACAAGTATGGTTGGCCTAATAGGATCAATGTCACACAATACCTCCTAAGAAACATCAATAGGATCAATGTCACACAATACCTCATCTATGAAGGGCTTGATGATATAGGGAAGGCGGTACTGCTGGCTGACACAGAGATCTCGTCCTTAGTGAAGCCACCCGATGGTGTATGGTTGTGGGTGTGTTGTGGTCAGCAAGCCTAACCACTTCACGACATATACTGAAATGAGGTTCTTTTGGCTCCCATTGTTGACAATGAACTGTAGCGGGGAACCCTTTACCCACATCTGGGAGTGGAAGAGACGCTCTGCCTCCTCTAGATCTTTAGGTTCCTCCTTCTGGATCTTCGTAGTGGAAACAATGGTGTTGGGCTCCGCATCAATAATATGCTTCCCTTTTTCATTCCTCTTATCAGGTTTTGATTTAGATTCAGACCATGCATGTGATTCAGAAGCCCTCATCTCAGCCACCAACAACTGCTTGGCCCGACACTCACTTGTGTTGTGAGTGGAGCTCTTATGGAACTCACACCACTTTCCTGTGTCCTTCTTTGGCTTCGCGGTGTTTTTCTTTGCTTGTGGCTTTGGAAATTTGTCTTGGGCTACCATGCCTTGTCTATGTCCTTTGTTCTATAGTTTTGGGGCAACTTTCCCTTGCTTTTGATTCGCATATCAAAAGTCTCGCTTCTTCTGTTTGAATTTTTGCTCAATATTGGCCACATACCAGTATACCTTACCAAGTGAGGAGATGTCGAGGAACTCCATTTCCTCCTAAATGTATCTGTGCAGAAAAATGGAATACTTTAGCACCAAAAGTTTCCCTGAATCTTTGATACCCAACTCTATGCGTAGGGTATGGAACAGATTCATCAACTCATGCACATCTTCATCCCTTTGTTGCCGCAGCGTGGTCCATTGTATGTACTTGTCCTCATAGCTCCCCATGGGATAGTATTGTTCCTTGATCGTGTCCTGGAAAGAATTCCAAGTGGGTATGGCTAAGAACAAGGAGAGTTTTATCTCGTCCTTTTTCTCACAATAGGTTTCCCACCAGTCCTTTGACATGGGGGGTAGCTTTGAGGAGTGCAAAAATAATCTTCTCCTGGTTAGAAAAGTCATGAACTGAGAAATATCCTTCTAATATATTCAATCATCTATCTATGACATCTGCATCTATTTTACCCTCAAATATGGGAATGTCAAATTTTACTTGTACCTTAAAGGAATTTGCGCCTCCAGAGTGGCTGTTGGATGCTGATGTGCTATCGGTGGGCATTTGTTGAAGGATCTAGGCAAAGTTATCCATCATGGCATTCCTTTGTTTTTCGAGGGCCTCCTCGAGAAATATTTTGATAGGATCTCCTGCTCCCTCATCTTTCTTTTCATCCCCCATGGGCGGCTGTCGGGTTTTGTGAGGCTGATCTTGCAAAGGTTCAACCAGATCGAGCCCTAACTCCTTATACCCCAACCTCGTTTGGGACATGCAAAGAATGATCGAGAAAAATCAGACTGCTCTGATACCACTGATCTAGATTTATGCAGGAATGCAACAAAATACACATGTAAAAATAAATACAAATATGCAACGGAAATGACACTTCATTTCATTAATATCAAAGAACTGAAATTTGCTTACAGACATAATGGAAATAAACTAGCTAGGGCGCTGGTAGCTTATTTCTGAGAAGAGATGTGGCGGCTACAGGCCTATGAAATAAGTTAAAATGAGGCTCAAGGGCCTATTTATTATTTAGAAACAATGTAAAACCCCAAACATCCAAAACCCTAACCCTCGGAGATGAAGCGCCAAAATTATGGGCCCCGTTTGGGTAAATTGGTGTTTCAACTTCCCAAGGACGTAACTTTGGCATACGATATCCGTTTAACGTGAACCATACCTCGTTAGAAAGATCTACCTAAGGACTACAACTTTTGATGTGAGCAAAATCAATCCATGGACCCATGATGCTCCTGGTTTTCCCAAAAAAACGTCGTTTAGGGCCTCAAAACGGCTCTGAAAGTTCAGGACTCGAAAAACTGACAAAAATAGTAAGTTGTGCCGAAACTGAAAAAATGAAAGAGACAATGGTGGGGCCCCAAGTGGAATATGCGGGTGGCCACCAATATCCACGTGGATCATTTCTTTAATTTTTGTGATTTTGGATCGTGTTTATTTTCCGCAATTAATTTGTAGAAGGATTCAGTATCTTCCTTTAGCATATCACATGATCGGATTGAATCCATTGGTATACATATTGTTTGTATAATTTCTACAAAAAGAAAATATTCTTATTTTTTTCATGTTTGCATAGACAACACAGAATCCATTGATGTTTGTGAAAACAAAATGTATGTAAAAGATTGGCATCATACATAACTAAATACAAAGGGGAAAATGTCTGTTGCAAGCTTTGAAGAAATGCAATCAGAGGAGATTATAGTATCATCTAAAGGTGATCGAGTTTATGATATTGTTAGAGAAAGTAACATTTCAATTGCTTTCAAATGATAGATATCTAGAAATAGATAATAAAATCAAGTACACATGTTAATTCTAAAGTTAATTTTTCATGTTAATTGTGATCTAAATTTATATAAATTTGTTTTATTGTGCAGGAGATATTTTTGTTGTAGTTGCACCTACTACCAACGCAGAAAATGTGAAGTATTATTTGATGTGTTGCACTGAAAGAAAGATGAAATTATTGGAAAACTATGATGATAACGGGTTTATATATGACAGAGGGTCTATTATACTGAAGGGTTATTTTTCCCAACAAAATCATCAAAGTCGGGATTTTGTTTACTTTCATGACTACGAACCCGATGTCATAAGTTGTCAATATAGTCACTTGGTGTGTGCAGCATGCATAAAGTTGATATAAGTTCAATCAAATAAAAAATGGAAAATGTCAAAAGTTGATCATAAATGGATCATTGAAGATGGCATTCCATTAGAATTTTTTTGATTGAACTTCCCAACAACTTCTTCTCCTTGGATTCATCTTTTAGAACTTACAGAACTCAACTAGAAATTGAACTAGCCTTTTTTTTGTGCATTTTTAAGTTTTACAATTATTATAATATGTATATTTTATGTTATATGTGTAAGTGTTTGCACATGTACATAGTTTTGGTACATGCACACGAGTAATTTATACACATGTAGATTATCTAGTCTTAAATTATTTCATACATTATATGGTACAATTTATGTCATAATGTCATTATTGCAATATGTACATGTATGTGTATCTAGCATAGTTGATATAATGCAAATTTTAAGTTGTGATTTTGTTTTAGACATCTATTAAGCAAATTATAATATTCATTCTTGAATGCAAAATGAGTGGTACGTCTTTTGTAATTTTCAGTTTACTATCAACTGAAAGTACCTTTTCTATGTACATTAATGAAAAATGTTGCGTACTAGATATATGTTTTAATGCAATTTTAAAATTTTATGATTGGTTGACACATCTATGAACACCTAGAACTTTATGATTGCTTTTATATATATACATCGATATGTATTGTACTTCAATCATATTTACATATATTCAGATTTACTTCAATCATTTTTACATACATTCATGAACTTAAATATGTAAAACCATCTATGATTGTTTTAAAAGACATGTATGATCATGCAAAATGTACCTGAATATCACTGTTAGCACCTGAATTGGACCCCAGGATGCAAAAGGCAAATCAGGGTAACAACTAAACCACGCTCAGCCTTGTAGCTAGCCCTAAAAGGACAAGAGAGGGCTCTCTCCGTGAAAGAATATTCAATGGAACACAATAAATGGACTGATATTAGGCTAGATAAAATGATGGGAAAAAGGTTTAAATAAAATGAATGAATGAATTTCAGGGATGTGTGGGATAAAAGGGACATTTGAAACCAGGAATTAAATCAGGACACAGGGTATTTCATGGGGCAAAATAGGCAGGAAAATTAGCAATTAAAATTTAATGAGGATGGGAAGGAAAGACTGGTGCGGAGCTGAAAAGGGCACAACAAATGGATCATTTTCAAACAGAAGAAAAACACAAAGCATGAATGATTTCCCAAGGCAGAGCATATAGAGATGGATTCTACCTTTCTATCTTGAAAGCATTCAAAAGGAAATGTTTATGGATGAATGGAATACATAACAATTCACATATGAAACAAAAAAGAAAAAAAAATAAAAACAAATGCTAAATCTCATACCACATGGATCCCACAAATCAGAGCTGCATCTCTTATTAATTCCTGTCAAACTGTACAATGAAGCGCAGAGATTTTCTTCCACACTATTCCCCTACTTTCAGACTCAGACTCTACTTTACAAATGATTTACAATTACATTAAATAGGCTGAAGTGTGGGAACATAGATCCACAAGAGAAGAGAGTTGTTTTAAAAGCTGAAGAACTGAAATACAATCATAGTAAATAAATACAACAATCTACCCCTGAAAATAAGGGACATCATTGCATTTGACCACTTGGAGATTTTGCTGTTAGGCTGTATGAAAGAAAATAAGTAAACCAATGAATAGATTTCCTATTTTGTTGCTTGCTGTAACAATATTTGTTTTAAATAACCTCTCGTCCCTTTGACTATTGCCTTTGCTTTCCATTTTCTGTTTGAATAAAACCAACTTTTTTTTAATAAACATTCCTTTGAAATTAAACTTTGCCTTTAGTGAAGGGAAAATTTATTTTAACTGGGAAAAGGGAAGGGAAATGGGCGGTACCCGCATATAAATCGCAATCGGAGAGGATGAGCGGAGGGACATAACATATTAAAATACAATTGCAATCGCAATCGGGGAGCGGGGCAGGTGTACCACATAATTGGATCCGCCGATTTCGATTTGCGATGTGTGATCAATCGCAATCAGGGATCGGAATCGGGAGAGGATGTTATATGAAACGGAGAAACAAAAGTTCCGATGTGATTGGGGAGAACCCTTTGTATGTAATCAAATATAACCAAAGTTTTGGATTAACAAAGGGCTAGGCCTTTTATTTATGAACGGTCGGATGTATTATGGTGGGCCCGGGGGTTTACGAATCGCAATCGGAGATCGGAATAGGAAGTAGGGCGGAGTGGTACATATAAAACCTCCGATGCGATTGAGAAAGGGGGAATGGGGATAAACTTTGTAAAAATGAAAATAATACAAATTCCAAGTTTACAAAGGGGAAAGCCCTTTATATTATAAATGGACGGAAGGTTTAAGTGGTGGGACCGACAGGTCAATCGCAATTGCAATATCGGAGGGGAGCGGGGGTAATCGCATCGGGAGAACAGAATTTGCGATGCGATTGGGGGAGCGGGCGCGATTGGGAGTGCGATGGGAATGTTGCGATCAATCGGAGCGGAAACACGATCAGAGGATCGGAGAAATCGGAGGGAGGACGCGATCGAAGGATCTTGCGATCAGAGGAGGGGCGCAAAAATTGTGATGCGTTCAATCGCATCAGAGATGTTTGCGATTGGATTGATCGGAGCATTCAAATAAATTTTGTGATTGGAAAAGGTTTGCAATTGTGATTGTAATGCAGGTTATATATAATATAAAACTTTATAATAAAGTTTTATTATAAATTTCCAACATATGGTGGGGAAGTGGTTGGAAACGGCGAGAAATATATATGTATAAAATTTATATTAAAGTTTATGGGTAATGGAAAGGGGAAGTGGTTTATAATTCAATCGCATATGTGTTAAATGATTTATAATGCGATGTTGTAAATCGGAAAGGGGGAAAAGGGGTTTTTAAAGGGATATAAAACTTTAATAATACAAAGTTTAAAGGGAAAAATGGAAAATAGGGGGTATATGAGGATATAGGGACTTTTACTTCACTTAAGCATAAATTTCAATCCAGAAGTCAGTTTTGAGAGTGTAGTATACCGTTGGAAAGCTCTTTCCGGGATATTTCTGATGGATCTACTTGGAGGATGATTTGGCATTGAACATGCTACGAAAAACTTCTCTGAAGGCAGGGACATCATTTTGTGGAGATAACATCTTCTAAATTGTGACTTATTACACATGATGATATAGAATTACAAAATGAATGATAATAAAGGAAAAATATCATGTTTTCACCTTAAAACATAGTTTTGAGGTGAAAATTACATCAAGCTGGATAAAATGTCGTTTTTGATCTTCTAGATGTTGTGACTTCTGATTTTATTGACTTCCTCATGACCTTGCTGATATTATTGACATTGGACTCATTAATTTGACCATGGTGAGACCCTAGAAACTAATGAGACCCATCCTATGACCTACTGATATGATTTTTCGAATGAAAGTGAATAATGACTAAAGACCGTAGAGAGGAAAATCAGCAAGTTTCACATGAGGGAAAACTGATGAAGAATTACTACCATCAATGAATCCATGACCTAATGAAATGGTGAAATTTATTCGGTATGAGACACCTAATATGCAAATGAAAAAAGAGCAGTTTTGATCACTGATGGCAGTATGACTAGACTGACACTAACATTGGCTCCAATGGGGATGGTAGCTCCTTGGAGGTGCCAAGAACACCGTAGACCAAGTAGCCTTATCCATTGGGCATGGAGTCAAAAATGTTGAAAACTGACACAAATGCAAACTGACCCTGACTCTAGACTAAGACTAAAAACTGAAATAAAACCAAACCATACACATATCATCCAAGTTTTATAGCCTTCACCTCGGGCCCCAAACTTGAATGACTATGCATTGTGAACTTTGCTTTAGAAAAATAAAATGGTATATACAATGATGATGAGATATATTTCTGATCCATTTTTTCAACAATGGTAGTGCTTCAATAGCCTACCATTTACTGCTCCTCCAGGACAATCCTGGCCATCCATTTCTGAAAGAAAGAAGGCATTTTGACCCCTGTATGTTGTAATTTTTTATGGTCCCTTCCAAAGGTTGTCAAATTTATCGTGCTTCCCTTTGTCTTCATTTCTTGCATCCCATTTCAACACTACATCACCCAACTGAAAATTTTCTGATTTAGTCTTCCTATCATAGATATTTTTAATCTTGTCCTGCAACTGGCTCGCTTTCTGTGACACTTCTTCTCTTGTTTGTTGAAGGTGGATCATCTGGTTGATCCTTCGCTGGTTGTCATCATCTTCGCTGCCAACTTCTTGTAATAATCTCATAACTGGAACTGTAAGAGAAGTAGGAAAGATAGCATCAGTACCACAAACCAGCTCAAAAGGTGACATACCTATTGATTTTTTACTGCTAACTATGTCTGCCCACAATGCGTTGATAAGCATCCGGTGCCAATTTCTTTTGTTTGCCTCCAACATTTTCTTAATTATATTCATCAGCGATTTGTTGGATGATTCTGCCAGGCTGTTGCCTTGTGGATAATACGTTGTTGAATGGCCCAGTATGATGATCGATCATTTTCTTTGATCTGAATGCGGCTGCATTATCTGTCACAATTTTACATGGGCAACTAAAATGGGATAAAATATTTGATTCCAGGAAATTAATAATTACTGTGTCAATCGCTTGCCCGGTAGGGATGGCCTCGATCCATTTCGTAAAGTAATCTGTCCCAGTCAATATCCATCGATGTTGTGCTGAGGACGTGGGATGTATTTCTCCTATAAAATCGAGCCCCCACTACTGAAAGGGCGCATTCACTAAAACAGGTTTCAAAGGAAGTGGAAGCAATTTCTTCTTCCCTTGGAAAATTTGACATTCATGACAATTCATCACTGTTTTATATAAATCAGAAAATAATGTGGGCCAATAATACTCGGCTCTCAATACCTTGTTCACTGTAGTTTTCCATAACAGGTGACCACCACAGTCACCTTTATGGAAATCGTGCATTACCTTCTGAGCTTATTCTTCAACCAGGAAATTTAGCAAAATGCCTCCCAGATCCTTCCAAAACAGAGCACTGTTCAAAATGCAATATTTTGCATATTTAAGCTTCAAAGACCTACCTTTACTCTTAGACATGCCTGGAGGAGGTGATAGATGCTGAAGAACATACACAATATCTGAATACTAAGGGGACTACAGAAAAATATTTGAAATAGGAACCAACAAACCTTCATCTTCCTCTTTCAACATTGTTGAAATGAGGTTTATATCTAAAGCACGCAGATTTGATTGGGCCATCAATTTCGCCAAACCTTGGCCTTTTATCAACTTAGTAGACTTGATCTCCAGATCGTACTCCAACATAGCTACTATCCATTTGCCTCTTCGACCTTCTAGATCATTTTTCATGAGCACGTCCTTGACTGCTACGTTAGGGACATATGTTGTAGTGTGTGAATGTAGAATATAGACCCTAAAATATTTCAATGCCTTGACAAGAGCCAATGCCTGCTTTTCAATAATATTATATCTTAAAGCAGCATCTCTAATAGTCCTACTGAAAAAGGCAATTGGATTTTCTACTACATCTCTCTTTTGCATTAAAACAGCAGCCATAGTATGCTCAGATGCAAATGAAAATATAATAAAATCTTGAGTGTAGTCGGGACTGATCAGAACTAGGGCATTAGACAAAGAAAAATTTACCATATTGAATGACTTGATAGCTTCCTCACTCCACTTAATAGTTCTGTCTTTCCTCAACATATTGGTCATTTCTCTCAAATGCTCAGCCAGATTAGGTATAAATCTGCGTAAAAAATTCATCTTACCATTGAAGACCTGAATCTCTTTCTTGTTCCATGGAAGATCTATGAGATGGATTGCCTCCACTCTGGCTGGATCTATGCAGATGCCATCTTTAGAGATGATATGCCCGAGAAATTTTCCCTCACCCATGGCAAAAAGTCTCTTTTTGGGATTGAGAGAAATCCCAAACTTTCTGCAACGCTAAAAAACCACTCTTAGATGGTGCAAATGCTCATCATCTGAACCTGAAAACACTGTCAAATAATCCAAATAAACAACAAGAAAAACGTCTTTTTCATTTTCAAAAGTAATTTCCATTTCACGCTGGAAGGTGGCTCCAGCATTCTTTAGTCCAAAGGGCATCTTGGCATACTGGAAGGTTCCCCAGGGTGTTGTGAAGGCAGTTTTATCTTGGTCCTTCTCATGCACCAAGATCTGGTTATACCCTAAGTAGCCATCAAGTAGTGACATCCTAGATGCTCCAACTACTCTCTACAGAATATGGTCCATTTTCGGAAGTGGGTAATTATCTTTAAGGATGCCTTATTCAAGTTCCGAAATTCAATACACAATCTTATTTCTCCAGTATTTTTACGCACTGGGACCAAATTCGAAATCCAATCAGAAAATCTAATAGGAACTATGATTCCTGCTTTGTACAACCTGTTTACCTCCTTTTCAATTGATGGTCGTAGCTTTGGATTGATTCTTCTCAACTTCTGTCTGAAAGGCTTCTGATCCGACTTGAAAGGAATTGTATGTTGAATTATGTTCTTATCATACACTTTCAAATCTGAATAATCCCATGCAAATACATCAAAAAATTCAGAAAGAAATTTAAAATAATTCTCCTTTACCTCAAGGGATAATGCCTTTGATAATTTGACAAACTTGGGCTGATCAGCTGTTCCAATATTCACATCTTCAACTCCTTTCTCTGTGGGCACCAAGCTTGGTTTCTTTGCGACATCATCCTGATCAAAAAGCTCCTCTAGAGGTATGAGACCTCTAGGAATTACATTATCTTTTAACTGCAATATTTCCATCTGGTTTGCTTCCAACTCCTGATCATCAACCTCATACTCACATTCTATTGGAGTATCTTTGAATTTTCCATCACCCTGCAAAAATGCATTGATCTCATTATCATCCCAGAATACTTGCCAATACCTTAAGTTGTCCGGAACAGCAGGCCTATGTTTGACATAGATTTCAAACTTATTGTTGGAGTTCATCGGAATCTTCAAATTACTTGCAGTAGTAGCAACCAACAATAATGTTCTACATTCTGGGTACTGCTGTCAAAGTATACTTTGGGAATGTTTTCAAATTTTCCAAGACTGCATTTCTGTATGCCCTCAATCTTGTATGTTTTGCTTGGTATTCTCCCTTCACCTGTTTTATTATCAATTCGGAGTCACCATATACAAAAATCCTTTTTGCATTCAACTTCTTCAAAATTTTGAGACCTGCAATCAAAGCCTCATATTCTACTTCATTGTTAGAGCAATCAAAAGTTAGCTTATAAACACAAACTCTAACATTACTTGGAACCTTCTCAGGTTGAAAAACAGGGCTCCTAATCCATATTCCAATTTCAGCTCCATCCTTACCAATAGCTCCATCAAAATCCATACTCCACAAGCCTTCTTCTTCTTCTTGAAGATGCTGAAAATTTGTTTCTTTCTCTTCTTTACCTTGGCTGATTTCTGGCTGTTCATTGTCCCTTTGTTGCTGGCAGGCAGGAGGTTTAGAAGTGTTTGCTGCTTTGTCCTTTTCTTGTTTTAGGACCTCTCTAAAATTCTCTGAAATCTCAGGTATTTCATCCACTTGTACCAATTGAACATTCTCATCATTTAACCACCATCAGAATACAAGACAAAAGACTCTAAGTCTATATGGACAGCATTGATGGGATGATTTACAGGCTTGTCTTTGCTGGTAATCATATATTTCATTTTCTTTTCCCTATATAACTTCCTCAACTAGCCAAATACAGGGATAGTGGCATAAGAGAAGTCAAGCTGCATGGTTCCCTTAAGTTTTGCACCCCAAGACCTAGATAGGAGCATTCCAAACCTTGGTGGGACATCAGCAACAACTACATCCATCAAGACATTCTTTGCTAGAATCTGGTCTAAAGACACTACCAAATATTTAATTAAACTAATACAGTGGACCCTACTTGAGTCGAAGGAATACAAGTCATGATATTTACGAGTGATATCAAGGCCTAGCTTCTCCATGACAGCTTTGGGCATCAAATTATGTGAGGCCCAGGAGTCCAACATAGCATTATGTAGGATAAACTCATGTACTCTAAGACTCAATTAAAAAGGAGGGACTTCATTTTCTTCACATTCTTCTGTGGCTGGACCGAAAATAAGTTCAGGGTAGTCGTCTTCTACATTGACCATATCGGAGACAGAATCTATTTGCAAGACTTTGGACACCTGATTTTTATACACACTATTCTTTACCAACTCTGTGAGGGGCATAGACACTTTTAACTTAGAGATTTAATTTTCTAGATTAAAGGAGGGAGCTTTTTCTACCTCTTTAATGGGTGGGTCTTTCTTCTCTGTTGGCTCCTTTATTGTGTTCTGCTGGTTCTTCTCATTGGTTGTGTTAGCAACTGCAGGTGCTTTGCTAGAGGAAGGATCAGCCAGCTCCTTAGCTTTCTTCTGTGCATCATTTTTCATTTGGAGTTCCTTTCTCTTTTGAATGGGGCTGACTATAACCTCTCTGTTCCTCAAAGAGTACTGCCTATACTGAGCTGACAGAGCATTCATATACCCTCTGTGGTAGTCATCGGACTCTTCTTTCAGTACTGTATCATTGGCCAAAATGAAATTTTGGTATTTTTGAATGTCTGGAGTCGCCACTATATATTCTTCGTCTTCTGTAAGAAAAATGGGCGCACCATCAGCCGTGAAAAAGTGATTAGCCTCAATCACATGATCATCGTCATCTGAATATGTCCCTTGCACGTAGTTCTACTTGTAGAAATTAGCTGAATAAATCACTTATTCACTGAAGATTAACCCGATCATACATCAATTTCGAATTGCATGCATAACACATAATCTCATCTACAATTAATTGTCACATGCGGAAATAATAGAAGCAATCTCACATCAAATCAATCACACATTAACTCGGTATGTATGGGGAAAGCCTATAGCTGAAAACCCCGCAGCTATTGTGTATATTATAATGGAGAAATCATGTAACAAAACAAGTACAATACTCCTCACAAGTACTCGGTACTTTCTCATAAAGTCACACACAATCTAGCTCAGTTTTGAACAGGTTACTGGTTCAAAACTCACTGCTAATTGCCTTGCCTCTATTGCGCAATCATGGCCTGTCTATGTAGATATCCAAGGTTCGAATCTCCTTGGCTTGACTGCGCAATTTTCATGGACAATTCCTCCAAGTGTGGTGCAAATCTCATGCACAACTGATCCTCCAACTGATAGCTTTACTCACCCTTTCATCTACCTCTTTCACTGGTCTCCACTGAACTGATCATGCACTGTAGTGAACTGAAGTGTTCTTGAGTTGACTAATGAGTTAATAATTAGTGAATTAAATATTATTTAATTCACTCCACTCATATCTAGTTGATTAGCTAGTTAACTAATCTCAACTAGTTCAACTAAAACAAGCAGAACACAACTCCACTATCTGTCCCGTTAACTCCTCCAAAACTTCTGCCACTGAAGTCTAACTGAAGTCAACCATGCAAGATGCCATCAAACCCTAGGAACCACGTGATTCCTTCTGTCAGTTGCATGAGCCACCTCCATGACTCAAACTGAAGTGCTCCAAGAGAGTAAATTGTTGTTTATAGTCAAAATATTATTAAGGGTAAATAATATTTGACTTCCATATTTTTAGGAGATCAGTCTAAAAATAGCCTGGGTCCTAAAAAATAGGGTCTCATCTGTTTTTACCGACATGTCGCATCCATCAAGAATCTCCAAGTAGAATTCCCAAATTATGCTCCGTATGTCTAAAAATAGACATAGTCTAAAAATAGACTTTGCGCCAGAATTTGCCTGCGGGCCCACTTAGTGAAGGCGACTTCATTTCACTAAGCTCCATCATCTTGCTGCATTCTCAACACTACTGCAAATGAGTTTTAATTTTCCACTGTGGTGGCGCAATTTGGTCCTGCATTCTCTTCTCTCTCTCTGTTTAATTCTGAATTGCGGCTACTGCCCTTTGAAATTCGGATTTCTTATTTTAGGCTCAGGTCTATCTGCGATGGTCAACCTATCAACTATTTTTTCCACTGTTCTGATTAGAGTGTCCATTTTACTTTCTGAAGTAGAGGTCTCCTCTTTTATTGTGACTCTTTTCTTGGCTCTGGCTCTTGCTCTTTTAGCTAGCAGATTAGCTTCAACATTTACCGCTATCTTCTGCATTTCTTCAAGTGAAGACGTATCTCTTTCACGCAATTGATATGCCATGTCGGCATCAAATCCATCGGGAAATTTTAACAATTCCAGTCCCACCGGAGGCTTCAGATTAGCTGGAATAGCATTATATACAGCATTGAATCTCAAACAATAATCTTGCACGGTTTCACCCACATTTCTTTTAATGTTCTCATATTCAGACAAAATTTGAAGTGGGTTCTTTTTTACCTCCCACCCGTCCAGGAACTGAGTGTGCAACTCCTGCAAAGTGCGAATTGTGCTTGGCGGTAGGGCTCTAAACCACTTTCTGACTTCGCCTCTGAAACTTTGAACAAACAGCCTTGTCGTTACATTCTCTGCTTCTACCTCATGCAAATCAAAAAATTCATTAATTTTATCAACATGTTGCTGAGTTGTGATGCTTTGAGTGGCATCAAAAATAGGAATTTTACTTTGATAGTCAGCCGGCATATCATCAAGGATCTGGGGTAAAACCAGGGGTGCATACCTGGCAGCCATAACTCTGGGTGGATTTACGACAGGACTTGTAGGATTTAAAGGAGGTGTTACTGGAGGAGATGATAATTGGGAGTTGACTGATGGAAATGTTGATGAATTGGGAGGGGTAAATGTTGTTCCTGATGATTCTGAAGGCTCAGGGATATTAGTTATAGTGATGGACTGAGGAGAATTTAAAATGTAATCATCAATGGAGGTATTTTCTCTTTGGACTTCAATATCTACAAGGAAATCAGGATCTAAAACTGTATCATCAATGTCATTTTCAGACTTATTCCTAAATAAAGAAAGCTCAAAATTCTCATCAAAGAAAAGATCTTCTACAAAAAACCATTTACTGGGCCAAGTATAGGATCTGAAGACAGGTCTGGGGCTTAATGATCCTTCTTGTCTTCTGACAACTCTTGGTATAAGATTTGGATTTTCAAACACAGGGGGAGGATTTGGATCTGGATTAGCCCTGGTGTATCTTCTTGAAGCCAGTGTGGTCAAATTTCTATTGTACAAAAATCTTATTTTGCAGCCTAGCAAAAATCTGAACATCATTTTTCGAATTCTAGGATTATTTGATGCACTGGGGCAAATCTTGCAAGTCAGATGTTATGTTTATAAAACTAGACCGGAGATTGACTGAAGCAGCATTTATCTACTTATGCACTTGAAAAGCATTGTGCAGTTCGAAGGCTACCTGGCATAACTTCAAGCTCCGTCTGTAGTTTATAAAACAAATAACACTAACAAACAAACAATATTGAACTTTTCCCCAGTGGAGTCGCCAGAGATGTTAGAACCTGAATCAGACCCCAGGCTGCAAAAGGAAAATCAGGGTAACAACTAAACCACGCTCAGACTTGTAGCTAGCCCTACAAGGATAGGAGAGGGCTCTCTCTGTGAAAGAATATTCAATGGAACACAATAAATGGACTGATATTAGGCTAGATAAAATGACGGGAAAAAGGTTTAAATAAAATGAATGAATGAATTTCAGGGATGTGTGGGATAAAAGGGACAATTGAAACCGAGAATTAAATCAGGACACAGGGTATTTCATGGGGAAAAATAGGCAGGAAAATTAGCAATTAAAATTTAATGAGGATGGGATGGAAAGACTGGTGCAGAGCTGAAAACGGCACAGCAAATGGATCATTTTCAAACAGAGTAAAAACACAGAGCATGAATGATTTCCCAAGGCAGAGCATATAGAGATTGATTCTACCTTTCTATCTTGAAAGCATTCAAAAGGAAATGTTTATGGATGAATGGAATACATAACAATTCACATATGAAACAAAAAATAAAAACAAATGCTAAATCTCATACCACATGGATCCCACAAATCAGAGCTGCATCTCTTATTAATTCTTGTCAAACTATACAATGAAGCGCAAAGATTTTCTTCCACACTATTCCCCTACTTTCAGACTCACACTCTACTTTACAAATGATTTACAATTACATTAAATAGGATGAAGTGTGGGAACATAGATCCACAAGAGAAGGGAGTTGTTTTAATAGCTGAAGAACTGAAATACAATCATAGTAAAGAAATACAAAAATTTGCCCCTGAAAATAAGGGACATCACTGCATTTGACCACTTGGAGATTTTGTTGTTAGGCTGTATGAAAGAAAATAGGTAAACCGATGAACATATTTCCTATTTTGCTGCTTGCTGTAACAATCTTTGTTTTAAATAACCTCTCGGCCCTTTGACTATTGCCTTTGCTTTCCATTTTCTGTTTGAATAAAACCAACTTTTTTTTAATAAACATTCCTTTGAAATGAAACTTTGCCTTTAGTGAAGGGAAAATTTATTTTAAATGGGAAAAGGGAAGGGAAATGGGCGGTACCTGCATATAAATCGCAATCGAAGAGGATGGGCGAAGGAACATAACATATTAAAATACAATCGCAATCACAATCGGGGAGCGACATAGGTGTATCACATAATTGGATCCACCGATTGTGATTTGCGATGTGCGATCAATCGCAATCGGGGATCGGAATCGGGAGAGGATGTTATATGAAACGGAGAAACAAAAGTTCCGATGCGATTGGGGAGAACCCTTTGTATGAAATCAAATATAACCAAAGTTTTGGATTAACAAAGGGGTAGGCCTTTTATTTATGAACGGGCGGATGTATTATGGTGGGCCCGGGGATTTACGAATCGCAATCGGAGATCAGAATCGGGAGTAGGGCGGAGTGGTACATATAAAACCTCCGATGCGATTGAGAAAGGGAGAATGGGGATAAAATTTGTAAAAATGAAAATAATACAAATTTCGAGTTTACAAAGGGGAAATCCCTTTATATTATAAATGGGCAGAAGGTTTAAGTGGTGGGACCGACAGGTCAATCGCAATCGCAATATCGGAGGGGAGCGGGGGTAATCCCATCGGGAGAACAGAATTTGCGATGCGATCGGGGGAGCAAACACGATCGGGAGTGTGATGGGAATGTTGCGATCAATCGGAGGGGAAACACGATCGGAGGATCAGAGCAATCGTAGGGAGGACGTGATCGGAGGATCTTGCGATCAGAGGAGGGGCGCAAAACTTGTGATGCGATCAATCGCATCGGAGATGTTTGCGATTGGATTGATCGAAACATTCAAATAAATGTTGCAATTGGAAAAGGTTTGCGATTGCGATTGTAATGCGGGTTATATATAATATAAAACTTTATAATAAAGTTTTATTATAAAGTTCCAACGTATGGTGGGGAAGTGGTTGGAAATAGCGGGGAATATATATGTATAAAATTTATATTAAAGTTTAGGGGTAATGGAAAGGGGAAGTGGTTTATAATTCAATTGCATATGTGTTAAATGATTTATAATGCGATGTTGTAAATCGAAAAGGGGGAAAAGGGGTTTTTAAAGGGATATAAAACTTTAATAATACAAAGTTTAAAGGGAAAAATGGAAAATAGGGGGTATATGAGGATATAGGGACTTTTACTTCACTTAAGCATAAATTTCAATCCAGAAGTCAGTTTTGAGAGTGTAGTATACTGTTGGAAAGCTCTTTCCGGGCTCTTTCTGATGGATTTGCTTGGAGGATGATTTGGCACTGAACATGCTATGGAAAACTTCTCTGAAGGCAGGGACATCATTTTGTGGAGATAACAGCTTCTGAATTGTGACTTATTACACATGATGTTATAGAATTACAAAATGAATGATAATAAAGGAAAAATATCATGTTTTCACCTTAAAACATAGTTTTGAGGTGAAAATTACATCAAGATGGATAAAATGTCTTTTTTGATCTTCCAGATGCTGTGACTTCTGATTTTATTGACTTCCTCATGACCTTGCTGATATTATTGACATTTGACTCATTAATTTGACCATGGTGAGACCCTAGAAACTAATGAGACCCATCCTATGACCTGCTGATATGATTTTTCGAATGAAAGTGAATAATGAATGAAGACCATAGAGAGGAAAATCAGCAAGTTTCACATGAGGGAAAACTGATGAAGAATTACTACCATCAATGAATCCATGACCTAACGGAATGGTGAAATTTATTCGGTACGAGACACCTAATATGCAAATGAAAAAAGAGCAGTTTTAATCACTGATGGCAGTATGACTAGACTGACACTGACAATCACCTTTAATATACATCCTAATTATATAACATTCACACATGCTCAAATGCATAACATGTACCACATGTGTTTTGTAATTTGAAATTTACATCTAGATTCATTTTATATTTAACAAATAACAAAACAAATTGAGTTTTAAAAACAAAACATTATATCACAACATGTGATCACATGCCAAATGTAACAACTATCCAAAACTTAAAATCATTCTTGATAAAAGTAAATGTAGTTCAACTATATCCAAAATGTAAAAATTTCCAAAATTTATATCATGAACAATAAAAGTAAATACATATAACAATGTATAGTGTTATTGTTTTTAGATATATACATTGATATGTATTGTACTTCAATCATTTTTACATATATTCAAATGTACTTCAATCATTTCTACATATATTCATGAAATTAAATATGTAAAACCATCTATGATTGTTTTAAATGACACATGTGATCATGCAAAATGTACCTAAATACCACCTTTAATAGACATCCTAATTATATAACATTCACACATGGTCAAATGCATAACATGTACGACATGTGTTTTGTAATTTGAAATTTCCATCTAGATTCATTTTATATTTAACAAATAACAAAACAACTTGAGTTTTAAAAACAAAACATTATATCACAACATGTCATCACATGCCAAATGTAACTATCAAAATTTTTAAATCATTCTTGATAAAAGTAAACATTGCTTTCCCTGGATTGGGATATAGGAAGAAACAACTATGCATAATGTTCATTTTTCAACCATGTATAGTGGGCTTTTTTATCCCTAAAAAAAAAATTTTAAATATAAATAAATAAAAGAAAATAAAATATATTAAATGAACATTTATTACAAATGCCTTAAATTTTATTGCAAATTCCTTAAATTTTATGGGAGAAATGACATGTATATGGTTTTCCTTAAAGTGTATGGGAGAAATTACATGTACATGGCTCCCAAAAACACTAGAAAATGCCTTAAATTTTATGGGAAAAATGACATGTACATAGTTCTCAAAAACATTAGCAAATTCCTTAAATTTTATGGGAGAAATGGCATGTACATGGTTTCTAGAAACACTAGCATTTTCCTTAAAAATATATTAAACATGAACATTTATTGCAAATTCCTTAAATTTTATTACAAATGCCTTAAATTTTATGGGAGAAATGACACATACATCATTTCCAAAAACACTAGCATTTTCCTTTAAAATATATTAAATTAAAGTTTATGGGAGAAATGACATGTGTTGGGCCAAGGAAAAGGTACATTTTACCCCTATCTTTACCACGATTTGTCATTTAATTTTATATATTTTTCCCTTATCTTAGCAATAAAGTAAAGGAAAATAATGAAAAAATAAGGTAGAATGAATTATTAACAAAAGATGTGTTTAATAACATAAAAATGGATTTGTCGTTGTCCTTATTGATAGGGAAGGGAAACAGCCAAACTGCTAACTAGGATGACCAAATGACAACAGGCAAGGAAGGCTAACAGAATTGTATCAGCTCCTCTGAATCAGTGGAAGATGTAGAGGCATGCCTACTCTTGGAGTGTCCATTCGATGGCCACGAAGCGGCAGGATCACCTAATGAGAAGGATCTATTCCTCCATTTGAATTCGTCTTTAAGCTATAAAAATGCAGAAGGTGAACATGACAAAATATAGTGGATATATTATAATTTCCTGTAATAAATGTATTCAGATAGAATCGTCAATTTTGTGCTAATGTATTGCTCTACTGATTAAAGGATAAATTGGTGTTTTTAGTGTAAAGTACTTCTGAGTATTCCTTAGCAGAAGGCCTCTAGAGGCTTTGGGCCTAGCCTTGGGGGTTTTCCTGATATCTCTGTGCTATACGTTTATTTACAAAACTTTCATTTCCAGTTATTCAATGCGTTTCATGACATTCTCATTTAATTTGTTAATCGCAAGCGTGAGATGGTATAACTTCCTTTTCACTATATTATATTTATCATTCATGTCCTCTTATCAGGAATTGATGCTTTTACATTCGTTAGACTAGTTTCAGCACATTTGCAATTCAATTATGTGTATAGTTAATGTTTGAATATTTTCATCATAATTATGAGTGTTTGCTTGATATTTAATTCCAAAGGATAATGTTATTTGATTAAAAGAGAATTTAATTGCAAACTATAGAATAATTGATTGTTTTTCAATTCATTAGGATTGATGTTCAATTCATTAAGTTATTTGTTCAATTCATCAAAGTGTGTTGTTCAATTGCAATCTATTAATTTCAGTCTTGAGTGGTTATTTCTGCATAAGCTTAGAAAAGAATCTGCTCCTTTGATTGGTTTGAAGTATTTCATAGTTCACATTCAAGTTGATTTGATTGAACTTCGAGAATTAGACAATATTGATTACAACGATCTAGAGTAGTTAAACCATGATGTCACTTGCATATATTTTTCTTACACTCTTGACATAACAAGACTTGCCCTGGGTTGATAATTAATGTAAAGCATTAAGGTTACCTTTAAAATAGTCACCTTTATGACCCAACATTTTGGCACTGTTGTCGGGGAGATTGTTTAAGAGTGATGTCTTTTACTTCTTTTTCCTTTTGTTGTGAAAGAATTGGGTATTGAAAATGAGAGGTAAGAACCTGCGTACTAGCAAGAAAAACGCTTGCTCTCCAACCCGCTTCTCAGCAATTATGTAGAGGTCAATAGGATAGGTGTTCTTGTTTTTATGACTAGGAAGAAAAAGATAGAATTAGATCAAAATCTCCCACTTAAATCCACAAAACCAAAAGGATCAATGGTCCTTGGCAGAACGACATATATAGACAAAATCATTAAGAAGGTTGAATCCTAGGCATCCGTAGGACCCAGCTCCATTCATACACAGAGTCCTACTATAGTCTTTCAAGCAACAGCCTCACCATCTGTAGCACACGCCGAGATTCACAGCGAAACAGAAGGGTCTAAACAAATCCTTCAGACTCTTGAGCACTTAAGTCTTGACCCTTTGAGAGAGGGAGAAACCAGAAGTGCAGTACAAGTAAAAATTCCAGAGCCTCAATCCCCTGAGAAAGTGGTTGAGACAGAGACACCCAGTATTCCAGATTGGGGAAGTGTTGTAAGGCCTCCTCCAAATCCAATCCCTAATCCCACTAAAATTATTCCCTCGGATCAAGAAATCCCTGAAGATTATTGGCACATCTTTGATCATATGGCGAACAACCAAAACTAGAGATAGACATCGACATTGGAGTATCCCATTGTTGATCTGACCGCAAATGCCCCTATGAAAGCTATTCCATTAAAAAACATCCCCACCTTCCATGGGCTAACCTCGGAAGATCCAGATGCATTTTTATTTGAATTTGATGTCTTATGTAGGGGATATGACTACACCACTGACCCTCAAAAACTAAAACTATTTCCCTCTACTCTGAAGGGAACATCATTACATTGGTTTATGGGGCTCGATGGAGGAACCATTAATAGTTGGGATCAGATGAAAAACTCTTTTCTTAACAAATATCAAGAATATTTCTGGACTCGAGAACTAAAAGATGAAATATTCAATATGTCTGCAAGATACAATGAGACATTAGAGAATACGTTGAAATATTTCAATACAATTTGCAAAGATCTCCATATACTACATTGTCTAAAGATATTTTAAAAGCAACAATGATTAGAGGAATGAAAGAGGAATGGGTCAAAACACTTAATATAATGGGAAAGGGGACATCTATCAAGAATAATATTATGACATTATTGTATTGTGCATCAGGTGTTCTTGGGGTAGTATGTGAAGCAGGCCAACCGGACGGGATTCAACTACGAGGAGTTATTAACAGTCAGGTGGCAACGTGACAAGAGAATAATTTGGTAATATTTTAGAAGATTTTAAAACCAAAATATTAGGCACCCTCACAAGGAAGCTAGGTTTCCTACAAGCCAAGTAGAAGCAAGCTTTAGTAAACAAAACTTGGCTATTTTTTTCCCATGCTGTCGAAAGAAGCACAACCAGCAAGAAAGTCCATTAGAAATGGTCCAAACATGTGATATTTGTACCAAGGACCACACCACTGACCATTTCCCTTCACTCCAGGGTTGAAAGCAGTTTTAAAGAGGCAAAAGATGAAAAATAACCAGTGTATCTAATGAATCAACGTCAGCAGTGGAAAGCATGACCAGGTATGCCACAAGACCTGTCTCAGTTCTTTTCTCCTCCAAAATTTAATCAACGAAACCCTGGAACAGCATGGCAGGTCCAATCACCTTTTTTTGTCTAGCCATCCCAATCATTTTCCATGCCTCCTTGGCCAACACAATCCCCTCCAGGTAATATTTGTTCAATTTTTTATTTTTCCCCCCCTTATTGGAAAAAAAATCCATATCAGCCCTAGTGGCCTGCCTCAACTTCATAGAATACAAATTGGTCTCAAAACTGGCAGCGACCCCTAGGAATGACCAATTTACCTATGGGAATAGGGGCTTAGAATAAACCCACATTACCAACCACATACCCAGTCCAACACAATCCTCAACCTGTTATGTGTCCTCAACTGTCAGCTCAACCCAATCCTAGTCCTAATAACATACCGGTTCATCTAATCTAGATTGCTGAAAACCCAAAACCCTGAAACTGAATAGAAGCAATGCAATGAACTTAGTCTGAGATCAGGGTGTGTTATTTCACCTAAAGAAGATACGGACCTACCATAACTTGAGTGTAAAATTCCAACAGTACCTAAACAATAAACTATGAAAAAAATAGAGATATAGTAGGGGAGGGACACAGTTGACCAAAAAGACCCTGAAAACCTTATTATTTCCTCACATTCATTCCCTGAGAGACTAACACTACCTAAACCAATAGTCTCTTCAGGTTTTGACCTCCTAGGAGAATTGAAAAATCTTTGCATTAAAATTCCTCTCCTACAGGCTATACAAGACATTCCTATCTATACCAAGACAATTAAAGAGCTGTGTGGAAAAAAACAGGTGAGGAAATCAAAGATTGTACCAATTTTTCATGTAGTGGGAGCATTGTTAGACTTACTCTTGGGTAAAGAAAATCCAGTAAAATATGAGGATCCAAGAAACCCCATAGTCACAGTACAGATCTCTGGCCACTCCTTTTCAAACACATTAGTTGATTTGGGGGTGGTCATCAACATCTTAACTATAGAAACCTATGAGAAGTTAGGTATAACAACGTTGGAACCCACATCTACCTTGCTGGAAGTTGCTGACAAATCTGTTGTCAAACCAGAAGGTATATTTCAGGATATCCTGGTTTCTATGGACTCATCAGAGTACCCAGCAAAATTTTTAGTTATTAACCCAAAAAGTAGGTTAGATGGACATCCCCTGATATTGCGATGACCTTGGTTAGCAACGGCCAATTCTTACATAGGCTGTTGAACAGGAAGCATGACCATTGTTAGAGGAGATGCCATAAAGAATATTTTCATATGCCCCCCTGCAAAACCAAGTCTTCCCACTATAAATATCCACAAACAGCCACATACATATTGGGAACAAAACCTCTGTTCACCGCTGACAATAATTGAATCAGTTGAATTCAAATATCAAACTGAAGATGATGTAATCAATAACTTCATGAACCAGCCATCTACTTCAGAAAATTCAAAATGTCAAATCTTAAAAGAATTTCTTGATAATGAAGCATAGGAGGACCCCTTAGTAGGCATTGATGACTAGCACATACCCACGACTATTGTTCACAACATCATGCTAATTTAAATTGAGCCCGGAAAATTTTTAAATATCAATCTGAATAGTAACCAACAACAAAAGCTCGTTAAGATTTTACAAAAATATAAGGGAGCATTTGCTTGGGACTACCTAGACATGAAGGGTATAGATCCTCAACTATGCACACATCATATTTATACTGAAAAGGATGTTCGACCTATTCGGAAGCCTCAGCGAAGGTTAAACCTATATCTAAAAGACATTGTAAAAGATGGATTGCAAAAGATGCTAAATGTAAACTTCATTTATCCTATTTCGGATATCAAATGGGTCTCTCCTCTAGTAGTCGTTCCTAATAAGAATGGTAAGTGGTGAATCTGTGTGGATTACAAAGAGCTGAATAAAGCAACACAAAAATACCACTTCCCCCTCCCTTTTATTGATCAGGTCCTTGATACATTTGGAGGAAAGCGGTTCTTCTCTTTTCTTGATGGTTTCAGTGGTTACAATCAAATCCAAATAGCCCTTGAAGACCAAGATAAAATTACTTTTACCTGCCCCTAGGGTACATTCGCCTACAGGGTATTTCTGTTTGGATTATGTAATGCCCCAGCAACATTTCAAAGGGCCATACTCAGCATTTTTTCTAATTTAATAAATGAAGGGATCGATATTTACATGGACGAATTTACTCCATATGGAGATGACTTTGATCAGGCACTACAAACACTAGAAAAAGTATTGGAACAATGTATTTCTACCAGATTGTGTTTGAGCAACGAAAAATGTCACATGATGATGATCGAAGGAGTAATCCTAGGACACTACATCTCTGCAGCTGGAATACAAGTAGATTTGGTAAAAATAGAGGTAATTCTTTTATTAGCCACACCTTGTACTCAGAAAGAGGTACATAGTTTCCTTGGATTTGCAGAGTACTACCGTAGGTTTATAAATAATTTCTCACAAATTGTTGCACCCTTATATGCATTAACTAGAAATTTTTAATTCCATTGTTCTGAGAAATGTGACACTGCTTTTTCAGATTTGAAGAAACTGGTCTCGACTGCACCAGTCTTACCTGGCCCCAATTGGGAGATACCTTTTCATATTTCCTCAGATGCATCTGACACAATGATAGGGGCGGTTCTTGGTCAAGAAGAAGACAAAAAGCCCTATGCTATTTACTATATCAGCAAGAATATCACTCATGCTGAATTAAACTATATAGTGACCTAAAAGGAGTTCTTGGCTATCATTTATGTTATTAATAAATTTAGACATTATATAACTGGCTATCAAGTATTCCTATATACCAATCACTCCACCATTAGATACTTAGCTAATAAACCTATTACAAATGGAAGAGTGACTCATTGGTTGTTTCTTTTATAGGAGTTTGACATAACTATCAAGGACCACCTAGGGAAAGAGAACGTAGTTGAAGATTTCCTGTCTAGAGTTCCAAAGTCATATGACCCACTAGCGATGGATGATCAGTTCCCTTATGAGAATTTTTTCATTGTAGCAGTAAAAACGCCATGGTACGCAGATGTAGCAAATTATCTAGCAGTAGGAAATCTGCCAAGATACTTGACATTAAAGGAACGGAAGCTGATTTTTCAGCGCAATGTTAGATTCTCTTGGATCAGTGGATATCTTTTCCATACAGGATATGATATGCATATCCGCAGATGCATCCGAGAAGACGAGATTTATGACATATTAAGGGCCTGTCATGACGAACGATATGGTGGCCATTTTGCAGATCGCAGGAAGGGGCACAAATTATTACAAATGTCTATTACTGGCCTATAATCTTTAAATATGCTAATAAATATGTCCAAGCATGTTATAGTTGCAAAAGAATGGGTCACCCTGGCCTATCTGACGAAATGCCACTGCAGCCATAGTTGGTAGTGGAACCTTTCGCACAATGGGCACTGGACTTTGTTGGACCATTCAACCCACCATCGAATCAGAAGAACTACATGCTTGTTATCACAGATTACATGACGAAGTGGGTAGAAAAGTGGCTTTACCGAGAGCTACATAATAATCTGTGATCAATTTTCTTTTGGACATATTTGTGCGGTACGGCTTACCTCGGGAAGTGATAACTAATGGAGGGGAAAAGTTTGTGGGAAATAAAATCATGGCCACTCTGAAGAACCACAATGTCACCCATAGAGTCAGCTCTCCCTAACACCCGTAGGCAAACGGGCAGGTCAAAAGCACCAATAAATTCCTTGAGGAAATTCTCACTAAAACAGTCTGAACACATCGTTGGGATTGGGCTACTAGACTGCTAGAGGCCTTGTGGGATTATCGCACAACATGGCGAAACACCACCGGATATTCTTTGTACCATATGGTATTTGGAAGGGAACCAATTTTTCCTATTTAATTTGAAACAAAGACTCTGAGAATAGCCCAGGAAGTGGGGTTGGATTTGACAAAGGCCCAAGTTAGAAGACTCCAACAAATAAATGAATTAGATGAAGCATGACTACTTACTCTACAGCACACTGCAATTATTCAACAACAACGAGCTAAGTGGCATGAAAACCTCATCAAAAAGACGACATTCCAAAAAGGAGATTGGGCACTCCTCTATGACTCCAAATTCCAAGACTTCCCGAGTAAGTTACAAACAAGGTGACTCAGTCCATACGAAATTCAAGAAGTACATAGCAATGGTACCATTACCTTGACCACCATAGATGGATCTAGCTCCGCCTTTCGAGCCAATGGACATTGGGTGCGCCTCTATCATCAACCACTTACGAAATAGTCTTTCTGCCAACAGGTGTGTAACGACCCCACCATCCAAAGTTTAGCTGCAAGGGATGATGGCTCGGCAGCTTTAGGTTCATAAAAATTTGTTATTTCCTCTTATAAATATTGTATATATGATCCCTGCAATTTATAGTTCTTCTCATTGTTGTACATTCAATCTCTTTTTCATTATTTTTATGCTCACAACTACATTCTTTTTCTTTTTTTTCTTTCTTTTCTATGTTATTTTTTTCAAACCTTTGAACAATTGTTGTTCAATCAAGTTGAACATTTTTTTTCAATCAAAATGAACAAATGTCGTTCAATTCAAATGAACGGATATTTTTGTTGTGTTATTTTACTTTTGTTGTTCAAACCTTTGAATAGTTGTTGTTCAATCCAATTGAACAGCTAATGGTCAATAAAATTGAACATCTATTTTTTAATTCGAATGAATGGTTGTGTTTTTTTTAGTGTGTTTATTTTTGTTGTTCAAACCTTTGAACAGATGTTGTTCAATCTAATTGAACAATTTTTTTTCAATTGAATTGAACAACTGTTGTTCAATTCGAATGAACGGTTGTGTTTTTTTAGTGTGTTTAGTTCTGTTGTACAAACCTTTGAATGGTTTTTGTTCAATCGAATTGAACAATTTTTGTTCAATTGAATTGAGCAGTTGTTGTTCAATTCAAATGAATGGTTGTTTTTTTGCGTGATTTTAATTTTGTTATTCAATCAATTGAACAGCTGCTATTCAATCGAATTGAATGGCTGATTTCTTTTCTAACATGTTTTTTTTGTCTTATGATGATTTATTTTCGAATATCCACTCTTCCTTTACACGTCCTCACCATAAAATCCATTTTCGGAAAAGGAATTGGTACCTGAAGAGTAGAAAAGCAGTGATATGACTAATATTATGATCTTTTGAAATTTTGATGGAAATCTCTACTCCAAGAGCTGACATGGTTTATCGGTATAATGAAGGGTTGGATATCTCCTATTCAGACATATTATTACACAGTTCATTTCCGTAGTCTTATGCTGGTATATCTTTCTACACTCTCAAGTAGTAATTCTCCTTGACATGAGGATATAGGAATAAGAGTATTAATTGTATTGGAATTATTTTTACTTCTCACACCATCCCTAACTCTTAAGGAGTTAATGAGCCTCCCTCCATTTATAAATAAAAATAAAAACGTTATGTCTATGCAAATTTTTAAGAGAGAATAGGGGGTCTCATCACGATCCAACCTACCATGATCATAAGGGTTTAACAGGTGACATTCCCACGATGGCCAACAGACCAGGGTAGTGACCTTCTCGACAGTTAAAACTGCTTGAAGGATAGGAGGTCTCATCACGAGCCAGCCTAATCACTCTGTTACAATCCTCATGAATGGCACTATGACTATCTGGCCACCACACCAGTACAGTGGTCTCTCCATAAAATAAGAAAAATGTCTACTGTTCAAGAAGAAAAATATTATTTCTATGTGCAATTTTTTTTAAGAGAGAGTATGGGTTCTCATCACGAGATAACCTACCATGATCATAATGTTTTAACAGGTGACATTCCCACAATGTTCAACACACCAAGGTAGTGACCTTCTCGACAGCTAAAAATTATTAAAGGACAGGAGATCTCATCACGAGCCTGTCTGATCACTCTGTTACAAATCCCGAGAATGGAACTATAACTATCTGGCCACCACACCAGCATATTGGTCTCTCCATAAAATAAGCAAAATGTTTACTTTTAAATAGAGGACTTTGGCTCATTTCCGGGTTAAAATAGCAACCCTTTCAAGGCTTATATGAATGCCTGTTGGCAACAATGTCTCTGCTTGTGGTATCTAAGTATTTTTCTAACAATATCCAATTAATTTTATATGCGCTATTTCCTATTGATCCATCCTTAAATAAATGCACCACTTGAATAAGTGTTATCACTACCTACCCACATAACTAAATATGAGTGAATTATATTTTCATGTTGAATTAAGGGATGATAGCATCAATCATAATCTGTCACCTATCATGTTTCGTCATGCTATGCCGTCAAAATAGGACATCCTTTCATAATAATTTCTACTCCGCTTTTCTCCCCTTCTTCGATCATTTTCACCTGATGTACAATTATGATGATTACCAACTTCTGACCTTTTCTTCGTGTGCATTCATGATTGTTAAATATTTCCTATTTTCTTGAGCTTCAAGGCCATGGACACCCTTCTCTCATATAGTTGTGATGATTACCAACTTCTGCCTTTATTTCTTGTGCATTCATGATTGTTACAATCTTTCCTATTCTCTTGAGCTTTAAGGTCGTGGAAGGCCTTCTCTCATTGGAGGGGGTATGAATATTCATAATGAATAAGCATGATAATTACCCATGCGACTTCCTTCGGATATGTTGATGGGACCAAAATATCATTGCATTTACATCATGAAGTTGCATTTTTATAATATATTTTAAACAAAAAGCTGCATGAAATGTTTATAATGTTTTAATCAACAAATCCAAAAGAAACGCATACAGAAGAAGAAACCATTTATGATAACACAGTATCCATGGGTGGAAATTCTTTCCACAATAAACCGACAGTTTTTCAAGCCTCGGAATTAGCTCGCACTATTCTCCGGCAAGCTGTCTAGATTCCATATCTACACAGACTACAATGGTTTAATATAGAGATCGCAGTTGAATTCTTGCAAAACCTACGGGAAGGGAATACCATAGTCAAAGGAAGAAGTATATCCTGCATATTCTTTAACCCAGCTACACCTCAAACATTTTTTTCATGAGGACCTGCCAAAAGGTAAGCAGGGGAGTATGTTGGGCCAAGGAGAAGGTACATTTTACCCTTATCTTTACCATGATTTATCATTTACTTTTATATGTTTTTCCCTTATCTTAGAAATAAATTAAAGGAAAATAACGCAAAAATAAGGTAGAATGAATTATTAACAAAAGGTGTGTTTAATAACAGAAAAACTAATTTGTCGTTGTCCTTATTGATAGGGAAGTGAAACAACCAAACTACTGACCAAGATGACCAAATGACAGCAGGCAAGGAAGGAAAATGGAATCGTACCAACTCCTCTGAATCAGCGGAAGATGTAAAGGCATGCCTACTCTTGGAGTGTTCAGTCGATGGCCACGAAGCGGAAGGATCGCTTAATGAGAAGGAATCGTTACTCTGTTTGAATTCGCCTTTAATCTATAAAAGGTCGAAGGTGAACAGGACGAAAGATAGTGGATATATTATAATTTTCTTGTAATAAACATATTCGGACAAAATCGTCAAGTTTGTGCTAATGTATTTCTCTACTGATTAATGAAGAAATTGGCAGTTTAGTATAAACTACTTCTGAGTATTCCTTAGCAGAAGGCTTCTAGAGGCTTCGGGCCCAGCCTTGGGAATTCTCCTACTATCTATGTGCTATGCGTTTATTTACAGAACTTGCATTTCCAATTATTCATTGCATTTCATGAAATTATCATTTAATTGGTTAATCGCAAGCGTGATACGTTATAACTTCCTTTTCACTAGATTAGATTTATCATTCATTTCCTCTTATCAGGAATTGATGCTTTTACATTTGTTAGACTAGTTTCAGCACAGTTTTTGTTCAATTCTATGTATAGTTAATGTTTTAATATTTTGATCATAATTATGAGCGTTTGGTTGATTTTTAATTCCAAAGGATGCTATTAGTTGATTAAAAGATAATTCCATTGCAAAATCTAGAATAATTGATTGTTGTTCAATTCATTAGGATTGTTATTCAATTCATTAAGGTAGTTGTTCAATTCATCAAAGGGTGATGTTCAATTGCAATCTATTCTTTTCATTCTTGTGTGGTTATTTATGCAAAAACTTGGAACATAATCTTCTCGTTTGATTGGTCTGAAGTATTTCATAGTTCACGTTCAAGTTTATTTGATTGAACTTCAAGAATTAGACAATCTTTCTTACAACAATCTAGAGTAGTTAACCCCTAATGTCACTTGCATATATTTTTCTTACACTCTTGAAATAACAATACTTTCTCTAGGTTGATACTTAATGTAAAGCATTAATTTTACCTTTAAAACAGTCACCTTTATGACCCAACAACATGTACATGGTTTTCCTTAAAAGTTATGGGATAAATGACACGTACATGGTTTGCCTTAAATTTTATGGGAGAAATGACATCTACATGGTTTGCCTTAAATTTTATAGGAGAAATGGCATGTACATGGTTCCCAAAAACATTAGAAAATGCCTTAAATTTTATGGGATAAATGGCATGTACATGGTTCCTAAAAACACTAGCAAATGCATTAACGTTTATGGGAGAAATGGCATGTACATGGTTTCCAAAAACACTAGCATTTTCCTTGAAATTATATTAAATGAACATTTATTGAAAATGCCTTAAATTTTACTACAAATGCCTTAAATTTTATGGGAGAAATGACATGTACATGGTTTTCCTTAAATTTTATGGGAGAAATGACATGTACATGGTTTTCCTTAAAGTTTATGGGAGAAAATACATGTACATGGTTTGCCTTAAATTTTATGCGAGAAATGACATGTACATGGTTTGCCTTAAAGTTTATGGGAGAAGTGACAAGTACATGGTTCCAAAAAACAATAGCAAATGCCTTAAAGTTTATGGGAGAAATGACATGTACATGGTTTCCAAAAACACTAGCATTTTCCTTTAAAAATATATTAAATTAAATTTTATGGGAGAAATGGTGTGTACATGGTTTTCCCTAAAGTTTATGGGAGAAATGACATGTACATGGTTTGCCTTAAAGTTTATGGGAGAAATGGCATGTACATGGTTTGTCTTAAAGTTTATGGGAGAAATGACATGTACATGGTTTGCCTTAAATTTTAAGGGTGAAATGACATACATACATGGTTTTCCTTAAATTTTATGGGAGAAATTACATGTACATGGTTTTCATTAAAGTTTCTATGAGAAATGACATGTACATGGTTTGCCTTAAAGTTTATGGTAGAAATGACATGTACATGGTTTGCCTTAAATTTTATGGGAGAAATGACATGTACATGGTTCTCAAAAACACTAGCAAAAGCCTTAAAGTTTATGGGAGAAATGACATGTACATGATTCCCAAAAACACTAGCAAATGCCTTAAATTTTATGGGAGAAATGGCATGTACTGGGTTTCAAAAACACTAGCGTTTTCCTTAAAAATATATTAAATGAACATTTATTGCAAATGCCTTAAAATTTATTGCAAATGCCTTAAATTTTATGGGAGAAATGACATGTACATGGTTTTCCTTACATTTTATGGGAGAAATGACATGTACATGGTTTTCCTTAAAGTTTATGGGAGAAATTACATGTACATGGTTTGCCTTAAATTTTATGGGATAAATAACATGTACATGGTTCCCAAAAACACTGGCAAATGCCTTAACGTTTATGGGAGAAATGACATGTACATGGTTTTCCTTAAATTTTATGGGAGAAATGACATATAGATGGTTTGCCTTAAAGTTTATGGGAAAAATGACATGTACATGGTTTGCCTTAAATTTTATGGAAGAAATTACATGTACATGGTTTTCCTTAAATTTTATGGGAGAAATGACATGTACATGGTTTTCCTTAGAGTTTATGGGACAAATGACATGTACATGATTTCCAAAAACACTAGCATTTTCCTTAAAAATATATTAAATTAAATTTTATGAGAGAAATGACATGTACATGGTTTGCTTTAAATTTTATGGGAGAAATGACATATACATGGTTTTCCTTCAAGGTTTATGGGTGAAATGACATGTACATTGTTTGCCTTAAATTTTATGGGAGAAAGGACATGTACATGGCTCCCAAAAACACTGGGAAATGTCTTAAAGTTTATGGGAGAAATGGCATGTACATGGTTTCCAAAAAAACCAGCATTCTCCTTAAAAATATATTAATGAACATTTATTGCAAATGCCTTAAAGTTTATGAGAGAAATGACTCCATATGCATTTCTTTAATTGAAAAAACATCATTGTTTTCTAATACAAAATTATGTAAATACAGATAGATAAACAAATTAGAAAAATTATATATAGACTTGAAAGATACATCAAATGCATTTCTTTAATTGAAAAAAAAGTTTATGAGAGAAATGACTCCATATGCATTTCTTTAATTGAAAAAACATCATTGTTTTCTAATACAAAATTATGTAAATACAGATAGATAAACAAATTAGAAAAATTATATATAGACTTGAAAGATACATCAAATGCATTTCTTTAATTGAAAAAAAAAAAATTTCTTTGTTTTCTCATACAAAATTATGTAAATACAAACAGATGGACAAATTAGAAAAATTAAATAAACTTGAGAGCTACTCCAAATGCATTTCTTTAATTGAAAAAAAAATAATTGTTTTTAGATATAAAATTATGTAAATACAGAGAGACAGACAAATTAATCATTATTTTCTGATACAAAATTATGTAAATACAAATAGATAGACAAATTAGAAAAATTATATATAGACTTGAGAGTTACTCCAAATTTATTTCTTTATAACAGCAACAGAAGGAAAGATACTTGTTACAGACAAATATTAATTCTCTTAAGCAAGAGGATAGTCCCAATCTAGAAGCAGGATAGATATAAGTGCTTTCTAATATAAAATGGGTAAGAGAGGAAGGAATAGAGTGGAGGTATATCTGAGTTAGGAGAAGACAACATCCTTATTGTTTAATAACAATACCTATCGGATAATAAACAGCAACCACATCCTGATATAGAGTCCCTGACCTCCTAGGTAAGCGTCTCTTCTCAACTCACATTGGCTCTATGCCACATCTAGATCTTTATTTTATAATAGCAACAGGAGGAAAGATACTTGTTATAAGTAGATATTAATTCTCTTAAGTGGGAGGATAGTCCCAACCTGGAAGCAGGATAGATATAAGTGCTTTCTGATATAAAATGAGGATAAGAAAAGCCAAGTGCAAAGACAGAGACAGATATTAATTCTCTTAAGCAAGAGGATAGTCCCAATATGGAAGCAGGATAGATATAAGTGCTTGCTGATAAAAAATGAGGATAAGCAAAGCCAAGTGCAGAGACAGTGGTAGATTTTTTTTCTATATATTGATCCCAATTTTGATGATGTTAATGCGGTTTATTATTATCTTTATCTTACAAATTACCTACGAGGATCGGCCAGTTACATAACCCGCGGTAGATCCTTTTGACTGAGACCCAATGACAAATTTTTTAGGCGCAGATCCAATGGCAAAGGAATAAGTAGGTATCATTTCACTATCAGTTTCCTTTGTTTATATCAAAGCCATGTCACCTGCAGCTAAGGCACGGGAGGCACTAGCACAATTAGCAGAGACACAAACAACAAATGGGCATAGGTAGAAAGGGAAAAGGTAGTTCGAAATCCAATGTCAGTAACAAATCCAAATGAAGTGCTCATGCCACAGCTATATCTTTCTTTTATAATAGTAACAGGAGGAAAGATACTTTTTACAGACATATATTAATTGTTGATATTGGTTGGATGGTTCAATAAATACAGATCTGTATACTTGTTATAGACAGATATTAATTTTTGAGCTAGGTTGGATAGTTCAATAAATACATATTTGTATGTTGGAAACAAGAAGCAGAACCTCCAGTAAAGAGAGAAAGAACATTAAATAAAGGGTGAGGTACGAGAAAAGCCATCCAAGAAAGGATAGGTACACATGTTTTGAATCAACCTAAAACTTTACATTTGTGAAATACAAGCCAAGTAATAAGGCGGCATAATTACATATCTAATTTTATATCTGTTTGTATTTGATTTTATTCCTACGATATTATTGAAGTATTTGTTTTAATAACTCCCTCCCTCAATGCTAGCCATCCCAAGCAAGCCCGCTCGAAATAAAGAGTAGAGGATCGAAGAGGCGGAGAAGATATGCACAACATAGCATTAATTATTATAATTTGGTCTCATAGTACAAGCAGATAGTCCCAATCTGGAAGCAGGAAGTGGGAATAAATTTACCTACTTTACAAAAACTATAAGTGCTAGATTTCAAAAATAAGAAAACAATAAGAAAACACTTTCTATTAGAATAAATTCACACGCAGCTAAAATAACAAAAATTTACCTACTTTAGAAACTATAAGTGTTAGCTTCACGAATAATCAGAATAAGCAAACACTTTCTATTGGAATAAATTCACATGTAGCTGAAAAAAAAAATGTCCATAAGAGTCATACCTGGAAATAGACGAGGAGGCAGCGGAAAATCGAGAAATCGCACGCCGAGGACGCATATCAAAGCCTACACAAAACCTACAAACACAACAAACTGAAAATTAGATTTAAAAAACAAAAACAACCATAAACAAAAAAAATAACAAATTTACCTTACCTTCGCACCTTCGCTTGCTCCCCTCCTGGCCCCTGCAACAGTGCAACACACTGAATAAACTGATCGAAAACACAGAAAGACAGTGAGAAAGCGCAACAGATCTTGAAACAATAGCGAGACAGCGAGAAAGCACAAAAGAGCTCGAAAACAGAGCAAGACAGGGAGAAAGCGCAACAAAGCTCGATAACACAGCGAGAAAAACTGAACCCTGCAACAGTGCAACACACTGAAAAATTGATTGAAAACATAGCGAGACAACGAGAAAGAGAAAAAAATATCGAAAACACAGCAAGGCAGTGCAACAGAGCTATCCAATGGTAACAAACTGACTGAAAACTTGTTGTGCTCTAGGGGGCGGTATATTTATAACAAAAAGTTCAGCCGAATTATAATGAAAAGTTCGGTCAAACTAATAGTCTAAATGAACTAATAGGTCGGTCGAACTTTTGTTATCGGTTTTCCTATCTCTGGCCAAAAAAATGTTTACCCATGTCGTAAATGTTAACGGCAAAAAAAATTCGGCCAAATTATTCAAAACTTTGGCCGAACTTTCTAGCAGTTTGGCCGAACTTCCTCAAACATTCGGCCGAACTGTTGGGAAAATGAAATTTTCGAACGTGTTTCTCACGAAATTGTAACCCAACTTCGCAAGGCGTTTTATTTTTTGAAATATTTTTTTGTGAAATCAGACATTTTGTTTAATGTAATGGTAGTGTCCCGATTGAAAGACAGAGGAATACCAATAATTGTCCCATAATATATGACAAAGGGTGTCTTATATATATATATGTGTGTGTGTGTGTGTGTGTGTGTGTGTGTGTGTGTGTGTGTGTATATATATATATATATATATATATCTATATATATATCTATATATATATATCTATATATATGTATGTATATGTATATGTATATGTATATGTACACACACATACAAATATACATAAACATACATATACATATACATACATACATACATACATATATATATATATATATATATATATATATATATACATAATAAAATATATTTTAATTTATTATATTGTGTTCTCCATTGTCACTGTGAAATATTACACCACTGATTAAATATATGGATGATTGAATATTATAATGAATAGATGTGATATCTGATAATATGATATAACAAATTAATTCAAACATCACATTCAAATGCACTAATAAAAATTTAATTGATATGATTATTGTTATAAGATATGTGTCAACTTTTGATGAATAATGAATTTTAAAAAATCACAATAATTACACTATCACAGGTCGATGTTTCTAAAAAATACAAAATGAACATAGGTGTGTGTTAGTCACTGCGCACTGGTGTGTTTGTATGATATTATGCACCGGTGTGTTTCTACGACCTATGGGCACTGCACAAATACTAATACCAATTAGAACGCCTGGTGTGTTTTATCGACGACTACCACCTGGGTGGTCCGATAGGCGTTGCATGCACTGGTGCGATTTTTATTTAACACATCGGTGTGTTTTTATAACTTAACGGCCCGATTTGTTTTATCACCTACAAGGCCCAGTGCAGTTTTACACGTCAACGGCCCAGTGCATGCATCTTCCATCAACTCGGTGCGACTAGTTCGCTAACACGCAGAGGGTCATTGCTAAACCCCCCAAGGCGTCCGAAATTTGTTTTATGTCCCAGTGCTTGGTAGGTTTACAATACCAATGCATTCATGGTACAACGCACCAGTGTGTTGACACCTGATGTGCGCACTGATGAGAAAACATCAGTAACAACCTTTGGTCGCCCAATTTTTTTTAGTTGTGATGAAATTCCATTAGAAGCTCAGCCAAAACCTCCATTAGCGAAAAATAATGTTGTATAAAATGTTTTTTTAACAATTTTGGCCAATTTTATAATACTAAAAACCTCCTTTATAACCTCTGCTAGAGGGTCTTTTCCTTGTAGTTTCATCATCAAAAGTTCGGATCCCTGTCTACAAACTCATCATGAATTATCCAAGCCAATGGGTGAATTTCATGAAGATATTTGTGGGTTTTGAATCGGTTGTGTGTTTGCTAAAGGAAAGAGACCAATTTGTAGTAGACTACGCAAACCCCAGAGAACTAGAAACAAAGGACTTTTGATGTTCCAAACTGAATATTTGGCCACCCTTAAACATCAAGAGGCCATCCTTGATATTTGAATAAGCCACACCATCCTTAAGAGGCATTTGTAAGGTCACAAACCCAATCCAAAAATATCATATCAAATACTGGAGGAACCAACATGAAACAAAGACTTCATCAATCAAACACCTATCAAAAAGCATCATCAAATTGTTTTGTTTGAGGACCTGTGCACAAGGCGAAAGTATGGAAGATAGCACCTTCATAGAGTATTTGATTGACCACTAGTTCAACAATAGCATGCATGCATCTACAACAACTCGAAATCACAGGTAGGATCAGGTATGACACCCCTCACCTCTTCCCTTATTTGTGTAGTGGTTAAAAAAAAATTAATGAATGAGGATATAAATTTTATGGGCTGCAGGTGGCTAGTATACTTGGCCACCTTCAAAGAGTAAAAATGCAGTCTACTCATGCACCCATGCAATGTGGAAATTTCAAAACACTGAGAGTGATAATTATATGGAGTGGGGACAAAAATTAAAAAATTAAATACATGTAGGGGCCATATCACCAAGCGTCTCGTGCCCACTACCATAAAAAGGAATAAAAGGATGAGTCTCAACTTCATTTGCATCGATGTTCATTCCCAAAACATTTAGAGAGGCACATTAAGGAATTAAAGTTCACGCTAGCTACTACCAGGGGTCACCTAAGGTGCTACAAAGGAGCTACAAAGCTGATTTGTAGGTGCAGGATTAGGCACAACTTCTACAGGAATACCAGAATGTCTACAAGATTATAGGAGAGGTGCTACAAGATCAAGTCGAGAGGTGAAAAATGGTCCAAACCAACAATAACCTTATTCCTCCAAACTCCCATAAAAATAAAGAAAACATCCCAAGAGTGGTAAGTGGCATATTTCTCCTCACTCTCCACGCAATTGTTGAGTGAATTTTTCCTACTACAGGCATCCTGTAGCAAACCCCTATAGAGTTAAATTTCTTTGGAAAAGTTGTTTTCTTGAATAAGGAAGGAAGAGTGGGATAAGGGGTAGTTTTCTTGAATCAGGGGATATAATTCTTCTCTCTCTCTAACTAAAAATAGGCATCAACCTCCTTACCTTACCTTGACACCCTAAACTTCTCAAGGAAAAATCCTTCAAAAAATTCTCTTTCGAATAACTTAAGAAGGAAACAGTAGGAGATATGGGGAGAGGTTTCAATAAAATAGAGCCCATATACACCAATAGAATCCATCAATATCCTCTTATTAGATACATTTTCCTAGTCAACAGCGCAAAGAGTCTGGTAGACATGTGCAGTAGGATCCAGCAGCCAGAAGACACCGAAGACAGATGCATTATATTGATTCAGTTGTTTGGAGGCTATTTAGTTTCAGAAGTGTTGCATGCATAACATTCCAAAGGTACCGGATCGGGACATATTGATTCCTTTCTTATTGAGAGGGAGTGTTGAAATTTGCAACAAGAAACAGTGAAATTGGCATCTAGAAATAATATCTAGAAAATAGCATCCAGAAATGGCTACCATGGAGGCTTTTGATTTAATTATTTCTTAATTAAATTATAAGAAATATGTTTAAAATTTATTTATCCCTTAAATAAATTGGACAATAAATTGTAATCTTATCTCATAATCACTTGTAATAGTTAATTGAGTGTGATAAACTCAGTTAGATCATGAATTTCGAGTTGAGGGTGGTTGGTGAGGCATGCAGATTGATTCTATTTGTTTTAGAGTCCAAGATGCAATTAGTGTATTAGTTTAATGCTTGAGAAATTAGTTAACTCAATTAACTAAGTTAAAATTATTTTAACTAATTGTAACTTATTATTGCACTAGTGAGAGGTCAAGTGAATTAAATCATATTTAATTCACATGCAGTGATCTATCAAGTAACTGATGATTTACTATTAATAGATGCATGCATGTTAGTTCTGATGAATACCCAGTTGAGAAAGAGGTTAAAGGGATGTTAACTATCAGTTATATTATTATCAAACTTCCTGCATGTAGTAACACACCCATAGGATTTCCCATGAGCATTGCACAGTTTTGGAAGGCTGAAATTCCTAAAGAATAGGGATTTAATTCTATAAGAATTGCACAAGCAAGACAGGCTATGCAGAGGCAAGAAATTAGCTAAGTATTAGTTGATTTTGTCCGGATTAGTGTGAGACAGTTGTGAGAGTGGAACAGACTCTTGTGAGAAGAGTACATTGTAATTGTTTCATGATCCCTTGGTTGAATATACAACATAAAATAGAGGGGTTTTGAGCAGCAAGATTTCCCCAGGAAAAATATATGTATTGTGGATTGATTTGTTTCTTTCTTGTACTTGGTTTGATTGTGCGATCATGTTTAATTTCCACAATCAATTTGTATAAGGATTCAATATCTTGCTTTAGCATATCTCATAATCGGATTGAATCCATTGGTATACATATTGTTTGTATAGTTTCTACATGGTATCAGAGTAGGAATTGTTTTGGCGGCGAGTTTGCAGAGAATATTTGAATATTTGGATGCACAATTTTCAAAATAAAATATCCTATTTGGATTCCTTGCGCAAAAATACCCAAATTGAAAAAGAAAAAAAAATCGGTCGAATCAGAGCTCGGATGATGGAGATATCATCGATTTAAAATTAGCTCTGTTTTTAGAAAATTTTGTGATGACGGGACAATTACAAAGTGCACGAGTCGGAAAAGGAAAGAAATCCAAGGGAAAGAAGTCCCAAGGTAAAGAGGGCAATAGATACTTGTCCAAGATCAGTTTTTTTCACTGTCACGAGCATGGGCACTATTCTTTGAATTTTCCATATAAGAAGGAAAGCAAGAAGGAGCCTGCAGTTGCAACGAGTGAAGCATTGGCTTCACAGTTCAAGCTTGATTTTACTCTCATTTCATGCATGGCCAGCAATACAATGGGATGAATATGGTATCTAGACAGTGGTGCCTCATTCCATATGATGGGGAATATAGGTCTCTCAGTGAATTGGAGGAGAAGGACCTCTAGTAAAACATAGAGTTTGGAGACAACGGGAGGTATAGTGCGGCCAACATAGGTACTGTTTTATTTCAGAGGGAGTCTGGCTCCCATCTCAGACTCACAGATGTTTTGTATGTTCCAGGCCTAAGGAATAATCTTGTCTCCGTAGCGGTATTGGAAGACCATGGTTATGAAGTGATGTTTAGAAAAAGAAAGGTGTTCCTTAAACACATAGCCACGGGACAGGTGAAGCAGATCGGTACAAGATTCAAGAACATGTATGCTCTCAAGTTTGAGGATGCATGAAAATATTTGAGGTGAAAAGCAGTGGTTAATGAATTAGTGGTTGAGAGGGATAAATTATCTCTCAACATGCAGCCTGAGAAGTAGTGTCAGAAGGTTGTGGAGCAGCCACAATTGGAGAAGCAGAGAGGAAACCGAGTGCAAGAGTCCACTCAAGAAGAGACCTCCAAGAGTAGGAAATTTCAAGCCAGAAAGGCAGAGGGAGTACATGCAGCTATACCTCCAGGTGAGAGGTGGGGTGATGTGTTGAATTAATCCCAAGAAGAAATTGGTCAGGGTTCATTGAGATTATGTGTCTCATGGATTGAACTTGGCTACAAGGAGCCCACATTACAGCAGTAGCAGGAAGGATTGGTTAGATTGATGTAGTCAGATGTAAGGAGGAGAGAAATCAGAGTGGCAGGTGTCGAATACTAGAGTGAAAATAAGAGTTAGCAACAATGCATAGTGCATGGATGCAGATGTCAACAACGCAGAGAGTCCATTATACATGTGCAATAGGATCCAGCAGTCAGAAGGTTCTGAAGACGGATGCATTATACTGATTCAGTTGTTTGGAGGCTATTTAGTTTCAGAAGTGTTTCATGCAGAACAGTCCAAAGTTACCAGATTGGGACAGATTGATTCCTTTCTTGTTGAGAGGGAGTGTTGAAATTTGCAACAAGAAACAGTGAAATTGGCATCCAGAAACAACATCCAGAAAATGGCATCTAGAAAATGGCTACCATGGGGGTTTTTGATTTAATTATTTCTTAATTAAATTAGAAGAAATATGTGTCAAATTTATTTGTCCCTTAAATAAATTGGACAATAATTTGCAATCTTATCTCATAATCACTTGTAATAGTTAATTGAGTGTGATAAACTCAGTTAGATCATGAATTTCGATTTGAGGGTGGATGGTGAGGCATGCAGAGTGATTATATTTGTTTTAGAGTTGATTTTGCAGTTAGTGTATTAGTTTAATGCATGAGAAATAAGTTAACTCAATTAATTGAGTTAAAATCAGTTTAACTAGTTGTAACTGATTGTGCACTAGTGAGAGGTCAAGTGAATTAAATCAGATTTAATTCACATGTAGTGATATATCAAGTACCTGATGGTTTACTATTAATAGATGCATTCATGTCAGTTCTAATGAAGACCTAGTTGAGACAGGGGTTAAAGGGATGTTAACTATCATTTGTATTATTAGCAAACTGCCCACATGCAGTAATACACCCATAGGATTTCCCATGAGCATTGTGCAGGTTTGGAAGGCTAAAATTCCTAAATAATAGGGATTTAATTCTACAGGAATTTTGCAAGCAAGACAAGCTTAGTAGAGGCAGTAAATTGGCTAAGTGTTGGTCGATTTTGTCCGGATCAGTGTGAGATAGTTGTACGAGTGCAACAAACTCTTGTGAGAAGAGTGCATTGTAATTGTTTCATGATTCCTTGGTTGAATATACAATAGAAGATAGAGGGGTTTTGAGAAGCAAGCTTTCCCCAAGAAAAATATATTTGTTGTGGATTTATTTGCTTCTTTATTGTACTTGGTGTGATTGTGTGATTCTGTTTAATTTCCACAATTAATTTGTAGAAGGATTCAGTATCTTGCTTTAACATATTGCATGATCGGATTGAATTCAATGGCATACATATTTTTTGTATAATTTATACACTTAGAATACATGTCAAGCCCAACAAGAGGAAGCCCAAGCAGTTTCCCTTATACTTAAAAAGAAGAAAGATCACCAGAATTAAGAAAGGGAAGCCTAAACCTCCCTTAATGGTCCTAATCAAAATTGATGAATTAGCTAGCCTTCAAGAGAAAGAATTGGAATAGGGTGAAGATAAAATTGAGGAGGTCACCTCACCTAAATCCAAGGATAAACAACCTTTGGAACCCATGATAAGGCCAACCACTATGGAATCCATAGCCAAGAAACTCAAGGAACAAACATGGTTGCTACAAGAGAAATCGAGTTGTTATAGGAAGGAACAGAACTACTACAGGAAAGAATAGAGTTGCTACAGGATGAAAAAATGTGTTATGGGAAGGGATAGCAGCCACTCAAGAGGAGGGATAAGGTATACAAGGACTCCAAGATCCCACTCCACAACCTGAAATTGGATCCTATTAAGAATTTATTAAGGGAGGGATAATTATACCTACAAAATTTCCAATGCTGCTCTTCTTTGAGTTAGAAAAAGAGAGAGGAAAAACTCACTGGTGGATTCAAATCGAAAAATCCAAGAAATTAGAGGATGTGGGCCTCATGGAGGAAAAGGTGCAACAAATGGGTAAATAATTGGTGGACTTGATACTAAGGGAATCAGTCATGAAGGAGCAGATACAGTTAGAAAACAAGGGGCTGAGAGAACAACTATAGGAAAAAGAGTCACAACTTGCCACCATAAAAATTTTGTCCATGGAAGCCATCCAGTGTAGGAATCCATCCAAATACTATGTCATATACCTCAAAGAAAAATGGTTTTAATTCCAAATCAAAACATATGCACAATATGGATCCCTACCATTTCATAATTATAGGAGGTTCATTAATGTCTTCCAGCAGGTGAGCATTTTGGATGGATCCAATTTGGTTGAATTTTATATGCATAACCTGGTCCTCACAGACATGAACTTTTGTGACCTCAACTCAATAATGGGTGATGTACAACTAATGGCACTAGCCTCTTGGTTGTCCCATGAAGAAAAAAGGGTTGAGGAAGTAAAGAAGGTGATGGCCAAAGAATAAATGGAGCCCCTATACATCAGCATAGAGTTAGTAAGCCCTTAGGCTGTCATCAGTAACCACAACATTGACTCCACTGATCCCAAATTATCCCCTTGATACATGGCAACACAATAACAAGTTATCCTCCATTTCTAGGATACCTTTAGGTTGTTTGGGACTAAGAGCTTGAAGGCTTTCTAAAGGAGATGGCATGCTCTACCCCATAATCTGCACATCATGGAATAATACTTCCCTCAAAAGTTGAGGAATGCCCTAGTAAGGACCCCACTTACAAAAAAATCATTCAAAGGTTGAAGATAAATTGGATAGGGCTAAAACTCAATCCTCCCTTTTTATTTGGCCTACAAGAAAGAAGAGATCAAGTAGAGGAACAAAGGAAGTGGGAATCCATAGAGTAATATGCAGGATTCTATCCACAGAAGGGCACACCATTTGAGATTCCTTGGGATGCTAGATAGGCCACCGGGTTCATGCATGAACTAAACATCAAAGAGTAAGTTTCTCAGAGTGTGAGAAACTCTTTTAGTAGGGGGGTGATGATGGGTCCCATCAATAGGTATATTTTAAGGAACGTTTCTCTATACTCCAGCCCATAAATTCCTTCTTTCCTCAAATTAATTTACATTTCTTGGCTATAATGTGCTTAGTAGGAATACTAAAGGGTGTTTCTCATACTTCATGGCCTAATATGGTTAATGTGTAGGAAAAAGAGAAATTTTTATTGCATTTATGATGCAAAGGAAAGTTGGAGGAAATTAAAGGAAGTGTAGGAGGATTTTTCGCTACATTTACTCTCCTTGGACTTGAAGTGATCCCTAGAATGACTAATATACACTCATAAACAACTTGAGGTCCACTGGCGGCTGATGAACTCAAGTGCGTGCAAGGATATGAGGGAGTTATATCCATCACTTTTTAGGCTTTGGAGGGAATTAGTCCTCCTTCCAAGGGAGAAACCCCTCAGTCATTATCGAAAACATGATTCTCTTCAAGAATATCACCTTATTCTTCAACAACATAAGCATAGTTTTTTTGAACTGGTGTTCTAATTTTTTTTTGTGCTTGTTGATCTTGACCTCTCTGCTCTCTTTGCTTGATTCTGAGTTGAGGTTGCTTTTTTTTTTGTCCTCAGAAATTAGGATTCCGGATCTAATTTTCTGCTTGCCTATCTGATACTATCATCCTATCCATAGTTCTAATCAAAGAGTCCATATTACCATCTGAAGAAGTAGATGGCTCCTCTTTAATTGTTACCCTTCTTTCTGTCTTCATTTTTATTTCTTACTCATCAAATTTTCCTCCACACTCACTACATTTCTCTGCATATCTTCAAGAGCTGTAGGACTTCTTTCCCTCAGCTGATAAGTAATGTCGAGATCAAAGGCATCTGGATAGTGTAGAAAAGCCACGCCAAGAGGAGGCTTGATTTAATTGGAATTTAATTATAGATCTTGTTGAAGCGGGTAGTGAAATCTTGCACGGATTCATTGGGATGTCTTCTCAAAGCATCATATTCAAAAATAATCTGAAGTGGATTCTTATTTTCTTCCCATTTGGCTAAAAAAAAATCAATCAAATTTTGTATATTTGCAACTGAATTTGGAGTTAGATTATGAAACCATGTCTTCACATCTCCTGAAAAAATTTGGGCAATTACCCTCATCTTTGCATCATTGTTATCAATCTCTTCAAGATCAATGAAATCAGTGACCTTCACCATATTTTGCAAGGATGTAACCTCTGTTTTCCCATCAAACAGAGGGAGCCTTTGACCATACACTTGAGGTAAAGCAGTGATTTTAACAGGTAGGATTAAAGGGCCAAATATCGCCATGAATTTTGCAGATGGTGGTGCAGGACTAACAATAGGAGGTATTATTTGAGGATATGTTTTTGGAGGAAGTGATGAATAAGGTGTGGAAGATGTTGCAATAGATGAATGAGATGATGAAGGTAAGGATGAGACAGAAAACAAAATTTCTTGTTGATACTGAATATAGGCTTTCCCAAAGGTGTACTGCAAGTTATTGGCTAACTTTTAAAGCTTGTAGAATTATGACCAAACTGTCCTATCAGTTTTGGATGCAGACTCTAAATATGGTGGACTCAATTCAATTTTTATAGGATCATATACTATTTCTGAAAGTGAAGTTTTAGATTTAGTTCTGAACAATGAAAGTTCAAACTTGATGTCGAAAGGTAAATCTTGTAGAGTGGTCAATTCACCAGGAAGTGAAATAGATCTTACCACTGATGGTGAACTTGAGTCAACTTCGTGGAGTTGTGATATTTTCTTCTTCAGAACCCTCTCTAGGTATTCAACCGAAGATCTTGGATTAGGATCAGAGTTTGATCTTGTGAACTTCTTATTAGGAGCCAATTTTGAAAACTGCACTTTGGCTCTGTAAATTCGAATCAACCTTCTTCAAAACTAGGAGTTTCTGTCACCCACGAGCCTTGATCTCAATAAATTTTTCGTAAAATCGCAAGGAAGATGTAATCTTTCATTCCCCTAAAACGGCGCCAAAAATGTTATCCTCCACTGTGTCCCAAGGCTGAGAATGGAAACCAACGTAGGTAACCTCAAACCATGTAGAATTTGGTAGCAAACCCTACCAAATCAGAGAGGGCTCTCTCTATGTTCTTGCAGCCAAAAGATGATTGAATATGGGTAAAGATATTAGGCTAGATCTGAGTTATAGGGTTTTGAAAATTTAGGCTTTTTGCAGGATCAGGAGGAGAGGCCAAGGAAACTAGGCCAGATCTAAAAGATTTCAATTGAAGGGATACAAAGGGGCATGGTAGGTATGTTTAGTGGCATTTTAAGTTTTTCAATTTTAGTGTAGGGTGTAAAACCAAAGGTTAAAAATGAGAATGATAAGCATGATTTCATATATCAAAACATGAATAAAAAAACATGAAATTCCTACCAAACCATAGCATAAGCTTAAAGAATTGTGTTTAACATCTTATATGAAGATCACTGAAAGCATATATATGGAAAGAATATTAACTAATCATTCATAAAAGTGAATTACTGAAGAAAAACACTGCCACAAAATCATACCGCATGAATCCCTATATAATAGCTGCAACTGGCCTTGTATTTCTTCAAATATCAATTGTACACAAAGCTTCAAGCCTTCTACTCTCTGATGTCCAACCTTGAATCTAACTAAAAACTAGATACATATAGACAAAAACCATCTTCCCCTCTCTCAGAGGTTGAATCCCTCAAGATAGAAATATTTTACACATATTTCTCCAACCAAACCTAATACTAGGGAGGTTAAAACAAACTCTCCTTTTAGCCTTGTACTAACCTACCGATCATTAAATATCATCATAATTACATTGAAATGACATTTACAAGCCTAATTAAATTCATCTACATCATTTAAACTCAAAAAAAGAGAATTTACATCATCAAAAACCAAATTTGGTTGAAGAAACTCGAAAATTTGACCTCCAGGGAAAAGTGCAATGCCAATAGGGAAAAGCACAGTGCCAACAAGGAAAAGCGCAGTTCCCTCTTGCAGGGCACTTTTGACTGCCGTTAGGTGCTCCAAATGATGATATGAAGGTACCATTGGAAATATTAGGATGTCTAGTTATCCACAGAGTCCTTAAGAAAGAAAAATGGCCTCTCCAAGGCTGAGAAAAATGAATTCCCCCAAGGTCACTCCAAAACCGCAACGCCTAGGTGAAAAAGGTGGCAAAAAGTGGTTTTTTAGCATTTTTTTGCAAATTTCTCTCGAACAGAATGTTGACATGGAAAAAATATATATATAAGAGATATATAGGTCATAATCTATATTTTTATGTATATTTTAGGTGATTTGGACCTCTGAGGGAAAAGCGCAGCATAAAGGCGTTGCGCTTTTGGCTATTTGCAATTTCCTGTTTTAGCCAAAAAACATAAATTTTTCCAAAATTTTCCAAACTTTTCTCAAAATTTGTTAAAACTTGCACCTTGAAGTTATAAGATGATTTTTTAGGCAATGAGAGAAGCCTCAGCCATAAAATCAAGTTTTTCCCTCTTCTTTTTCCTAATTAGGGTTTGCCTCAATTTCTTCTTCAAATGCTTGATTCTAATTTGACAGATTTTGTTCCTTGTGCAATAGTGCATCGCCATGTGCCTCTAAAGCTTATTACTCCTATTACCCTTCTCAAGAAGCTTTTCTAACTGAAAATTGACCTTTTCAAGCCAAAATTCCATATCTTTCTCAATTTTTGTTGCAATCAAATCATCAAAGTCCTCTTGACCTAGTGGTGGACATGGTTCAGTTTCTTGCTCTTTCTACCTCTTGAGACCTCTTGTTCTTGGCCTCCCTGGTTTGACTTTCTCTTCCTGATCCTCAAGATCATCAACATCAACCACTGATTTATTTTAGCCACCATCCTTCTCTAAATTTTCCCCTGGTTTACTAAGCAAAAGTTTTTGACTTGGAGTTTCCTATTCTCATGTTCAAGAAATGCGATCATGAAGTTTGCCTTTGATAATTTTTCCTTTAGCTCTCTAATCTCAGCTTCCTTCTCTATGATTATCTGCTCTGGTGATTTTTCATCCTCATGCATCTCTATTTCTACCATGTTAGTGTCAAAATGTACTTGTTCTTCCTCTTGTAAGGGTGCTTCATGCTGATGTGTTGATGTCTCTTTTTCCACTAATGTAGGTTGGGCCCTTTCCACACTTCGAGGAGAAAACATCAGCCTGTTTCCTCTATTATAGGTTTTAGTCACCTTAGCCCTAGGTGTTCTTGTTTCATTTTTCCTTGTGGAACCACCTCTTGTTGTCTTGGTGAAGTCAATGGTGTAGACTAAATGCTCGATGGAATTGGAGTAGGAAAAAGTGAGGTTGAATGCATGAATCCCTCCCAAGACAAGTTGACCTGTGAAAGTTGATGGAAAACAATGATTTTCACCAAGCCATGATGGAACAAGTTAGCATGATGATCTTTCCCTTTACTATGTACTTTCTCTACCATTTTTATCAAGCTTTTGTAGAGATAGTGAGGTAGTTTAAGAGCCTTCACACCGGTTAAATGCATCAGTAATATAACATGGTACTGATATATCCTTGAAAACCTACCCTCACATGTGAAATATTTCATGATAATCTTCATGAGATGGGCATACTTTTCAAGCAAGTTTCTGAAAGGAAAAAATGTGCTTTAGAGTAGCTTTGTATGGAGGCTTCAAAAACTTCTTGCAATTTTCAATATCTAGGTCTCTCCTTTTGAACCAAACATTAAGGGAATTTTGAGGTCTAAAATTGGCCTCCTAAGGAAAATGCACAATAAAAATTTACTTTATGAAAACCAATCACATTTTAGGGGATGACATCATCCCTAATGGTTGATGTGGCATTGCTTGAGTTAAAGGTACTTACTTGTCACATTCTCAATGGTGGATAAAAACTCATGGTTAACCATGGTAGTGCTCTAAGTACTTTTAAAGTCATAAAGTAAAGTACTCATAATAAATGTCATTTCACACTTTTTTGAATAAAATATTATTATTTTCTTTTCATATTTTTTGAAAGAAACAATGCATATCCCTACACAATTTTCATTACTTTACACACTTTTGAATAAATATTATATTTATATATTTTCTTATATTTATTTTTAAATTATATATTCATCTCATTTCTTTTAATATTACAATTTCAAATTAATTATAAGTTCATATTTATACATATATATTATACATATGAAATCAAAATAAAATAAAATGTAACTTTGTAATTTTAGGATAAATCAAATCTATAAATAATATTATTATAATATTGATAATAATATAAAAATTTTAAAATTATTAAAAATAATAATAATAATATTTTAGTTTTGTATGATGAAAAAAGGTATATTAGTTTTGTATGTTGAAAAAAGTTATAATAGGTTCAATATAGGTTGGGGCAAAAAAAAATCTAAATTTCAATGTATATAGTTTTATATTATACTTATAAATATAAATTAAATCTATTTCAATATTTTTTATTTAATTTTAAATATAACTCAATTCATTTCATTATGATATAAAATATATATTATATTCATTTTTATATTATATATTATTTCTTCTTAATCTAATTTGTAATATAAACTTCATACATAAAATATTATATTACATTTATTATATTATATTATAAATTTTTATATAGTACATTAATTACCTGTTATCATACAATTTAAATAATATAAATTTTCATTAATAACATATTATATAATTAAAAATTTATGAATTTATATTTATATTTTATTTTAAGTTTTTTTTTTTCTAAATTATGCTAATTCTATTATAGAAACATAGTATTACAAAACTACCACAGTTCAGTTGTGTAAGCCTGAGACTGGGCTTGATGTTCATGCTTTAACAGAGTGAAGAACTGCCCTAAATGGGAAACCAGTTCTGTTAGGAGAGATTGCACCGCCCTTGACAGGGAAACCAGTGTAGATTTCAATGCACACATAAGTAGAGAACAAAAAATCTTCAGTATCATGTAGCTTCTGTTGCTGTAAACAACCAAAGTAACAAAGCATCTTTCAAAAATAGAGGAATTCAAAACCATGTAGAAACCAGGCTAACCAGAGTCACTACTTGTGGGCTGGTGAAGGTGGTTCCCCCACTATGCGACACCAATACTTCTCCTCGGAATCTTCAGCTTTTTCGTCCTGGTCACCATCAGCACCTGCGCCTTCATTCTGGACCCCTTCAATGCCTGTAGGCATTGTAGCCACCTGCATTGAAAATTGACCCGTGGAGGGAGGGGCGGAAGAGGGGGGAGCAACCTGGGGTTCAAGGGGAAACGCAGCAGGGGTAGGGCGTAATCCAAGAGGGGAGGAAGGAGGCTCCGACAGAGGAGGAGGAGGGAGGGTCAATTCCTCACACACGGTGATAGTAATGTAGGTAGTAACAATGGGACGATCATGCGAGCAGTCGAAGCGGAGCTCCACCCTCTGCGAAGTTTGCCTCAAGATATGACTGCCCGGTGGGCGTGGCGCAGTGGAGAAAGGTCTAGAGAGATGCAAAGGGGGCTGAATTTCGTGAGCAGTACCAGGAGAGTCTTCACTTCCCCTGTGGCAGCGGGTGGCTTGGCCCTGGTGTCCCTCAGCACCATCAGAGGATGTCGCTTCGCCCCTACTGGAAGAGGGTCTCGAGCTTGCGGGCCGACCACGGGTTGAACCACGGCAGCAACGCATTCTATGTCGGAGCCTAGGCCTGGCAGGCTTGACTACTTGCAAAGGCCTGGGACAATTATAAACAGAGGGGGCAGAAACGAAATCACGATGAGAACCAAGAGGGGCTTGCAGATTAGCGATGGTGGAGCAAAAAACATTGTGCGAGAAGTGAGAGCCCAGCGTGGTTTCAAAACATCCGAGCAGAGAGCAACGCTGCCCTGTCTGTGTGCGGGCGCTGGCCTCAGCACAGGCTTCAGGGCAGACGCTGCAGAGAAGATCCAAAGAGCAACCAGTAGAGCGAGAATGTTCCGGATATCTGGAGGCGAAGTCCATTATGAACCGACGGGGCAGATCGAGACGAAGAGAATGCCGGTGATGGCGAATTAATGCTGCGGAGGTTGGCATATTAATATTCATATTAATGGAGTCGCAGGGGGCCAGTTGGCTCTCCCATGCGAGGCTCCTTGGGAGATGCCCAGGGACTGATGTCCCGTCAATCCAATGAGACATCCGCATCCGGAATTTATTTTAAGTTATTTAAGTACAAAGAACAAATGCATTAGTTGTTCAATGATAATGAATTTTTCTTGAAAAGCTTATTCTTATTTATAGTCACATCAATAACAAAAAAATATTAATTTTATTTTGGAACAACTTTTAAATTAAATTTAATCATGGTTACATAGATTGTGGTGCAAAAAGTGAATTGCAAATTCATAAATATTATTTTATTGGTTTAGCTATTATTTATTATTTTTTTAGGAAGCCCATTTTAGACCTCAAAATTCCCCTAATGGCTCTCCATGATTTGGGATCCCAGTGGCTATGGCAATGGCCTCTGCTGAAATTGCTAAAATTTGCAACAAGAAAAAGTGAAATTGGCATCCAGAAACAACACAAAAATGCACACACACTAGTGTGGGATCACGGGTCACACAGTGATGGATCCTAGTGACACATTAGAGTGCAATCATTTTTTAAATAAATTGGAAAATTAATTGTAATCTTATCTCATAACAACTTGTAATAGTTAACTAAGTGTGATAGACTTAGTTAGCTCAAGAATTTTGAGTTGAGGGTCAAAGGATAGGCATGTAGAGTGATTCTATTATTAACAGGGTCAAGTTGTAGTTGTAGCACTAGTGTGGTATGAGTGGGATCAGTTAAGTCACACTAATTTAGTTAAAATCAGTTTAACTAGTTCTAACGGTTTGATGAGCTAGTGGAAGATCAAGTGAATTAAAATAGATTTACTTCACAAGTAGTGATCTACCAAGTAACTGATGATTCACTATTAATAGCTGCATGCATGTCAATTCTAATGGATACCCAGTTGAGACAAAGTTTTAATACAAGTAAACTATTAGTTGTATTTTTGGAAAACTGCCCAGGTGTAGTTATAAAGTCAGAGGAAGGATCCATAGGGATTGTGCAGTCAAGGAAGGCTAATTATCCTATTTAATAGGGATTAATTTCCTAGGGATTGCGTGAGCAAGGCTGGGCTAAGGAAGGGATGAGGATTGGCTAAGTGTTGGTCAATTTTTCCTAAGAATTGCTACACAGTTTTGAGCAGGATCAGAGTGAGACAGTCAGGGTAGTGCAGGATTTTCTCAATTGAAGAAAGCATTGTATTGTTTCATGATTATTTAACTATTTACAATATATGATAGAGGGGTTTTGATTAGGTGCTTTCCCCAAGAACATCTTGTGTTGTGTGATTGATAATTTCCTTTCTCTTACTTGCATGTGATTGAGAAATCGTGTTTTATATTCTACAAATATACTAGAAGGATTCAATATCTTGTTTTAGTACATTAAATGATCAGATTGAATCCATTGATATAATTTATACATGGTATTATAGTTGTGGTGTAATTTCTACATGGTATCAAAGCACCAGGAATCACAATAGTGGATAATAAATTGAGTTTGTGTTGAACAGTATTCAAATTTGCAGATACTTTCTAGGGATCTAGAATCAGATCAAGATGCCTTTCAATGGCTTGAGACTTGAATATGCACTCGAGGGCAGCTCGAATTATATTGCATGGAAGGATAGGATGGAGGTAGTGTTGGAAGACAATGGGTTGAAGGAATTCATAGATAATGGCATTCCCAAGCCCATAGCAGTAGATTCCCAACTTCTTGATGCATGGAAAAATAAGGTAGAAAAGGTGAAGAGAATCTTGTTAGAGGGAGTTTGAGATTGATCAGGAGATCATGTCCAAGTGTAAAAAATGCTCAAAAAGGAAATTCTTAGAAATGGTTGCAGTCTGAACGACCGGAAAGGCCTCGTCACTGGGATTATGGCGCCCTGAATGGGACTCAAATCCGATGTCGTATGTGAAAGTTACAGAGGTTTGAATTCGTCCAGTGACCTCTAAAACAAGACTTTTTGACCAAAATAATTTTTCATTTTCAAAAAAAATTATATGGCAAAAATTTATTTTTATAAGGTTTATATAGGCCTATCGATGGGTGCCATGTGGCCTTCCTAGAGGCTGCCACGTGGCCCCAGTCCATGGGTTGAAAATTCCATTTAAAAGTGTGGAGGGCATGGGTTTCGAACCCTGACCCGACTACACGGGCAAGGCCAACCCGACCAACACGACACGAGAAAAGAACTTGAACGGAGGCACAGTGGGCAGAGGTTGAACGCATTTGGGTTGTTGGAGAAATGGGCAAGTCGGGTGGTGTGAACTTTGAGTCAGCTCGTGCATTGTTTTATGGGCAGAAGGTTGGGGGCTAGCCCCGTCGACATCATGTGACCGGCAAACAAGAACCAAGGGCCAAGAGCCATTGCAATGGTGGAGAAAGTTGGGTTAAGCCCTCAGGAGCCAGCCCTTTCGCAACATGACCTACCGTTTGAAACACTAGGCTTCATATTTGATCCGACGGAAAGTTAAAGGGGCTAGCCCTCAGAGCTATCCCCAACTCCACATGACCTCTGACATGTGACCAAGGGCACGGTCTCCAAACCTTATCCGCAAGCAAATTAATCTGTCCGAAAATCCCGCATGTGAATGCGCCCTCTAACTGACAGTTAAAATTAAATTTTATCCCTAAATTAACACGTGATTTCTCTAGTTGCAGCAATTCTACCTTCTTGGTGAGCTTAACTAGAGTTCCTCCAGTTTTGGAGGAGGTTTTCTAGTGCCACTTGGAAAAATTTTGTTTGGGTCATAACTTTCTCAATTTTCTACCAAATGAGATAAAATTTTAGTCAATTTTGGCTTTCTGAAGAATTCTAGAGTGTTTGGGATAGGTTGCAGAGCGAACAGAGGTGTTCTTAAGCCATTTTTTCTTCAGGGAAGAGGAAAGAGCCATCAGGGAGATGGAGTTGTATTGGTTTGTACTTCACTGTTTAAGGTGAAACAAAAGCCATTTTTAGCTTATTTCTGTCTTCTGAAGTCAAATTCACAGATTTTTTTTTCCTGTTTAGGAATATTTTTCACCATGTAACCATTTTGAGCAATTAAATAGAGCAAGGACATACCATTGGGGAGCCCTGGACCGGCAGATGTAGCCCGGGAGGGGTGAACTGCCTCATCATTTTTCTGTGTTATGATATGGTGATGTTTACTCATTGTGTATTTTTGCTATGTTATATTAAACAGTAAATTTAAATAACAAATCCTCACACATAAAACTCAGAAACATTACCAAAACCACTTTGTTTAACCTGCAAGACATGGAGAATACTTTGCACACTTAATTTAATGGAAATGGATACTTTGCATAGCATTTACAAATACTTCCATTTTCAGATCAGATGGTATCAGAGCTAGAGTTTTACTCTGCATTTGTTCTTGTGCAAAGATATAGTTGACTGTTTGCAAATTTTTATGCTTACGAGGCTTAAACTCAAGAGAGGGGAAGGACACTTGGTTAGTGCACAAAGTAATCCTCAACCAAGAAGGGCCAGAGAGCCACATCCAAGAGCCATAGAAGAAGCCTCAAGCATGTCTTCAAGAGAAGGAGAAGTTCCTGAAGACATTGATCCCAAAGAAGAAGAATGGTTGTTTCGAAAGGCTTTCTTGGACATGACGAAGATGGTGAGGATACTCTACCAAGAAAGGAATGAAAGCTTGTAGGAGAAGGGTCTAGACACCATAAAGAAGGAGAGGGTTCTTCAGGAGGAAAGAAAAGTGATGACAATTCAAAGAAAGGACATGGAGGTAATGGTGATCCACCATCCCCATCTTCATCATCTTCCTCTACGTCGTCATCCTCTACTTCGGTAAATCAATCTCACAAGTCTAAAACCACTGGTAAAAGTCCATTTTTAAATATTGATGTTAAATTTGAGTTGCCTATGTTTAATTTTGAGGTCAATGCAGAGAAACTTGAAAATTGGATAAGACAGTTGGAAGTTTACTTGAGGATACAAAACCTTCATGAAGATGACACCAAGATTCAGCTAGCCTCTTTGAGAATGGAAGGTGCAGCATTGGTATGGTGGGAAGCCAAGACCAAGGATGAAATTAAAAAACATGGTAAGATCACTTTGTCATGGGTTGAATTTATTTCCGCAATTAAGCAGCAATTTTATGGATTAGCTCATTTACAAAAGGATATCATGAATTGGAAAAATTTTAGACAACTTAAGGGACAAAGTGTTCAAGATTACACCCAAGGGTTTAGATGAAGGGATTTATTACTTGTAATTGATTTTCATAGCCAAAATACTTTGCTGAAATATATAGGTGGTTTACATAGCTATCTTATACATACTATCTTTATGTTCAATCCTACTAGTCTAGACGAGGTTTGTGTCCAAGCCACGCATTTAGAGGCTAGAATTAAACAATATTTTGATGGGAATGAGGGTAGTGAATTTAAAAGAAAAGGTATAAAAATAAATGCAAACTCTAGGAAAGAAAAAGGGAAAATTCTTTTGTAAAAATTGTTCCAAAACAAGCCATGATGAAGACCATTGCTGGAAACTTCATCTGGAGTTGAAGCCAGAAAAATTTAAAACCAAAGATAAGGCCAAAGAAAAAGGCAAGATGGTTGCAATAGCTGAACAAGACTTAGGGTCTGAATCAGGAGATGAAACTAAAAGCATAGCTTTGGCACTAAAGAACATAAAAGGAAAATATATTGTAAATGAAACAAATCCCAATTCTAGCACTTTAAACTGTCACATAGAAGCTCCAAATGAAGAGAGGAGGATATGTTGTTTCATGTGAGCATAATTTCCAAACACACAAATATAGACACACCATTTGACAGTGGGTCACAAGCGAATCTCATCTCAGAAGACTTATTCAAGAAGCTGAAACTTGAGACCATTCCACATCCAAAGCCATATCCACTTGGATGGATTTGCAAGGATGCTAATTTACAAGTTTCAAGGAAGTGCATGTTGCGCTTCGCTATAACAGCTCACTATGTTGACTTGGTTGAATTAGATGTGGTACCGCTTGACATTACAGGTGTGGTGTTGGGTAGTCCGTACTTATACGACAGGAAAGTGATCTTCCATCGCCATGAGAACAAGTATCACCTATTCAAGGATGGCAAGGAGTTTATTGTGAGAGCACATCGGAAGAAGCTAGAATCTTCTTTAGTGAATGCAGGGCAGTTGAAAAGGCTTGTCAATGCAAGTCAAAATTTGACTTCATTGATGAATAAGAAAAAATATTTTGTACATAATCCTTTTCATGTTATTGCTGATATAAATGATGATGTGTTTTAGTCTGAAAGTAGGTTGTCTTTGGAAGAAGATGATAAGATGTTCCAGAAAGTGTCTTTGGTGTCAATCAGTGCAGAGAAAAAAGTGTTAGTGCAAAGTGGTGCAAGAATCCAAGAAAGGGAAAAGCCTGCAATCAAAGAGGACACAAATTTCAGCATGGATCAATGCTAGTTTCAGAATGGCAGGTTGGTATGGCGAGAAAACTTGGTCATGAATCGACACAAGTACATGGCTCATTCGGCAAAAATTTTCCATAAGGACAGTTGGCAAGGTGAATCTTATATTTTGTTTCCTTTGAAGGTAGACCATTGTAGGAATATTATTATTTCTACAAATTTTAGTTGTTGTTCTGCAAATTCCAAAAATTTTCATCATGACACAGTCAAGGTTAGCAACAATAGGTCGACAGATTCAAGGAAGAATTTATCTTTTTATGAGAAGCTCAATTTGATGAAATCAGGAAGATTTCAGTGGTTCAAGGTTGGAAGAGTGCAAAATCATTCTCCTCATCTTCAATTTCTATAATTCAGAGAGCTTTTGGGGTCCAAAAGCTTCCCATTGGGGAGGTGTGATCAGGAGATCATGTCCAAGTGTAAAAAATGCTCAAAAATGGAAATGCTCAGAAATGGTTACAGTCTAAACAATCAGAAAGGCCTCATCATTTTGATTCTGGCACCATGAACATGACTCAAATCCGATGTCGTATGTGAAAGTTACAGAGGTTTGAATTCGTCTAGTGACCTCTAAAACAGGACTTTTTGACCAAAAGAATTTGTCATTTTCAAAAAAATATATATGGAAAAAAATTATTTTTATAAGGTTTATATAGGCCTATCAGCGGGTGCCACGTGGCCTTCCCAAAGGCTACCACGTGGCCCCAGGCTATAGGTTGAAAATTCCATTTAAAAGTGTGGAGGGCATGGGTTTCAAAACCTGACTCGACAATAGGGGCAGGGTCGACCTGACCAACACGACACGGGCAAAGAACTTGACTGGAGGCAGAGTGGGCAGAGGTTGAACACATTCGGGTCGTTGGAGAATTGGGCGATTTGGGCGGTGTGAACGTTGAGTTGGCTCGTGCATTTTTTTATGGGCGGAAGGTTGGGGGGCCAGAGCCATCGATGTCACATGACCAACGGACAAGAACCAAGGGCTAAGAGCCATTGCAACAATGGAGAAAGTTGTGTTAAGCCCTCAGGAGCCATCCCTTTCGCAATGTGACCTCCCGTTTGAAACCCTGGGCTTCAGATTTGATCTAGCGGAAATTTAAGGGGGCTAGCCCTCAGAGCTAGCCCCGACTCCACATGACCTTCGTCCCGTGACCAAGGGCACGGTCTCCAAACCTTATCCGCCAGCAAATTAAACTGTCCGAAAATCCCTCATGTGAACGCGCCCTCTAACTGACAGTTAAAATTAAATTTTATCCCTAAATTAGCGCACAGTTTCACCAGTTCCAACAATTCCGCCTTTTTGGTGAGTTTAACTGGAGTTCCTCCAGTTTTGGAGGAGTTTTTCTAGTGCCACTGGGAAAAATTTTGTTTGGGTCATAAATTTCTCAATTTTCGACCAAATGAGATAAAATTTTAGTCAATTTTGGCTTTCTGGAGCATTCTGGAGTGTTTGGGATAGGTTGTAGAGCAAACAAAGGTGTTATTCAGCCATTTTTTCTTCAGGGAAGAGGAAAGAGCCATCAAGGCCATCAGAGAGATTGGGTTGTATTGGGTTGTACTTCACTGTTTGAGGTGAAACAAAAGCCATTTTTAGCTTATTTCTGTCTTCTGAAGTCAAATTCACAGTTTTTTTTTCCTGTTTAGGCATATTTTCACTTTGTAACCATTTTGAGCAATTAAATAGAGCAAGGACATACCATTAGGGAGCCTTGGACCGGTAGATGTAGCCCAGGAGGGGTGAACTGCCTCATCATTTTGTTGTGTTATAATATGGTGAATTTTACTTGTTGTGTATTTCTGTTGTGTTATATTAAATAGTAAATTTAAATAAAAAATCCTCACACGTAAAACTCAGAAAATTTACCAAAACCACTTTGTTTAACCTGCAAGACATGGAGAATACTTTGCACACTTAATTTAATGGAAATGGATACTTTGCATTGCATTTAAAAATATTTCCATTTTCAGATCAAAGATCATATTGTCTCGAGTATCCATGGGAAGGCAACTCCATATACTATGTGGAAGGCCTTGATATATTTGTTTCAAAACATCAGCGACCAAAGGAAGTTAGTGTTGAAGGACAAGCTCGGAAAGATCGAGAAGGAGGAGGGCGAGATGGTACCAACATCCTTGGCAAAGTTCACTCAATATCGAGATGAGATTGGAAGTGTTTTTGTGACCATAGCCGATGATGACTTGGTGAGCCTATCATTTCTAGGCCTTCCCAAGAGCTGTCTTAGTTACCAAGGCTCTATGAATGGGAGGGATATGTTGAAAATGCAACAAGATGATGGAGCTTAGTGAAATGAAGTCGCCTTCACTAAGTGGGCCCGCAGGCTATTTTTGGCGCAAAGTCTATTTTTAGACATATGGATCATGGTCTATGAGTTGCGGGATGCTATTTATGGATGATTGGTCGAGTTGGTAAAAATAGATGGACCTCTATTTTTAGACATTGGGCGGAATCTATTTTTAGACTGCCGAGCTAAAAATAGAACAGTCAAATATTATTAGCCCTTAATAATATTTGGACTATAAACATTATCTTATCCTCTTGGAGCACTTCAGTTTGATGCTTGGATGTGGCACATGCAGCTGACAGAAGGAAATACGCTTTTCCTAAGGGTTATTTGAGCTATTTCATGGTTGACTTCAGTTAGAACTCATGTGGCAGAGTTTGGTGGAGTTGATGAGACAGTTGGTGGAGTTGTGTTCTGTTTAACTTAGTTGAACTAGTTGTATTTAGTCTAACTGAAAAATACACTAGTGATGAGTGGTGTGAATTAATTATTAATTCATTCACTAATTATTAACTCATAAATCAACTAAAGAACACATCATTTAACTGCAATGCATGGACAGTTCAGTGGAGACCAGTGTTAGAGGTGGGTGAAAGGGTGAGTGTGACTATCAGTTGTGACTATACCTGTGCATGAGATTTTCACACACATTGATGGAGATTTCCAATGAGGATTGCACAGTATAAGCTAGGGGATTCGAAATTGGATCTCATTCATTCTCATCTTGGATTGCGTAGTAGAGGCAAGCAGACTTGTGGAGGAGATTTGAACCTGTGACTTGTTCAAATCTGAGCTAGTTTTGTGTGTAATTTTTGGAGATAGTACTGAGTACTTGTGAGGAGTATTGTACTATGATTGTTACATTTTCTATATCATTATAATATACAGATATTTGGGGGTTTTCAGCTATCAGCTTTCCCCATTACATACTGTGTTGATATGTTTACTTGATTATGTGTTTATGTGTGCATGTGACTGTTTCTATTTCCGCATATTGATGATCAATTGTAGAAGAGGTTATGTATTATGCATGAAGCTTAAATAGTGTGTAATCAGGATAATCTCGGTGAATAATTCAGATATTATTAAAATTTCTACATGGTATCGGAGCGAAATTGATCATCGGATCTATTACAGTGATTACAATTTATTTCGGTAGACAGAGTCTGTAAGCGGGCCAGGTAGCCTCTAGATCCATCCTTTCTCTGAAAGGTGATATATCTAGTAAATGCCCCTAAATTCGATCTCTGTGCTAGAAATACTTTGTTCTCACAGATCAGAAGCAGTTGAGTTTTGAGCTGGTGGAATTCGAATTTGCAGTAGAATTTGGAATTCGAATTTGCAGCAGTTTTCTTGGTGCCGGAGTTGAAATGTCTTTCAACGGATTGCAACTGGAATATGCCCTTGAGGGAAGTTAGAATTATGTTGCATGGAAGGATATAATGGAGGCGGTATTAGATGATAACGGGCTGAAGGATTTCATAGAAGCTGAGTTTCCAAAGCCTACTGATGCTGCTCAAGTTGAGACTTGGCAAAAGAAGATGGCGAAATGTCAAAGGATTCTGTTGGAGGGCGTAAAGGATCACATTGTATCCAACATGCATGGAAAAGCTTCTCCATACTTGATGTGGAAAGCATTGACATATTTATTCCAAAGCAAGAGTGACCAGAGGAAGTTGGTGCTCAAGGATAAACTTAGACACATAAAGATGGAGAAAGGCGACAGTATGCCGAAGTACCTCACGAAGTTCATCCAATGCAGGGATGAGCTGGGAAGTGTGGGGGTGACTGTCAATGATGAGGAATTGGTGAGCTTGGCTCTCCTTGGTCTTCCGAAGAGTTTGCATGCCTATCAGGATTCTGTCAATGGTCGGGAGAAATTGCCAGGATGGGAGCGACTTTGGTCGGATCTTGTGCAAGAGGAGATAAGGCGGAATACCAGGGACGGATCTTCATCAAAGGCATCTGATGAATAAAATTGCGCTTTGGCTACCAAAGCAAAGAAGGGGAAGAGCAAAAAAGCTTCTCATTCTGGTGCAAAATGTAAGAAGCAGGACATGTCCAAGGTGAAGTGCTTTCACTTTCACCAGCACGGACATTATGCCACAAATTGTCCGCAGAAGAAGAAAAATAAGCAAGTTGCTAGATCTGCAGCGAGAGAGGCCTTAGACTCACAGTTTGAGCTGGATTTTTCACTGATCGCATGCTTTCTCTCAAGTGTGATGGGATCAATATGGTTCTTGGACAGTGGTGCGTCTTTTCACATGACTGGAGATCGAGATCTGTTTCCAGATCTGGATGAGAAAGATCTTGGAGTGCACATCGAGATGGGCGATGATGGTAGATACAGTACGACTGGTATCGGTACCATTTCCTTTAAGAGGGAGTCTGGTAAACCCTTCGTATTGAAGGATGTGATGCATGTTCCAGGATTGAAGAAGAATCTGATCTCTGTGGCGATGTTAGAAGACAAGGGGTACGATGTTGTCTTCGGCGAGGGAAAGGCTTTCCTGCGCAGTAAGACAACTGGAGAAACCTGGAAGATAGGGGTTTGAGTCAAGAACCTTTATCAGTTGCAAGTAGATGGCTGCGCAGCAATGGCATGCAAGGCAGAAGGAGTGGTGAGCCGGGATGATGGCAAGATGTTGCACCGGAGATTGGGCACCTTCACCATGGAGCCTTGAAGATACTGCAGCAGATTTCTATTGGGCTTCCTAAGGGCACTCTTGCGCAGTCAGATCAGTGCAAGGGGTGTACCTTGGGAAAATTTGTGAAAGCCACCTTTCACGAGAAGGATAGTCGCGCCACGACGATCCTTGAGAGAATTCACACAGACGTGTGTGGACCTTTCTCAGTAGCTTTGACAACAAAGCACAAGTACTATGTGATCTTTGTTGATGATTTCTCTCGGAAGTGCTGGATCTTCTTCATGCAGAAGAAGAGCGAGACATACTCAAAGTTCTGTGAGTTCAAGGCGTTGGTTGAGAAGGAATCGGGGAAGCATGTGAAGGCTCTTAGGAGTGACAATGGTGGTGAATTCATCTCTGGTGAATTCAAAGACTTTTGCAGCGCAGAAGGGATTCGAAGAGAGCTCATAGCACCTCATAACCCACAGCAGAACGGGGTTGCTGAGCGGAAGAACAGAACGATCGTGGGTGCTGCACGGGCGATGTTGCATGATTAGGGCCTACCCATTCACTTGTGGGCGGAGGCATGCAATACTGCAGTATATGTGCAGAACCGTTGTCCTCACAAGATACTTGGCATGAGTACACCCGAGGAGGCGTTTTCTGGTAAGAGGCCTGATATTTCCCATTTGAGGATTTTTAGTTCACCTGTTTACATTCATGTGACGAAGGATGCCAGGAAGAAGCTGGAGCCGACTGCAGAGGTTGGGATATTTGTGGGGTACACTGATACGCCCCACAACTATCATGTGTATTTGCCAGACAGTCGCAAGACTGTTGTGCGATGGGATATCAAATTTCAGGAGGAGAAAGCCATGCAGTGTTCGCTTGAGAGGGAGCCACACTTGCATGCAGATGAGGAGCTATTAGTTCCTAAGGATGAGCTTTAGGATGTGGATCAGCCACAAGAGGAATTTCATGGAGTGGAAGAGACCACTCGTGCAGCTCCAACCATCAGAGGGCGCAAGCGCACTACAGAAACTGAGCGACTGGCTCAAGATGCAGAGAAGGTTGTAGAACCAACTACAGCACAGCGCAGACAGAGACAGTCACCGGACCGGTACACTGGATACATGGCTCTTATGAGCAAATGTGTCGTGACAGAGCCATCCTCTTTCGAGGAAGCTATGGAGGACCCCGCATGGGTAGATTTCATGGTGGAAGAGTATGATTCGATTGTCAGAAACAGTGCATGGGAGATTGTCCCACGACCGGAAGGGAAATCAGTGGTGGGTTCAAGATGGATCTACAAAGTGAAGCAGGCGGTTGACGGGAGTGTGGAGAAGTACAAGGCAAGATTTGTTTCCCAAGGCTTCTCACAGATAGAGGGGATCGATTATGAGGAGACTTTTGCACCTGTCGCAACGTACTCTTCCATACAGACGATCCTAGCTCTCTCAGCACAGATGGGGTGGCACATCCATCAGATGGATGTGAAGACTGCGTTCCTCAACAGAGTCATTGAGGAGGAGGTGTACATAGAGCAGCCTGAAGGTTTCAAGATCTTCAGCAGTGAGTCGCATGTGTGCAGACTCAAAGCTCTTGTATGGGTTGAAACAAGCACCTCGTGCTTGGTACACACGGATAGACGGTTATTTCACCGGACTTGGATTCTCCAAGAGTGAGGCGGATCCTAACCTATACCAGATTGTGGTGGAGGGTAAGTTGCTGATAATTGTACTTTATGTAGATGATTTTATTTTGACAGGTGATGAACTGTTGATACACTCATGCAAGGCTGATCTTGCAAAGGAGTTTGAGATGAAGGACTTGTGCCTCCTTCATTATTTCCTGGGATTGGAAATTTAGCGACGCGGTGATGCAACGCATTTGTTTCTCGGGGTAAGTATGCCGGGGAATATTAGAGAAGTTCAACATGCATGGCTGCAAGCCTGTTGATACTCCTCTTCCTAGAGGTTGGAGGAAGGAGGATGCTACTTCAGTGGAGGTAGTGGATGCCACTGTTTATCGACAGTTGGTGGGGTTGCTTATGTATCTGGTCAATACATGAGCCGATATATGCTATGCTGTTAACCAGCTTTCACAAGCTATGGTTAAGACAACCAAGCTCTTCTGGAAGGCAGGAAATCATGTATTGCATTATCTTAGAGGCACATCGGGATATGGATTGTGGTACAGACAGGAGGATGAGGTGAAGTTATGTGGCTTCACGGATGTAGATTGGGCAGGGAGCCCAACGGACAGAAAGAGCACATCTGGAGGGATCTTCAGTATCGGGTCGACGATTTCTTGAGTACGAGCGAGCGAGAGATGCAGCTGGCACTCAATTTAGCGGGGGGGCCGGGTATGGAAGCAAGCTTGGCTGCATGCGAGGCCATATGGATGAGGAAGATCCTAGTCGGGTTGTTCGGGTCACACTTGGAGCCTACTGTGATTTATTGTGATAACCAAAGTTGCATTAAAATCTCGGCTAATCCAGTATTTCATGATAGATCCAAACACATCGACATCAGGTACCATCATATCAGAGATTGTGTGCAGCGGAGAATCATGTTACTTTCATACATTCCCACGGAGGATCGGGATGCTGATATCTTGACGAAGGCGCTCACCAGGAGAAAATTCGAATACCACAGAGGCAGGATAGGGGTTGCAGATAATCCATATCTTGTTGAGAGGGAGTGTTGAAAATGCAACAAGATGATGGAGCTTAGTGAAATGAAGTCGCCTTCACTAAGTGGGCCCGCAGGCTATTTTTGGCGCAAAGTCCATTTTTAGACTATGTCTATTTTTAGACATATGGATCATGGTCTATGAGTTGCAGGATGCTATTTATGGATGATTGGTCGAGTTGGTAAAAATAGATGGACCTCTATTTTTAGACATTGGGCGGTTCTATTTTTAGACTGCCGGGCTAAAAATAGAACAGTCAAATATTATTAACCCTTAATAATATTTAGACTATAAACATTATCTTTTCCTCTTGGAGCACTTCAGTTTGATGCTTGGATGTGGCACATGCAGTTGACAGAAGGAAATACACTTTTCCTAAGGGTTAGTTGAGCTATTGCATGGTTGACTTCAGTTAGAACTCATGTGGCAGAGTTTGGTGGAGTTGATGAGACAGTTGGTGGAGTTGTGTTCAGTTTAACTTAGTTGAACTAGTTGTATTTATTCTAAATGATAAATACACTAGTGATGAGTGGTGTGAATTAATTATTAATTAATTCACTAATTATTAACTCATAAATCAACTAAAGAACACATCAGTTAACTGCAATGCATGGACAGTTCAGTGGAGACCAGTGTTAGAGGTGGGTGAAAGGGTGAGTGTGACTATCAGTTGTGACTATACATGTGCATGATATTTGCACACACATTGATGGAGATTTCCAATGAGGATTGCGTAGTACAAGCTAGGGGATTTGAACTTGGATCTCATTAATTCTCATCTTGGATTGCGCAGTAGAGGCAGGCACACTTGTGGAGGAGATTTGAACCTGTGACTTGTTCAAATCTGAGCTAGTTTTGTGTGTAACTTTTGGAGATAGTACTGAGTACTTGTGAGGAGTATTGTACTATGATTTTTACATGTTCTCTATCATTATAATATATAGATAGTTGGGGTTTTCAGCTATCAGCTTTCCCCATTACATACTGTGTTGATATGTGTACTTGATTATGTGTTTATGTGCGCATGCGACTGTTTCTATTTCCGCATATTGATGATCAATTGTAGAAGAGGTTATGTATTATGCATGAAGCTTAAATAGTGTGTAATCAGGATAATATCGGTGAATAATTCAAATATTATTCAAATTTCTACAGGAGAAGCTACCAGATTGGGAGCAACTATGGTCGCATTTGGTAATAGAAGAGATAAGGTGGAGCACCAAAGACAGGACCTCCAGCACCAACAAAGAATAAGATTTTTCATTAGTGGGAAAACAAAATAATTCCAAGGAAAAGAAATCCCAAGGCGAAGAGGGCAAGAGATACATGTCCAAGATCAGATGTTTTCACTGTCACGAGCATGTGAACTATGATTCAAATTGTCTACAAAATAAGGCAAGCAAGAAGGAGCCTGCAGTTGCAGCTGCTGAATCATTGGCTTCACAGTTCAAGCTTGATTTTTCACTCATTACATGCATGGGAAGCACTACAATGGGATGCATTTGGTATCTAGACATTGGTGCCTCGTTCCATATGACGAGGAATATACATCTCTTCGGTGACTTGGAGGAGAAGGACCTCCAGCAGAACATAGATTTTGGAGATGACGGGTGGTATAACGCGATTGGAATAGTTATAGTTACATTTCAAAGGGAGTTATGCTCCCCTATTAGACTAGCATATGTTTTGTATGTTCTAGGCCTAAGGAAGAATATTGTCTCTGTAGCGGTATTGGAAGACCGTGGTTATGAGTTAATGTTTAGAAAAGGAAATTTTTTCCTTAAACACATAGCCACGAGACAGGTGAAGAAGATCGGTTCAAGATTCAAGAACTTGTATGCTCTCGAGGTTGAGGATGCATGCAAGGCTTTGAGGAGAAAAGCGGTGGTTAATAACTTGGTGGTTGAGAGGGAGCAATTATCTCTCAACATCCAACCTCAGAAGTAGTCTCAAAAGGTTTTGGAGCAGCCACAATTAGAGAAGCAGAGAGGAGACCGAGTGGAAGAATCCACTCAAGAAGATACCTCTAGGATGGGTAAATTTCGAGCCAGATGGGCAAAGGGAGTACATGCAGTTATAACTCCAAGTGTGAGGTGGGGTGATGCAGAATTAATCCCAAGAAGAAATTTGGGTAGGGTCCGTTGATATGGTGTGTCTCATGGATCGAACCTTGCTACAAGGATCCCACAGTATAGCAGTAGCAGGAAGGATCGGTTAGATTGATGCAGTCATATGTCAGGAAGACAAAAATCAGAGTGACAGGTGTCAAATACTGGAGCGTAGATCAGAGTTGGCAGCAGTGGAGAGAGCACAGATGTAGATGTCAGTAGTAGTGTAGAGATTCCAGTAGACATGTGCAGTAACCAGTAGCAGTCAGAAGACTCTGAAGACATATGCATTATATGGATTCAGTTGTTTGGAGGCTATTCAATTTCAGGAGATTTGCATGTGCGAACAACACTAGGAAGTGTTGCATGCAAGAACATTCCAAAGGTATTGTATCATGATAGATTGATTCCTTACTTGTTTAGAGGGAGTGTCGAAATTTTCAACAACAAATAGTGAAATTGGCATCCAGAAACAACATGAAAATGCACACACACTAGTGTGGTATCACAGGTCACACAGTGATGGATCCTAGCGACACATTAGTGTGCAACCAATTTTTAAATAAATTGGAAAATTAATTGTAAAATTATCTCATAACAACTTGTAATAGATAACTAAGTGTGATAGACTTAGTTAGCTCAATACTTTTGAGTTGAGCGTCAAAGGATAGGAATGTAGAGTGATTCTATTATTAACAGGGTCTAGTTGCAGTTGTAGCACTAGTGTGGTGTGAGTGGGATCAGTCAAGTCATAGTAATTGAGTTCAAATCAGTTTAACTAGTTCTAACTGTTTGATGAGCTAGTGGAAGATCAAGTGAATTAATATAGATTTAATTCACAAGTAGTGATCTACCAAGTAACTGATGGTTCACTATTAATAGTTGCATGCATATGAATTCTAATGGAGACCTAGTTGAGACAAAAGTTTAAGACAATTAAACTATCAGTTGTATTTTTGGCGAACTTCCCAGGTGCAGTTATAAAGTCAGAGGAAGGCTCTATAGGGATTGCGCAGTATGTAGGTTTTAACCCTGTACATAAATTATCTAAAAATGAATCTTAAAAACATAAAATAAACACTAGTGAGAGAATAAAACATAAAAAAGATATACACAGAGATTTTACCCTGATCCAAAATCGGGACTACTACCTTGATTTTTCATTATATTCCTTTTAATGTTACAACACATATATATACATGCCGAAGAATTCATAAACCTCGATCCATTAACCCTGTATTAGAATAAAACTGTAGTTCCCTTGACCAGATCTACAAAATACCAGGGGCTAAAAACCATCATGCCCCAAAATCATGTGCAAACCCATGCACAAAATCATGGGCAAGTCCACCCACCGAAAAATAGGGTCCAAAAAATTTTTGTTGGGGTGTTGCTCCAAACCCCAAATAGGGGGGGCTACCGTGCCCCCTGTGACCCCCCTGCTATGCCTGATGCAAAGTACAATCACAACTGTCACCCCCTGCACGTGCGATTAATTGTGGAAAGAATATAACACATACCTAACATTCTCCCACTTGTTGTTTTATTTCTACAGAGGGGCATAGGAGAGCTTAGTCATTAGTCTAACTCTACAACACCCATTGTTTCTCTACACCAAGAGAACTTTTGAGTGCTTAAAAACTTCATCAATGCATCTACAACATTCTTCAAAGTGTCCAACGTTACCACCAACACCCTTTTATCCTCAACCATATCTCTCACAAAGTGATATTGAACATCAATGTGCTTTGTCTTTGAATGATAAGCAGGGTTCTTAGCCAATAAAATTGCACTTTGGCTATCACAGTCTATCCTTATTGCTCACTGCACCAACCCCATACTTGAACACAATCTCTGCAACCAAACTGATTCCTTGCTTGCAAGAGTGGCTGCCATGTATTCTGCCTATGTAGTTGAAAGAGCCACTACAGACTATCTTTTACTCATCCAACTGACCTCACCTCCAAATAGGCTAAACACATACCCACTTTTATATATTCTTTGGTACAGATCTCCAACCCAGTCTACATCAAAAAAACCATGGATGTCCAAAACTCTTTCCAATCTTGGTCTTCCCGGGTAGCACAAACCATAATCACTAGTGCCATGCAAATATCTGAAAACCCGCTTCACTGTTGTCCAATGATCCTTCCCTAGTTTTGACATAAAATTGTTCAATACTCCCATTGCATGTGAAATTTTTGGTCAAGTACAGACCATTGCATACATCAGGCTACCCACTAAACTTGCATATGGAACATGGGACTTATCATCCTCTTACTCTTGTGTCTTGGGAGATTGTTCAGCAGATATATTTACACCTACAGGAATAGGAAACTTCACCGGTTTACTATCTTGCATATTGAACCTTTGCAATATTTTCTCGACATACTTCCTCTGTTTTAACTAGAGCTTCCTCTTTACCCAATTTCACTTAATTTCCATGCCCAAAATGTAGTTTGTAGCACAAATATCCTTCATGTCAAATTTGTAGAACAATTGGATCTTCAAATATTGGATAATTTCTTTATCATTTCCAATCATCAACATATCATCCACATACAAGACAAAATAAATAACATGGTCACCAATTAATTTAAAATATACACAGTGATCCTCTTTGCTTCTGGTGAATCCAAGTCCCCGTATATAGGTATCAAATTTCTTATACCACATCCTTGGTTATTGTTTTAACCCATACAGATAATTGTTTAACCTTCATACCAGTTCTTTCTTACCCTTCACCATAAAGCCTTCAAGTTTCTTCATGTAGATATCCTCTTCCAGATCCTCATGAAGAAATTTTGTCTTCACATCCATCTTTTCTACCTCAAAATCAAGGGCAGCATCAACAGATAAAAGTAATCTAATAGAAGTAACCTTGGCAACAAGAGAAAAAATATCACCAAAATCAATTCCCAACACCTGGGAATAACCTTTTGCTACCAATTGAGCTTTGTATTTCTCCACCTTGCCTTCTACATTCATCTTATTCTTAAACACCCATTTACTCCCAATGGGCTTCCTTCCAGTCAACAACTCCACCAGATCCCATGCGTCATTTTTGTGCAAGGATGCCATTTCATCAACCATGGCCTCCTTCCATAGTTTTCCATCCTCTGAATCCACTGCCTCCTTGAAATTTCTGGGATCATCATCTGTTATAGTTAAAGAAAAAATTGAACAGAAAGTAGATGTACTATACCTTTCTGGATGCCTTCTTTCCTAAACTGATCTTCTCATATCTAGAGTTTGTGGTTCTTCCTTTCCTGAATCTTCTTCTGTTGTAGAGTCTGATTCATCCTCCTTTAGCTCAGACTCTATCTTCTCAAGTTCATTTGGTATGAATTCATGTTTAACAACATATTTCACCTCTCTAAACACCACATCTTGGTTGTACACAACCTTCCTTTTTTCTGGGTTCCAAAGCTTGTAACATTTTAAACCATCCTTATACCCAATAAAGATGCACCTTTTAGATTTATTATCCAACTTCGTCCTTTTCTCCTTTGGAACATGTACATATGCATCACATGCAAATACCCTCAGATGTGAAAGAGAGGGTTTCTTACCATTCCATACCTCATATGGAGTCTTATCTTCCAATGCTGATGAAGGTGATCTGTTAACCAGGTAACATACAGTATCCATTGCCTCTGCACAACATTCCTATCCTAAAATAGTACCACTGAGCATGATTCTTTCCTTTTCCATCAACGTTCTGTTCATTCTTTCTATAACTTCGTTTCACTGAGGTGTTTATGGATTATTCTTCTATCGTTCTATACCACACTTCTTATAGAAATATTCAAATTCCTTATTGCAACACTCTCCACCATTATCTATCCTTGGCACCTTTATCTTCTTCTTTGTTTGGTTTTCCACTAGAGCCTTAAATTTTTTAAATTTATCAAAGACTTCATATTCTCCCTCAAGAAATATATCCATGTATTCCTTGAGAATTCATCTATGAATGATACATAGTACACATATCTTCCCAATGATGGAACCAACACAGGTCCAAACACATCACTGTGCACAAGCTCTAATATCTTGTTCACCCTCTTAGCACTAAAAGGAAAACTCACCCGATTATGCTTCCCATATTCACAATGTTCACAAAAATTGAAATCCAAAGAAAAATTATACATACCTTATACCATACCATTTCCATACAGTATATGAAGACCCTTCTCTCCAATATGTCCAAGCCTTTGATACCATAGCATGGTCTTTTCTGCAGAGACCGTTAGGCTTTACGCTCCACTTTCAAGAACCATAGAACTATTGCACCCATCAATAACAGTGCTACCTTGAAGCTTGTACAAATTTCCAATCCAAACTCCCCGTGTTAATACTAATGCTCCCCAAACCATCTTGCAGGTATCTTTCTTGAACATTGTTTTTACACTTGCATCATCCATTTTTCTTAAAAAAATCAGATTTCTAGCCAATGCAGGAATATATATTACACCAGGAAGTGTTATATTCTAATCCTTCCACCTTGTAGCTTCAACTTGACTTTTCCACGTCTGATGATTTTTTCCTTCCTATCATCCCCTAAGAATACATCACCAGCATCATACTTCTCATACTCATAGAACCACTCCCTATGGGGAGTGAAGTGAAAGGATGCACCTGATTCAATCAACCATGCCTCATTATCTACATGTGTATTTGAAGAATAAGCCAAATACACATCCCCACCTTCATTCGAGGTGTTTTTTGCCTCTGCAGAAGGAGCATCATCAGATCCCTTTCCTTTCTTGGGAGCTTTAGATCTACAGTCCTTTTTGTAGTGCCCTTCCTTTCCGCATTTCCAGCACACCTTTACAAACTTTCTTGTAGATTTAGATATCCCACTTGAAACCTTATTCTTGTTTCTATTCTAATACATTCCTCGTACAGATAATTCATCTCCATTCTAGCCCTCCATATTTCACTGTCTCATTTCCTCCGATAGCAAGGCTAATACAATGTCATAAAAATTCAAGGTAGTTGTATTGCTACCTATTGCAATAACCAGACTGTCCCACGAATTTGGTTGAGAACACAAAAAACTGATGCACTTATCTTCATCTGAGATTTTAATATCAATAGATAACAGCTGACTTACCACAGTATTGAAGGTGTTCAGATGCTCTCTCATCGAGTCTCCATCCTTCATCCTCAAGTTATATAGCTTTTTCCGCAAGAACAATTTATTCACCAGAGACTTAGATTGGTACAAAGTCCCTAGCTTGTCCCACAAAGTCTTTGTCATAGCTTACCCAGATACATTCAACAATATTGAATCTGAGACACAACCATATTGTTCTCTTTGCCTTCTAATCCAACTTCTTCCAGTCTTCATCTGACATTTTCGTTACTTTAGTACACGGATCTACCGTGATCCACTAATCTTTATCCACCAATAGATCCTCCATCTTGAGCTTCCAAAACTCAAAAATTTGACCATTAAATTTCTCGATCTATATCTTTCCACTTCTCTCCATTTTCTTGCACCACAAGAATAGATCCCATAGATCTCCCACTGAACAAGGTCTACCACAAGCCTGAGAAAAAAACCCCTTAGTAGCAAAGGCATCCCTTTGAAGCCGAAACAGCTCCAATACCAAATGTAGGTTTTAACCCTATACAAAAATTATCTTCAAACGAATCTTAATAATAGAAAATAAAAAATAGAGAGAGAATCAAACTTAAAATATATATACATAGATATTTTCCCTTGGATCCAAAATCGGGACTACCAGCTTGATTTTTCATTATATTCCTTTTAATGTTACAACACATATATCTACATGTCGAAGAATTAATAAACCCCAATCCATTAACCCTGGATTAGAACATAACCGTATTTCCCTTGACCGGATCTACAAAATACCAGGGGCCAAAAACCACCATGCCCCAAAATCATGTGCAAACCCATGCACAAAACCATGGGCGGGTCCACCCACCGAAATCATCGTGCATGCGACTAATCATGGAAAGAATATAACACATACCCAACACAGTCAAGGAAGGCTAATTAACCTATTTAATAGGGATTAATTACCTAAGTATTTTGTGAGCAAGGATGGGCTAAATAAGGGCTGATAATTGGTTAAGTGTTGGTCAATTTTGCCTAAGAATTGCTAGACAGTTTTGAGCAGGATCAGAGTGAGATAGTCAGGATAGTGCAATATTTTCTCAGTTGGAGAAAGGATTGTATTGTTTCATGATTCTTTGACTATGTAAAATATATCATAGAGGGGTTTTGAGCAGGTGCTTTCCCCAAGAACATCTTGTGTTGTGTGATTTATAATTTCCTTTCTCTTACTTGCATGTGATTGAGCGATTGTGTTTTATATTCCATAAATATAATAGACGGATTCAGTATCTTGTTTTAGTACATTAAATGATCGGATTGAATTCATTGATATAATTTCTACATGGTATTATATATGTGGTGTAATTTCTACATAAATAGTAAAAGCAACCCCTGAAATGGTTACCTTATCCCTCCTTAGACTAGTAGTAAAGGTGCTAGTAATTTTATCACTAAAATCAAGTTCTTCAATCTTTTGGCAAAAAGCAAGGAAACATGCATCTTGGAATGACTTCTTGAGAAATGGTGAATCCATGATATCTTGTCATTTGGTGGATTCATATTTGATGATCTGACCTCCCTTATGCCTCCTTTTTTCAGTGGTATTTGAATCCGTGTGAAACCCTAGCTCACTAGGAAGGGAAATTAGGGTTTTATTGTAGGAAAATAGGGGGTTTTGGGAATTTTTAGGAATGTATGGAGATGAATGTGTTTGAGGGTGTATAAATTCTTGGAAAAAATTAGGGGGTTACAAATAGATGTTAGGGAGTGTAGGGAGGTGGAATTTTAGGAAATGAGTGACGGGAAGGGGTGAAAAAGAGAAAAACACAATCATAGCCTAGGAAAGTGTGGTGTAGGCTAGGATTTGTAGGGAAATGATGAAAATGAGTGAAAGAGATGAGGGGAAGTGTCAATTATGGTATATGGAAGATGGAGGAGGGTATATGAGCATAAATTTCAAATATTTTCTCAGCAAATGGACCAAAGACACTTAGTTTACCAAAAATGCAACAAATCCTAGGAGAGGGTGATTTCTAAGCCTTCAAGCATGAAATCAAGCGAAAGAGAGGTAGATGAGGTACCCACTTACTTTCTTTGATGAGCTGAAACCTTTACTTGATGAAGAAACCACTGGAGAAGAGATATTTTCCTTCTAGAAGAAAAACACAACAAACTTGAGAAAAATGCAATGCAACAAGAGAAAAGCGCAACACAGCAATGAAATTTAGATTTCCAAGGCAAGAAACTGATTTTAATAGGTTGGAACACTCCTTTCTGACAGAATTATGTCTCATGAGGGTGAAATGAGCAAATTACATGCTTTGTTGGTCTTTTAAATGGTTGGAAATCGATTTTTCTCTTTTGTGGTGATGTGGCCCCACCTTTTTTTTTCACCAATTGACTCGATTGCTTGTGTACTATAGCTTTGAAACCTCATTACATATATTTACATCTTAATAGAGATCCAAATTAAATCATTATTGAATATTTTTCCCTATTACTACTCCTTTCAATGGTGACTTTGATTGATGAAATAACCTATTTTCATGATTTTGACAATATGATCTAATGATGACACTACATGGAAATATAAGTTGAATGATGACCAAGATGACCAAGACACTCTTCCAAAAAGTAATGACCTGACCAGGATAATTTTTATTGACCATGAGAATGAAAGGAGTATTAATGAACTAGGTATACTACCCAATGATAAAAATTTTATTTGAAGACTCCTTGAAACTATAACAATTTACCCTATGACCCTATCAACCATATGAAAGATCACAATTTGATTACTAGTGACTGACAGGACTAATACACACTAAAATTTGCTCCATTTGGGGATGAAAAATCCTTGGGAGGTGTCAAGAACATCATAGACCAAGTAGCCTTATCCATTGGGAATGGAGTCAAAAAATAAAAATCAAGACTCAAAACTGAAATAACTCAACATACTGAAATGACTCAACAAAATAAAATGACTTGAAAAACAAAAATGACTTACAAACTCTTTGAAATAGCAGTTGATCAAAGAAACCTTACGGCCTTCACCTTGGGCTTCAAGCTTCCATGACAACTCCTTCAGACTTTGGCATCAAAATAAACTAGTATGTATAATTAAAATGAGGAATTTCTTAAAATCAAGAGAGGTAGTGCTTGAGGAGTCTACCATTGACTGGTCCTCCCGAAAAATCTTGTCCATCAAGTTCTTCCAACACAAAGCCATTCTTCACTCTGAAAGCCAAAATTTTGTATGGTCCTTTCCATAAATTTTCAAACTTGTTGTGCTTTCTTTTTTCCTCGTACTAGGAATCCCATCGAAGAACTATATATCCCACACTGAAATCATCTTCCTTTGTTTTTCTTTCATAGATCTTTTTTATCTTCTCTTGAAGCTTAGTAGTGTTTTAAAATACTTCCTTTTGAGATTTCTACAAATGAATCATCTGATTGATTCTCTATTGAATGTCATTGGGCTCATTATCTACTTCCTACAATATTTTCATGATCGAGATAGCAAGAGAATTCAGAAAAATATTATCCACTCTGTATACCAACTGAAAAGATTACATACCTATGGACTTCTTAGTGCTTACTCTGTACGTCCACACGGCATTAATCAGCTTCTTGTGCCAATTCTTCTTATTTTCTTCCAGAAACTTTTTTATAATGTTTAACAATGATTTATTGGAAGATTCAGTTGACCCATTACATTGCAAGTAATATGATGTTGAGTTCCCGAGCCTTATGTGATACTTGTCACAGAAATCGATCATCCTCTTAGATTTACAAGAAGTTGAATTATATGTGACAATTTTATGCGGACAACCAAATCGTGACAAAATATTATACTCAATAAAATGAATGATGACCGCATCAGTGGCCTACCTGGTGGGAATATCCTCGATCCATTTTGTGAAATAACCGGTTGCTGCCAAGATCCACTTGTGTTGAGCTAAAGATGAAGGGTGAATCTCTCTGATAAAATCAAGACCCCACTATTGAAAAGGTGCTTGAACTGAAATGGGCTGCAAGGGAAGCGGTAGAAACTTCCTTTTTCCCAGAAAAATTTGACATTCATGGCAACTTATTACAGTTTTTTAAACATCTGAAAATAAACTCGGCCAATAAAATCCAGCCCTCAATATTTTATTTGATGTGGTCTTCCAAAAGAGATGACTACCACAATTTCCCTTGTGAAAATATTTCATTACCTCCTTTGCCTCTCTTTCAAATAAACAATTCAACAAGACTCCTCCAAGATCTTTCCAAAATAATGCATCATTTAGAATATAGTACTTCAAATATTTTAGCTTTAATGATCTACTCTTACTCTTTGACACTTCCTGTGGAGGGTTCAAATGTTGAAGTACATAAACAATGTCAGAATACCAAAGAGATGAAGTGAAAATTTGTGATACCTGAGGTGTGGAATCAGCCACTTCTTCATCAGAAACTGCAGCGATGAGATTGATGTCGAGAGCATGAAAATTGGATTCTACCATATGTTTTGCCAAACCTTGTCCCCTAATCAGCTTCGTTGGCTTAATTTTGAGATTGTATTGCAACATTGCAGCAATCCACTTTCCTCATGTATCTTCAGGATCAGGATACATCAATACATCTTTGACTGTTGCGTTTAGAACATAGGCAACAATATGCGATTGAATTATGTATACCTGGAAATCCTTCAAATATTTCACAAGTGCCAGGTCTTGTTTCTCAATGATTTTGTACCTCAGTGATGCATCTCTTATGGTTCTAATGAAAAATTAAATTGGTTGTTCTATTTTAAGGTCCTTCTTCTGCATTAGGACAACAGCCAATGTGTGCTCAGAAGAAAATGAAAAAATAATGAAATCAATATTATAATTGGGGCTTATCAAAATTGGTGCATGGGACAAAGAAAACTTGACTAAATTAAAATACTTCCTTGCATCTTCAGACCACTTTACCCCACTATCCTTCTTTAACATATTATTTATCTCCCATAAGTGCTCAGCGAGGTTAGGAATGAACCTCCTCAAAAAGTTAGTCTTACCTTTAAAGGACTAGATTTCCTTCTTGTTTCTCGGAAAATATAATTGTTGGATTACTTCAATTCTGGAAGGATATATGCGGATGTCATCCTTTCATATGATATTCCTGATTAACTTACCTTCCTCCATAGCAAACAAGCTCTTCTTTGGATTCAATGAAATACTGAATTTTCTGCACCTTTGGAAAACAATCCTCAAATGATGCAAGTGATCTTCATCTTCTTGAGAGAAAATTGTCAAATCATCAATATGAATAACCAAAAATAAATCCTTTTCATTTTCAAAATTTATATCCATCGCTCTCTGAAATGTGGCTCCTGCATTTTTCATCCCAAAAGGCATCTTGGCGTACATAAAGGTACCCCACGGTGTTGTAATAGTTGTCTTCTCATGGTCATCTGGATGCATTAAAATTTGATTGTACCCTGAGTACCCATGAAGCAATGACATTTTAGAGGCCCAAAATACCCTCTCTAATATGTGGTCCATCTTAGGGAGAGGATAATTTTCCTTCAAGGACACTTTGTTCAAATTCGGGAAATCAATGAAAAAACAAATTTTACCTGTCTTTTTTCTACCTGGAACCAGATTTGACATCCAATTAGAAAAGTGAAGAGGATAATAATACCAGCCTTATAAAAAAAATTTACCTCTTTCTCAATTAATGGCAGCAATCTCGGATTGATCCTGTTGAGATTTTGGCGGAAAGGCTTCTGATCAGGATTGATAGGATTGTGTGTTGAATTATACTTTTATCATAAACCTTAAAATATGAATAATCCCATGCAAACACATATAAAAACTCATCCAAAAAAAATTTGTATTTACCTTTCATTTCTAGAGTTACGGATTTAGACAACTTCACCATATTGGGCTTCTCGGTTGTGCCAATGTTGGTATCTTCAACTTCCGCTTTAGTGGGGACCATTGTCAGTTTCTTCACAACATCATCTTGATCAAAGAGCTCTTCCAAAGGTATAATACCTCTTGGAATGGAATTGTATTTCAGTTGTCAGACTTATAATTCTGTGGCATTAATTCCATGATCATCAAAAACATCATCATTATGACAAGTGGTGAACTCTTCCTCCATTTGCATAAAATTGTTAATTTTCTTATCATCTTGAAACACTTACCAATGTCGAAGGTTATCTCGAACAGTTGGGAGATTCTTAATATTAATTTCATATTTCCTGTCGGGATGTATCAGAATTATAAACATGCTTGCTGCAGTAGCAAGAGAATCAGCAATATAATTATGGTTTCTAGGAATCACAGATAAAGTATATTTAGAAAACGTTTTGAGAATATATAAGACAGCATTGTGATAGGCTCACATCCTTGAATTTTTGGCCCGGTATTCCCCTTTTACCTATTTGATAATAAACTCGGATTTGCCATAAACTGAAATCTTTTGAGCCCCTAACTGCTTAAGCATCTTAAGCCCAAAAATCAAAGCTTTGTATTTGGCTTCATTATTTGAACAATTAAAATAAAGTTTATATGAACAACACCGAACATTAGGAGGAATATTTCCTTACTGGTTCATTGAGAAATGAATCCAAATTCATATTCCAGCTCATTATTTTCCCACTGCTCTGTCAAAATCCATAGTCCAGAGACTCTTTTCGTTATTCGAATGGATGATATTTTTTTTTTTTTGTGAATCCATTGTCTCAAAAGACTCTATTTCTTTCACTGATTCTATTGGCTTCTCAACTGATGAACTTGGCTGCAAATTAGTCTCTTTCTATTTCGTCTTTTCTGTATTGAAACTTCTCCAAAACTACATGAAATTTCTAGAATTTCCTCATTCTCTAGTAGCTGACCATCTACATCAACTGGATTATCATCATTAAACAAAAAAAGGACTCTAAATCAGTATGTACAGAGTGTATAGGGTGATTATTAGGTTTCTCTTTGCAGCTAATCATATATTTCATATTTTTTTCCTAGTACAATTTTCTGAGTTTACCGAACACCGGTATAGTAGCATAAGATAAATCTAACTGCAAAGTACCTTTCAGCTTTTCTCCCCATGATCGCAAGAGAAACATCTCGTACCTTGGAGGAATATCATCTAAAACCACATCCATCAAGACATTCTTTTGGGGAATCTGGTCAAGAGACACTACCTTGTCTTTAATGAGACCGAGACACCTCACTCTACCAGAATCAAAGGAATAGAGGTTATGATATGGGCAAGTAATGTCTAATCCAAATTTTTCCATTATGGCTTTCGGCATGTGATTGTGAGATGATCCGGAGTCTAACATGGCATTGTGAAGGATGAAATCATGAACTCTAAGACTAAGGTAGAATGGTGGGACTTCACTATCAAGTAAGTTTCCATCTACGGTTGGGCCAAACAACAACTCAGGGTGATCATCACTAACATTAACCATATCATATGTTTGGTCTACTTTGAGCATCTTCGCTACATGAAACTTATATAGATCATTCTTTACAAGTTCAGTTAAAGGAATTGAAACTTTCAACTTGGAAATTTCATTCTCTAAACTAAACATATTGGGATATTTATCTACCTCTTTGGAAGTGGAATCCTTCCTTTCGTATTGTTCTTTTGCAGGAACCTCCTTTATCTAACCTGTAGTTTATGTTTCCTTATATTTCTTTGTATTACAGGTTGATGCCTCATTTTTCTTCTTATGGTTAGTAGCAGCAGGCTCCTTGTCTTTTTGTTGATTTGTAGAGGTCATTTTTTGGGGCTGAGTATCCTTTGGAGAAGTTGGTCTCTTCTGATTTAAAGTGATCGGCATGTTTCTGTTCCTAAAAGTATATTGCCTTTGCATAGGGCTAAGATAATTTTGGAAACCTCTCTAATAATATTTCGCCTCTGCTGCTATCGTATCATCATTTGAAGGGAAAAACTTCTGATCATCGAATTGATCAACCTCAAGTCCTTGAGTGTATTCTTCATCTTCGGTTAAGGAAATAGGTTTCCCATAATTATCGAAAAGATCATTCTCTTCAAGAATATCACCTTCTTACTCAACTTCCTGAGCATATTTTTGCTGAAGTGGTGTTCTAATTTGTTGTTGTGCTTGTTGATCCTAACCTCTTTTCTCTCTTTGCTTGATTCTGAGCTGAGGTTGTTGTTGTTATTTTCCTTGGAAAATAGGATTCCAGATCTGATTTTCTACTTTCCTATCTGATATTTTCATCCAATCCATCATTTTCACCATAGTTCTAATTAAAGAGTCAAGCTTACCATCTGAAGAATTAGATGGCTCCTATTTAATTGTTACCCTTCTTTCTGTCTTCATTTGTTATTTATTAATCATCAAATTTTCTTCCACACTCACTGCATTTCTATGAATTTCTTCAATAGTTGTAGGAATTATTCCCCTTAGCTTATAAGCCATGTCGGGATCGAAGGCATTCGGATAGTGTAGAAAAGCCAAGCCAGGAGCAGGCTTGATGTCATTTGGAATTGAATTATAGATCTTGTTGAAGCGGGTAGTGAAATCTTGCACGGACTCACTGGGATGTCTTCTCAAGGCATCATATTCAGCAAGAATCTGAAGTGGATTCTTATTTTCTTCCCATTTGGATAAAAGAAAATCATTAAAATTTTGTGGAATTTCAACTAAATTTGGATTTAGACTACGAAATCAAGTCTTCACATCTCCTGAAAAACTTTGGCAAAATTACCCTCATTTTTGCATCATCATTATCAATCTCTTCAAGATCGATGAAATTAATGATCTTCACCATATGTTGTAGGGTTGTAACCTTTGTTGTCCCATCAAACAGGCGGAGCATTTGACCATACCATTGAGGTCAAGCAGTGAGTTGAGCAAGTAGAATTAAAGGGCCAAATCTCACCATGAATGTTGCAGATGGTGGTGCAGGAGTAACAATAGGAGGTGTTGTTTGAGGAGGTGTTTTTGGAGGAAGTGATGAATAAGGTGTGGAAGATGTTTCATTATTTGAATGAGATGATGAAGGTAAGGATGAGGCAGAAAACAAGCTTTCTTGCTTATACTAAATATAGGATTTCTCAGAGGTGTACTGCAAGTTATTGGCTAATTTTTGAAGCTTGTGGAATTGTGACCAAACCTTCCTATCAGTTTCAAATATAGACTCTAAATATAGTGGAATAAAATTAATTTTGATAGGATCATATACTATTTCTAAAAGTGAAGTTTCAAATATAGTTTTGAACAATGAAAGTTCAAACTTGATGTCGAAAGGTAAATCTTCTAGAGTGGTAAAATCAGCAGGAAGTGAACTAGCTAAAAATCATGAAATATTGAAGCTTTGTGTCGTGCCCTAGCCGTCACTAATCCAAACACGTTGCAGCCTACGCCTCACAGCACTCATGGCTACCCCAGAGCCAAATCCAGGGCCACCTTCACCTTCTACTGCTACTGCAAATTCGATCGGATCACAGCCAAATGATTCTTCAACTACCTTTGCCTCTCTAATTAATTCCTTGGGACCCCAACGAACCAAGCCAGCTGCCACAAAATTTGTAAAAAAATTGGAATCCCTACCAAAAATATCTTTACCTCCATCTGTGGCAAGGAAAGTCGCGATCTCTCCTGCAGAAAAAGGACTAGTGGGTCAATTCATAAGACTGTGGCCCTCCCCCAAAATAGTGCAGAAATGGGTGGAGAGGAACTGGGTCCAATTTACACAAGGAAAAATCTCCATACGATTCTGTGGCAGAGGATAATAAACATTTCACTTCGAGATCTCATTTTTCAAAGTGGTCCTTACTTCATGGACACAAGGGGCCTATACCTTAACCGATAGACCTCAGACTTTGATCTAGAACTGGATGTCCCCAATGATGTAACAGTATGGGTTATATTGTCGCACCTCGCTCTCCACTACTGGAGCGATGATTTGGTTCATGCAATAGGAAATGGAGTGGGAAAATACATTGACAAAATTGAACCCAAATACAGCATGCAAGCATGTGCAAGAATCTACGTTGAGGTGGATCTAGGAAAGGGCCTCCCGTAAGCTATCAAGATCAAGGTGGACAATTGGATCCACATTCAACAGCTGGACTACAAGAAAATCCCCTTCAAATGCAAGGTATTTCATGAATACGGTCATTTCACCAATAGATGTAGTAAAAGAGAGAAACCTGAAAAAAAATTCAGAAGAAACCTCAAATCCAAAATGGGAACAAGTAACAAAGAAGAAGATAGCCTCAAAACCCCTTTTAGCTCCTCACCCTCCTCCACCGCCTGGATCTCCTCCCCCTTCTCAAACAACCTCCCCCCTCCTAACCTCCCTTTTGGGGAAAAACCCTTTTGACGTCCTCTCATCTGCCCTCATTCCATCAGATCTGTTCTCCACCTCCTCCCCTAAACCCTTTCCCCTCACATATCCCTCCCCTTCCTCTCTAGGATCCCCCCATCAGGCAGACAAACCACTCCCTCAAATCTTGGAACAAATCCTTACAAGAAACAAAACTAAAGAAACCCCTCAAAACACCGAGAACACTAAGAAAGTTGGAAGGAGATCAAACAAAGAAATTAGGGATGAAGAAGCAGCCAAAGACATCTCATTGGGAACATAACAGGGGCTGGAGAATTTTCTAGAAAAAGGATCAAAGAACAAAGAAAAAGTGCAGCAAGCAAATAAAGGGAAGGGTCCTACAGTCACCCATAATAGTAAATAATGATAGTTGTCTCTTGGAATTGTAGAGGGTTGGGTCACCCCTCCAAAATCAAATTTTTAAAAGACCTGATCAAAAGTGAAAAACCTGACATCCTCTTAATTCAAGAGACAAAACTCAGCAATCAAGAAGTTGACACGATCATAGAAAAATCTAGAATCTATGAAGGACAGGAAATATCTGCCCCCAATCACTACAAAGACAAGGAAAATTGCTGGAAAACTTTAAAATACAGCATTGGGGATGACCATGAAGATAACCTCATTGTTGGGGGAGATATAAATCTCATCCTCAAAGCAAAAGAAAAAAGAGGAGGGAACTTCTTGCCGGATCCAAGCAGAGAAAATTTAGAAGAAATAATGGAGCAATGCAACCTTCTTGACATTCCCCCAAAAAATGGGAAATATACCTGGGATAATAGAAGAATAGGTAAGGCAAACATTAAGGAAAGGATAGATCGGATGCTCATCCAAGATAAGATGATAGTCAATTATAGAAGAGTAGCCTCTAGAATTATCCCTTCAGCAGTATCTGATCATAAACCAATTCTAATGGAGCTTGGCATGGATGAAAATTACGGACCATTGCCTTTTAGATATAATCAGCTCTGGGGCAGAAATGAAGAAGGACAAAAATAAGTGGAAAATGTATGGAATAAAAACATCAGTGGATCACCAACTTTCATATGGGAAACAAAAATAAAAGCAACAAAAGTAAGCCTAAAATATTGGGCAAAAAACAAATATAAGGAACCCCACAAAGAGAAAGAGGATCTAAGAAATGAGCTAAAAACAATTCAAGAGGAGCTAGAAAGCAGTGACAGCACCATAGAGAAACAACCAAGAGAAAAATAAGTGCAATGGAAAATCTACAAAAACAACAAACAGGAAGAAGAAACATGGAGGCTCAAGTCCAGACAAATATGGATGCAAGCTGGAGACAAGAACACCTCCTTCTTCTACAATTCCACAAAAACAAGAATGATAAAGAAAAATATTAGAAAAATTACAGGAGGAGAGGGACAAGAGTTAAAAGGAAAAGAAGAAATAAAAAACGAGGCCTTCAACCACTTCAAAAATCTCCTCACAGCTCCAGATAGCCATGCAAGCCCTGAAGAGTTTTTGAGACATATCCCAATCATTATTGACAACAGCAACAATATCTCTCTCGCTAAGGAACTGGTGGAAGAATAAGTAAAGGCAGTTGTATGGGCTCTATAACCGGACAAGGCCCCAAGTCTGAATGGTTTTCCCATAGCCTTCTATCAAACCTTTTGGCATCTCATCAAAAAGGACCTATTGAAAATGATAAGATATGTAATGAGAAAAAGGAATATTGGAGGCTTCACCAACTCAACCTTTTTGGTCTTAAAACCCAAAGATCGTCGGCCATCTTCTCTCAATCACTTCAGGCCCATATCCCTCTATAAAAATGCATACAAAATAATCTCCAAAACCATAGTTGGAAGGTTGAAACCCCTTCTCCCCTCCCTAATTACTGAAAACCAAGGGGGTTTTGTCCCTAATAGGCAGATCGTGGACAAAATCATCCTAGTCCAAGAAGCCATCCACACTAGCCTCACCAATAATGAAAAAGGCTTCATCCTAAAAATGGACATGACAAATGCCTTTGACAGAGTTAATCTTTCCTTTCTTGCAGCTGTTCTAAAAATTTGTGGCTTCTCAGATGAATTTGTGGAATTAACACAAGCTTGTATAGTGGGCCCTTGCATAGCTCCTTTTGTAAACGACAGGCCTTGTAAATTCTTCCAAAGCTTAAGGGGACTAAGACAGGGCTGCCCCCTATCTCCTTTCCTCTAAATCATAATGGCAGACTCTCTCAATAGAAATTTGGAACACTACAGAAGAAATTCCACCCTAACAGGCCTCTCTATCAGAAGTGGAACCAAAATAATAAATCATTCTCTATTCATCGATGATACTCTTCTCCTAGGTGGAGCCTCATGCATCATGGCAAGAAGATTCAAAGCTATCTTGGACAGCTTCATGGAGGTCTCTGGAGGCATGGTTAACAATGGAAAAATTTGTTTATACAGCTGGAACACTCCCATAAGGACTCTATAGAAAATGTCACAAATTCTGAATATTCCCTTCCAAAACAGCTGGGACCATTTTCAATACCTGGGGCTGCCTATAAGTAAGAAAAACATGAAGAATGAAATATGGAGTAAGTTTGCAAAAAAAATGAAATTGAAAATCTATGCCTAGGGAATGCTTTGTTTAAACCAAGCTAGTATAATTATGCTCATAAATTCCATATTGGCAGCTCTACCTTTATACCAATTTGCTCTCATTTCAGCCCCTGCAAGCATCCACAAACAAATAGAATTAATAATCAGAAGCTTCCTCTGGCAGGGAGGGAAAAGGGAAAGGAAAAATTCAGTCTGATAAATTGGAAACAAGTGATAGCCTCATACAAAAATGGGAGTCTCTCCATAAAACTCCCAGGACTAATGAACACAGCACTGGAGAGAAAAATAACTTGGAGATTCCTAGCAGGGGAAAAATCATGGTGGAAAGCTTCCCTTGAGGCTAAATATCTCAATGGGCCAAGAACCTTGATTCTGGACAAGACCCCTCCGACAAGGCCATGCACCCAGATATGGAAAGCAATCTCTAATGCAACTCAACTTATCAAAGAATATATCACAATGAGACCGGGTAATGGGGAACAGATAAACATTTGGAAAGACAGCATAATGGGACATCTCCCTTTGGGAAATAACCCAAGTTTGAAATAATTAAAATAATGGATGACGAGGGAAGGTCTTCACAAGTTGAAAGACATTTCCAACTAGGAGATGGATCGAGACTAGAAGCAATGGGCCAATCCCAACCTTCCATGTGACGTTATAGGCCAATGGAACCAATTGACAACTCTCTTGGCAGGAGCAACCTCGATAGAAAAAAATACGAAGGATGTCTACATATGGGAACCAGCAGGAGGAGATTATACTGTCAGAACAAGATACCAAAAACTACATGAGAATCAAAATCAACAAGATTGGAAATATTGGAGATCAGCATGGAAGGTTGAATCCCTCCCCAAAATAAAAATCTTCCTGTGGACTTTACTTCACAACAAATATCTAACTGCAAAGAATCTAAAGAGGAGAGGAATATGTGGCCCGTATCAATGTCCACTATGCAAAAAGAAGAAAGAAACAATCCAACATTTATTTCTGGAGTGCTCATTCTCAAGAAAATGTTGGGAGGCAATGGTGACACCCATAGCAGCAAATATGAACTATAACCTCCCCATAAATCATTTTATTAGCAGGTGTAAGAGCAGTTACCCACACTCTTTCAAAAACAAAAAAACAGTGCAGCGCCTATGCAACAGCCTTCCCTCATTTCTTTGCTGGAAATTATGGCTAGCAAGAAATGGAATAATTTTCAAAGACAAAGCCCTAACAGTAAGCACGATCGCATCAAAAACATGGGGATTGATGGTGGAGTTCCTCATAGCAAAAGGGATCAAAGGAATCAATCTGAGCCAACTCCAAGAAGAAGAAAGGAGTTGGATCAGTTTGCAGGCAGCAAGATCAAACAGGCCTCTCAAATAAAAAATACAAAGATGCATCAGAATTGGAAAATTAGGAAAACTGAAGAAGAATTCCAAGCCTGGGTAAATACTCTAAATAGAGTATGTCTTTTCTTTGATGGAGCATCAAAAAAGAACCCAGGAAAAGCAGGTACTGGAGGAACAATAATTCTACAACATAACTCCACTCAGATGCTTTACAACTGGGGACTAGGCCAGATGACGAGCAACAAAGCAGAGGCCTATGCGCTTCTGTTAGGTATCAAAATTCTAAAAGAAAAAAATATCAAAGATGCTATCATTTTTGGAGACTCAGCTATCATTATCAAGGCAATGGTAAGCAATTCCCTCCAAAAAAATGTAGGCCTAAATCAAATTCTGAGCAGATCACAAAAAATATCAAATCATATTGGCCACATTGAGTATATCACATTCTGAGGAAGAATAATAAGCAGGCAGATGAGCAAGCAAATAAAGGAGTCCAACGAATTGTTGGACAAGAACAAATTTGTGAAACCATAACACAAATTTCTATCCCATGACTTCCCCTCCCTCGTCTATGATGGATAACAATCAAATCAGTTCAAATCAGAAATCCAATGATAACACCAAAATCCATCTTGATCCAATAACCCAGCACTCTGTAAAATTTGAAATAATTCCCAATCTTTGCAATATTCCCAAAATATCTGAGAATAGTACTTCAATATCTCATGGCATGTTGCCTCTCGTGAACTCCCAACATCCCTCCTCCCACCTGTGCAATTATAAAATTTGATTTACTCATCCAGCACTTTCACCGTCCTTCTCGCTTTGGTATCTGTATGAGACCCTTTCTTTCAAAGATGCATTTTCCCCTGTAAGTTCTCGGCTTTTCCTAAGTTGTTGATGGCCCACTTATCCACGCAACACTCCCCTTATCTCTCCAATCCACCTTATCTATGTTTTAATCTCTTCTTTTAACTACAAATCACTACCAGCATGCTTTCTACCTTCCATGCTTTGCTCCATTGAGAATTGGCCTCTCCCTTCCTCGCTGGCAGCAACACATTTGGATCTTTGCTCACAATTCCACAAGACTAAAAACAGCAAGGAGATAGTAAAAAACACAAAGGGTACTACAGGAAGAATAAGAGTTTTGCATCAGAGAGAAACACCAGTGGTATAGGAAGCATACATAGTGCTCAGCATCAACAACAAAAAGCCACAGATGGATCCTCTGGAGAACATATCACACCCTTGTGCATTCTGTAAATCTCATTGAATTTTAATATAAAATATCAATAACTAGATCCAGCAAGATAAAGAAAAATCCAAAGCAGAGATGGCTTATATGAGATCATAATGGAAGACGTGTGATGAAGAAATAAGAACAATAAAGAATAGTTGCAGCCATTTGAAGGAATCACTGAACTTCATTAAAGAAGTAATGAGAAAAAATTCGAAGCAAGGCTCCACATCAATGGACCAGGGGAGCAGGCACTGAGGAAGTGAGAATACTATCAACAAATATCTCATCAAAATTTATGGTCACTCATGGATGTTGTTCTATATTGCAGTAGTTAACATAGTTTATTACGAAAGTCAAGTGTATTTTGTTATTATTTCATTTTGTCAAATAGTACAGTTCCAATGTAACAATGTCCAGCTCTAAAAGAAGGATAGAAAAATGTAACTCAAGTAGCACATCTCATGAAATAGCCCCCAAGTAGATCTCCTACATCAAACTTGGGGAATTTTGTAATGGAGAAGTACCTCTCCTCACTTTCTTTTTAGAAATATAATACAATTGATCTTGTTCAAAAAAAAAATCAGCATAAAGTGAAATAGATCTTACCAGTGATGGTGAACATGAGTCAACTTGTTGGAGTTGTGATCTTTTATTCTTTATAATCCTCTCTGGGTCTTCAACCGGAAATGGTGGATTAGGATCAGGATTTGATCTTGTGAACTTCCTCTTAGGAGACAATTCTAAAAATTTCACTTTGGCTCTCCAAATTCGAATCAGCCTTCTTGAAAACTAGGTCATGTCACCCACTGGCCTCGATCTCAATGAATTTGTTGTAAAATCCCAAGGAATATGTTATCTTTCGTTCCCCGTCAATGGCGCCAAAAATGTTATCCTCCACAATGTCCCAAGGCTAAGAAAGGAAACCAACGAAGGTAACCTTGAACCACTTAGTATTTGGTAGCTAGCCCTACCAAATCATAGAGAGCTATCTTTGTGATATTGTATCCAAAATATGACTGAAGAAGGGTAAATATATTAGGCTAGTTCTGAGCTCTAAGGTTTTAAAAATTTATGGGTTTTGCTGGATCAGGATGAGAGGCCAAGGAAACTAGGTCAGATCTAAAATATTTCAGTTGCAAGGATACAAAGGGGCATGGTAGGTATGTTCAGTGGCACTTTAAGGCTATCAATTGTAGTGTAGGGTGGAAAATAAAAGGTTCAAAATGAGCATGAAAATCATGAGTTCATTTATCAAAAGATGAACAACAAAAAAATGAAATTCCTACCAAAACAGAGCATAAGCTTAAAGAATTTTGTTTAACATGCTATAGGAAGATCACTGAAAGAATATATATGGAAATAAGATGAACTAATCATTCATAAAATTGAATTATAGAAGAAAGACACTGCCACAAAATCATACCACATGAATCCCTATATAATAGCTGCAACTCACCTTGTATTTCTACAAATATCAATTGTACACAAAGATTCAAGCCCTCTACTCTCTGATGTCCAACCTTTAATCTAACTAAAAAATAGATACATATAGACAAAAACCATCTTCCCCTCTCTCAGGGGTCGAATCCCTCAATATAGGAACAGTTTACACAAATTTCTCCCACCAAACCTAAGACTAGGGAGGTTAAAACAAACTCTCCTTTTGGCCTTTAACTAACCTACCCATCATTAATGATCCTCATAATTAAATATAAATAGCATTTAAAAGCTTAATTACATTCATATACATCATTTCAACTCAAAATAGGAGAATTTAAATCATGAGAAACCAAATTTGACTGAAGAAACTCGAAAATTTGACCTCGAGGGAAAAGTGCAGCACCATCTTGCAGGGCACTTTTGACTGCCTTCCTATGCTCCAAATTTGGATCTGAAGGTACCATTGGAAATCTTAGGATTTATAGTTTTCCATAGATTCCTTAAGAAATAAAAATGGCCTCTCCAAGACTGATAAAAATTCATTCTCCCTAGGTCACTCCAAAAGCACAGTGCCTAAGTGAAAAAGGTGGCAGAAAGTGGTTTTTTAGCATGTCTTTTGCACTTTCCTCCCAACCAAAATGATGACATGGCACAAAAAGTAGATAGATAAGATATTTAATTCATAATATATCCATTTTTTTATATTTTAGGTGATTTTTACCTCTGAGGGAAAAGCGCAGCACCAAGGCATTGCACTTTTGGTTGTCTACAATTTCCTGTTTTAGCCAAAAAACACCAAAATTTCGAAATTTTCCAAAATTTGTCCAAACTTGCTGCTTGAATTTAGAAGATGATTTTTTAGGAAATGAGAGAGGCCTTAGCCAAAAAATCAATTTTTTCCTTCTTCTCTTTCCTAATTAGGGTTTGTCTCAATTTCTTCTTCAAATGCTTGATTCTGATTTGAGAGATCATGTTCCTTGTGCAATAGTGCATGGACATGTGCCTCTAAAGCTTATTGTTCCTGTTAGCCTTCTAAGGTAGCTTCTCTAAGTGACAATTGACCTCTTCAAGCCAAAATTCCTTATCTTGCTCAATTTCTGCTGCAATCAAATCATCAAAGTCCTCTTGACCTAGTGGTGGAGATGGTTCAGTTTCTTGCTCTTGCTGCCTCTTGAAACATCATTTTCTTGGCCTCCTTGGTTTGACTTTCTCTTCCTGATCCTCAAGCTCATCAATATAAACCACTGATTTACCTTTGCCACCATCCTTCTCTAAATATGCCTTGGGCTTACTAAGCAAAATTTGTTTGAATTGGAGCTGCATATTCTCCTATTTAAGAAATGTGATAATGAAGTTTGCCTTGGATAATTTTTTAATTAGCTCTCTAATCTTAGCTTCCTTCTCTTTGATTATCTTCTATGATGATTTTTCCTCCTCATGAATATCTATGTGTGCCATGTCAGTGTCAAAATGTACCTATTCATCCTCTTGCAATGGTGCTTCTTGTTGATGCGTTGATGTCTCTTTTTCCACTGATGTAGGTTGATCCCTTTCCACACTTCCAAGAGAAAAAATCAGCCTATTTCCTCTAGTATAGGTTTTATTCACCTTAAACCTAGGTTTTCTTGTTGCAGGTTTTCTTGTGGAACCCACCTCTTGCTGTCTTGGTGAAGTCAATGGTGTAGACTGACTACTTAATGGAATTGGAGTAGGAAAAAGCGAAGTTGAATGCATGAATCCATCCCAAGACAAGTTGACATGTGCAAGCTGATGGAAAACAATGATTTTCACCAAGCCATGATGGAACAATATAGCATGATGATATTTTCCTTTACTATGTGCTTTCTCTTCCATTTTTTCCATGCTTCTGCAGAGATAGTGAGATAGGTTAAGATCCTTAACACCGATGAAATGCATCTGTAATCTAACATGGTACTGATATATCCTTGAAAACCTATCGTCACATGTGAAATATTTTATTATAATCTTCATGAGATGGGGATACTTTTCAAGCATGTGTCTGAAAGGAAAAATGTGCTTTGGAGCAGCTTTGTATGGAGGCTTCAAAAACATCTTGTAATTTTCAATATCTAGGTCTCTCCTTTTGAATCAAAGATCTCCATGATTTGGGATCCCAGTGGCTATGGAAATGGCCTCTGCTGAAATAATAAACACAACCCCTACAATGGTTACGATATCCCTCCTTGGACTAGTAGCAAAAGTGCTAGTAATTTTATCACTAAAACCAAGTTCTTCAATCATTTGGCAAAAAGCAAGGCAACCTGCATCTTGGAATGACTTCTTGAGAAATGGTGAAGCCATGATATCCTGTACTCTGGTATGTTCATATCTATTGATCTGACCTCCCTTATGCCTCCTTTTCTTAGTGGTCTCTGAATCCATGTGAAACCCTAGCTCACTAGGAAGGGAAATTAGGGTTTTAGAGTAGGAAAAAAGGGGATTTTGGGAAGTTTTAGGAATGGAGGGAGATGATGGGATTTGAGGGTGTATAAATTCTTTGGAAATTTATGGGGGTAGGTATATATGTTGGGGAGTGCAGGGAGGTGTAATTTCAGGAAATGAGTGAGGGGAAGGGGTGCAAAAGGGAAAAACACAGTCCTAGCCTAGGAAAGTGTGGTGTAGGCTAGGGTTTGTAGGGAAATGATGAAAATGAGGGAAAAATATGACGGGAAGTGTCAAGGATGGTATATGAATATGGGGGAGTTTATATGAGCATAAATTTCAGAGTTTTTCTCTGCAAACAGACCAAAGACACTTAGTTGACCAAAAACATAGCAAACCCTAGGACAGCGTGATTTATGAGCCTTCAAGTATGCAATGAAGTTAAATAGAGGTAGATGAGGGACCCACTTACTTTATTTGAGGAGCTGAAACATGTACTTGATGAAGAAAATACTGGAGAAGATATATTTTTCTTCCAGAAGAAAAACGCAGCAAAATTTAGAAAAGCACAGCGCAACAAAATTTAGAAAAGTACAGCGCAACAAAATTTAGAAAAGCACAGTGCAACAAGAGAAAAGCGTAGCGCAGCAAGGAAATTTAGCTTTCTGAGGAAAAAAACTTATTTTCAGAGGCTGGAAAACTCCTTTCTAATATAATGATGTCTTATGAGGGTGAAATGAGAAAATGAAATGCCTTTTTGGTCTTTTAAATGGCTGAAAATTGATTTTTCTCTTTGGTGGTGATGTGGCCCCACCTTTTCTTTTCACCAATTGACTTGATTTCTTTTGTACTACACCTTTGAAACCTCATTATATATATTTAAATATTAATAGAGATCCAAATTAACTTTAGAAATCATTATTGGACACTTTTCCCTATCACTACTCCTTTCAATGGTGACTTTGATTGATGACATAACCTATTTTCATGATTTTGAAAATATGACCTAATGATGACACTACATGGAAAGATAAGCTATATTATGACCAAGATGACCAAGACACTCTTCCAAAAAGTAATGACCTAACCATTATAATGTTTATTGACCATGAGAATGAAAGGAGTAGTAATGACCTAGGTAGACTACCCAATGATCAAATTTGTATTTGAAGACTCCTTGAAACTATAAAAATTTACTGTAGGACCCTATCAACCATATAAAAGAGCATAATTTGATCACTGGTGACTGACAGGACTAATAGACACTAACACAAATTCACTGACTACACACCTTGAATAAAGTGTTGTTGTTACTTCTAACTCCTTATTACATTGATCAATAAGTATTTGAAGCTTCTGTAAGGTGCCATCATCATGCATCAAATGTAAAAAACTCTTCAAAAATGCTTTAATCGGACCGTCCCCTATCTCAAGACTCTTAACAGTAATTTTTTTGTAGACTCTTGGCATCTCATACAATAAGATATCTTCTATAATGTCCCACTCTAACACAACTAGTTCTCTGTGAACCTCCTTGTATGTAGTCTTCTCCTTCTAAGGATATAATTTTGTGTATAAATTATACAACAAGCATGTATATCTTGGATTCACCCAATCTAACAATGTACTAAATTTAAATACTGAATCGCTGCTACAAATCTTTTGCAGAATTAAAAACACAATCTCTAATCACATGAACATGAAGAAAGATCAATCACACACAACACAAATAATTTCTCGGGGAAAGCTTACAGCTAAAAAGCCCACTATCTTCTATTGTATATTAAGCATGGATCATGTAAAAATTACATACAAAACTCTTCTCACAAGAGCCCTCATTACGTCAGCTAATTGTCTCACACAATCATATGCAAAACTGACCAACACATAGCCAATTCTCAACCTCCAGATAGCCTGTCTTTCTTGTGTAATCCCTAATGGTAAAGATCCCTAAAATATAGGAATTATTGTCTGCCTTGACTGTGCAAGTATCATGGGCACTCCAATGGGTGTTTTTCTGCATGTGTGTAAGAAGCTAATCCTACAACTGATAGTCAACCTCCCTTTCACCTAGAACTCAACTAGGTCTCCCCTAGATCTGACATGCTTTCAGATAATAATAGTAAATCCTCAGTTGCATGTGAGATCACTAATTGTGAATTAATTAATATTTAATTCACTAGATCTCTCACTAGTGTATCTTCAGTTACAACTAGCACAACTGAATTTAACTCACATAACTGATTTAAACTATTTACAACTTGCACCAACTCATGCACCATTGCACTTCGAACTCTCTTACAACTAGAATTACTTTGCATGTCCCACCAACCAACCTCTAACTCCAAATCCACTAGCTAACGGAATTTATCACTTTTAGTTAACTCATTCAAGTCCACATTGAGAGTATATTACAGTTTAATGTCCATCTAAATTAAGGGATAATAAAAATATACATGCACCCAAAAATAGCACAGTGGGTCCCACCCTAGTCTGGGTGCTTAATGCAACCAGTTGCTTAATGTACTAGGCATGGGTGTTGAATCTTCTCATTGAATCTCAACATTTTGGTGGAGGATCTACAATTTTCATCACCCACTGCTGATTGGTGTTCGTGTCTTTGGCAGCGTCCATCTAAGTCTTGGTACCTCCGTGACTAACAACATTCACATGTGACATATCTTGGTGTGACTTTTCAGTAACCTTTTGAATATTATACCCCTTCTTATTTTAAATTTTTGTAAGCATTTGAGGAAATCCTTTGTTGCATGATCCATAAATCTGAATATGGTACACATTGAACAAGGATTGGTACAATATCTATCAAGATGTCCTCGATTCCCACAATTATAATAGATGAGAAATCCACTTCCTCATCCAAATTCTCCCCATACTCATCTTGGCCCTCCAGGGCCTTTTCCCATCATACCTTGACCTCTACCCATTTGATTATACTTGCTTGAATGATTATAGTTTTTTTCCATTTCTTTTTGTTCCTCTTGCACCCTGTAGGATTCCATGGTGTGATCTCTTATCAATACTAAATATCTACAATGATGAATGGCATGACCCACAAACTTACAAAAATCATAGAATAGGGTCCTTTCATAGGTCTCATATTTTTACATCATATGAAAATTCGAGGTTGAATGTCACCACACTCTACATATTTCACACCATAATGCTTGGTTGAAAATAAAACTGATTTGAAAATAAAGTGCTCGAGATTAGATTAAGGAGGTGAATTTATCTCAAATTAATTTTAAAATTTTTGTGAGATTCATGGAATAAAGAGACAGTTTTCAACTACAAGATATTTACAACAGAATGAAGTGGTAGAAAAGAAGAAATTAACCATGCAAACATGACTACAATTATGTTGATTGAAGCAAATCTATTACATAGATTTTGGAGAGAAGAATTCTAAATTCTAAATATAGCGCAAATTAGAGTCAATAACAACAAAACACCTTATGAAATATGGAAGAGTATACCAATAATAGCAAAATATTTTAATGTTTTTGGGAGCAAGTGTTACATATTAAGAGTTGATGAGGAATTGGGAGATTTTGACTCTAGAAATGATGAAGGTTTATTTTTTGGTTATTGATTAAGAAGCAAGGCATATAAAAGTTACAATAAAGCATCACAAAAAAATTTAGAATATGAAAATGTAAAATTGGATGAAGCAAGGTCTCAAAAGGAGAATCATCAAACAAGCAAACTTCCAAAATATACAATTTGAAGGAAGAAGAAGAAGAATAAGACCAAGATAAAAAGACACCATTTATATTCATCAAAAAGAATCATTTATAAATTATGATTATAAGTGATAAATATATGGGAGTACATATGAGATGAAGATTAGAAAGTGGACCAAAATTTGCATGTATCTCCTTGCTAAATAAAATTGAACTTAAGAATTTTCTAGAAGCTAGTAAATAGAAGCATGGATTGATGCTATGGAAGAAGAGCATAATCAAACTCAGAAAAATGAGACCATGGAACTTGTTCGTATACCAAAAGGTAAAAATTTGATTGACACCGAGTGGGGTTTCAAAAAAAATTTGAATGAAGATGCTCAAGTAATAAGAAATAAATCAAGGTTAGTTTGCAAAGGCCATGCTTATGTTTAAGGTATTTATTTTAAAGAAACCTTTTCCCTAGTTGCAAGAGTAGATTATAAGAATGCTTTTTCCATTTGCATGTTTCAAGAACTTCAAATTCTAGAAAATGGATTTCAATTCAGGCTTTCTCAATGGAAATATCGAGGAATAAGTATACATTGAACAACAAGAAAGGTTATTATTATAAGAAAATAAATATCATGTGTCGAAATATAGGAAATAAATTTATGGGTTAAAACAAGCTCCCAAAGCTTAGTATTCAAGACTTGACAAATATTTACAACAAGAAGGATTCATAAAAGGAATTACTAATAGTAATATATATATATCAAGACAAAATAATAAAATTAGTTGATTTCCATCATTTATGTAAATGATATCATCTTTAGAGATAGTATGAACCAAATGTGTGAATAGTTTTACATGGAAATGCAAAATAAAATTTAGATGTCTATTATTGGTGAACCTTAATTATTTCTTGATTTAGAAATTTCTTAATACGAAAAAATATATTCATTTCACAAACGAAGTATGTTGAAATAAGGAATTATTGAGGGGGGGGGAATCAGTAATAGTGAGGTTCTTAAAATGTTTTCTGAATATGTCTTTAGTTTTGTCTGTTAAGTCCTCGTAATTTGGCAGATTGGAAATGACCAAATGAACAAGGGTAACATCAAACCAATATTGGAGTCCTAGGGCCTAGCCTTCCTAGACTCAAAGAGGGCTCTCTCTATGTTTGTGTAAATTATGTAACTTGTATGATTTTAGGGTTTTGATTTTAGGCTAGTTATAAGGTTTAGGGTTCGTTTGTTTGTTTGGTTGGTTGGGTAGGTTGTCAAGAAAAATAGATAGAGTGAGAGAGGTTTAAAACATTGGGCTATGGAGTCTGCAAAGGGTCTTGATAAGTGCAACAATAGGTCAAGGATATATCATAGGGTAAGTCTAACAAAGCCAAATGGATCTAAAAGCTTATCTGAGTGAAGTGAAACATTAAATTGTGAACATAGTAGGTGCAAAGGGAAGGTAAGAATCCTTTAACAAATAATTTAACAAGAATAGCCTTTAAAATCACTATGCATAAAGAAATAACCAAAGACAAGGCATACCAATAACTTCTTTGACCAAACCCTAGCAAGTAGACATCAAGACAACAATCCAGTGAACCATAGAAGGCAAGAAACTTGTAAGTCCTCTAGTGATTTCACCTTTAGGCAAAGAAAAAATCTAAGACAACATGTAGTAATAATCAAAGAGTAAGGAACTCCTAATTTCCTTAATCTAACTACAAAGAACTTCAAAAAAACCATTTAAGATGAGAAAAAGGTCAGGGCAAACCATAGACCTCTTTAACTAAACCCTAATTAGCAATACTTCAAAGAAAATATCTCAAAAAAAATGTTCAAGTTACATCAAATAGAAGGGCTAACCATAAACTACTTTGACATTGGCTCTATTAAATCATTCTTAAGATAAACAAGCATAAGTGGAACTAGAGAGCATTCAAGAATTCTCTAATCTGACCTAGCAGAGGAAAACATACAAGCAGTAGAGAGCAAACAGAGCTAAGGTGCCTCTAAACAACATTTCTTAGCCTAAAATTTCTATCCTACTACATGAGAAAGATGAAACAAAATGAGAACATAAGAAAACAAGCATTGGATTCGATAGAGCATAATTAAATATATAATAGATCTCATTTATGGCGGCCTTTAGTCGAGATTTCATTACTTCACCCTGGAAATATTGGCCATTTGACCTTGGCAGCGGTTAGGACTCGTTAGGACCCGGTAGGGGGCTCGACTAAAAGGAGAGGCCCGGTAGGCCCGATAGGGGCTCACTATTCATATGGTGAGGCCCGGAGGGACTCGACTAAGGTTACGAGGTCGAGGGACTCACTATTCCGATAGTGAGGACCCGGTAGGGGGCTCGACTAAAAGGCGCGTTAGGGACTCGGGCGAGGAGGTCGAGCTATATAGGAAATAAATCACCATTAACTATGTTCAGGAATCTTGCAAGTGAGCTTGCTCCATCATCATGCAAATCAAGACATTCACAAAGTCCAAAGCCAAATTTCTCCTCAATCTTCAAGTCTATGATATTTTTCTCAATAATCAACCAACATGTACAATGAGGCCTCAATGCAGTATTTAACTAGCAAAGAGGACCAAAACCCTAACTAGGGTTTCCAAAATGTCATAAATACATCATGAATGTTATTTTTTTCCAAAGAGACCATGCAAGGCCCAAGGCACAAAATATCTAACTTAGTAAATGCAAAATAACTTCAAACATAAATTTTGAACTAACTAGGAGTGATTTGCCTTAAGATTCCTCAAAAATATATTTTTTCAATAAATTTGTGTCTTTTGTTGACTTTTGTTGGAACAGGGTCTCCTGCGAGCTGTGAAACTGGTCCGATTTTGTATATTTTTTATTATCATTAGTTTAGTGCAGGGGTTTTGGGGTGGATCAAAGCCTCGAAAGCATTGTAATGGGTCAAAGGGTAAACCTGGGGTCCGAAAACCACAGTTTGCGGCACATAGGAAAATTTAGGCTAGATTTTTATAAATAGAGGAAAATTTTGAATCAGAAGGGAGGGAAATGAAGAGATATTGATGCGAATTGTGGTTTAGTAAATCTGTTTGGGTTTTTGGGAAAGGACTCCTGCTGGCTTTGTGCACAGAGATCCAGAGTCCTGCTATGTGTGGACCATGCTACTATGTGCACAAGCTGGGACGGGTATTGTAAGAGGGAATTGATGAATAAGAAAGGATGTTTGAGAGCTGAATCTATATGTATTGTTTATGTGAATCATTGGTAATTGTTGTATTATGCATATTCTATATTCAGCTGCGAAAGTTCTGTGTAAGTGTTTTTACTGCATCTAGATTTGTTTTGTTCTATTTTGTGCAATACTGAGCTACTATCTTAGAAGTATATGATTGTTGAGCACCATAGTATAATTGACCTGGCGCACATGGATGTGAAAAGAGACCTATAAGTCCTGCTCGGGAAGATCTGGACATCTCGAGGCAAGACACAACTCTGCTTGCCTTACCTATCCTTTCTCAGGGTGCAAAAACTTGGTTCCAGCACCCACTCATACTACTTCGGGTGAGACTTTGACTTGCGCAAGTAGGTCACTACTGAAAGGGCCAATAGTATAGGGGTTTGTTGGCAAACCTTGAACTCCGAACCTGGGTCAGGACCCCTTGAGCCAAAAAATGGTTCTGTTTCCGAGACCTGGAGCATTTTGAGGAAGGGATCGGGTAATGACAAGAGAGTACTAGAAGCCTGACAAAGAAGAAGAGCATGTGCGAGTGAATGAGCTCCATTCTGGGTGAAAGTACAACACGGAGCGGTAAGTACTATCGAACCAATCAAGAAGGGGATAAATTTGGCTATAGCTCACGGAAAGAAACATCTGCGCCAAGCCCGCCAGTTACAGCAACATCAGAACCACGTAAGAATACAACCTCACCCAAAACCCTACTAGGAGGAGACATGGTAGCGCACTTGAAATTACCTACCTTTAAAGGTGTGGAAGATGAGTACATGGACCGATTTTGGTTTGTTGTAGACTTGGTATGGATTGCACAAGGTGTGGTGAGTGATACTGTGAAAAGGGCGCAGCTGTCCCTGGCCTTCGAAGAGAGAGCACTGGACTGGTATATGCGATACATATCTCAAAACGGGAGCACATCCATTCAACATATTAAGGACGCCCTAAAACAGTAGTTCCGAAAACCTAAGTCCTACTCTTAGATCATAGTAGACGTGAAAGATTTCAAGCAAGGAAAAACTGAGTCTATATGGGAAACTGATCAGAGACTAAAAAAAGCGATCAGAGAGGGAGGATTTAAGTATGACGACAGACAGCATACTGCCATGAAACTAGAATTTGTGCCCAAAGAAGACACTTTGAGAGGAGTACAGCAAATTCAGGAGCAGCTCGGAGCTATGCACATGGAGATACAGAACCTATAGAAGGAACGAGGAAAAGGAGCTAGTGCAGACCTATGGTGCATACGATGTCAGACGTCTGGACATACAAAGGATCAGTGCAAACTACTAGTAGATTACATGCAGGCAAGAGTCCCTAGTCTACTTCCAGGTTCAAGCGGGTCTTCGTTATGGTGCGATGACTGCCAGGTAGCAGGACTACGCAATACAGCCCAATGCTCTAGACTAAGTATGGGAAAACTAAAGCAACAATGGTGTAGATTCTGCCAGTCAGGAGGACATGATGAGCAGAACTGTCGCACTTACAAGCTGGTGATAGATCGAGGAAGCTTGTATAGGGTACAATCAGACCATGTGTCACCTAGATCTCTCACGAGCTTTGGTGGCTCCCCAGCAAGGGGCAGGGGAGGTCGGGGGGGAAGCGAAGGACGAGGACGTGGGCAACTAATCTGTTATAACTACGGGGAGGTAGGAAACTTTGCAAGGGACTGCCCAAACCCTACCAGGAAATCCTGTAAATATTGCTGGTAGCTGGACCATGAGATTGAGGACTACCCAATCTTGATAACAAAAATTCTAGAGAAACAGCCAACACCAACGCAGAATGTACAAAGAGTTAAGGCCAAACTACGAGACAAAAATTCAAGTGCAACACGCAGGAGGATGGCCACAAAGGAGGATGCAGGGGGTCCTGTGAGCCAACATGCATCTGAAAACCAAGAAGGATTGGACCACGAACCAGGACAAGAAACAATCCACCAGGACAATACTAAGACAAGAAACTCTATTATGTGGACTATGCAGACACCTACACACCTAGGAGCGGATGACAAGGTGAGACCCTTCTTGAAGGCGTGTATAAAGATATTACACCATCCACGGGCCGAAGAAAACCTTCAGGCAGTAATAGATAGCTATGCAGGGTAGTCCCCACTATCTCCAGAAGTTTAGGACATACACAAGTTAGGCAGATGTAGAAAACGTACTGGTAGGGAGATGAGATTAACTGCCCAAATCAGTAATTATGAAATGGATCAGGTTGTCTTAGACTTGGGGTCAAATGAAAACGTGCTACCTAAGAAAACTTGGCAGCGAATGGGAGAACCCAAATTGGAGTGGTCCAATATCCAACTACGTATGGCCAACCAGCAGAAGGTTATACCTCTGGGAAGACTATCAAAACTCATGGTAGATATCGCTGGGGTCAGGGCCCAGGCTGATTTCGAAGTAATTCAGATTGTAGAAGATGCAGACCCATACCCTGTGCTCTTAGGACTCGACTGGGCCATAGATATGGGTGGTATCGTCAACCTCAAGAAAATAAGCATGCTATTTTAAAATAACGGAATAAGGGTGACAGCACCATTAGATCCTACGGAAGGAGAATGCTACACAGAGCCAGTACGCGGTAATAAAGAGGTAGATCACATTTACAAGTTGACCGCACGAAACAAGGATTGGATCAATCCCATGGCGGAGGGGGTACTCTGCTGGGAAGCAGATAGTGAATACTTCTCTGACTCTAATGAGGCGATAGGGAATTGGAAAAATTGGTTACATGATGTCTCAGCACCACGATGTCCTTGGGTCACGAGGGACCTCTGCTGCATTTCTTTAGAGGTAAGAGATCTAGCCCATTTTGATGAGTCTAGTAGCATCCAAGGATTCCTGAGAACACTGGAAGCTACGGTTCCAAGAGAACGATGGCTCTGGGCCCTTAATCTAGCTATGCGTGGGACACCTACGCGATGGTGGGACACCCACAAGGAAGCATTCTAGGAATGGGAGACATGTCGAGATATGTTGATCCTGTGGTTCGCACCCCCGGCTGACATACGCACCAAGATTTTCCTCAGACCTGGAGATCCCTGCATGCATCTTCTTACCTGGATGGACAAATAGTTCAATTGGACTACAAAAGAGTGGGTTCATCTATTTATTCATGCCTTGGGCCCTATCCCCGTCGCATGGTATTTAGATGTGAAGCTACATCAGCGCACCCGCCACTGGGAAATACTAAAAGATGACTTTACAGGAACGTTCGGACTAATTGGGGGGACGAAGGCACTCGAAAAATATCTACAAGACATCAATGCTTTTGTATTTAATGACTCACACCATCACGCCACACCAGAGGTCCTGACATGGGAAGCGCAGATGCAAGACATATTCAACTATCGGAGCTTGGTGGTAGAAGAAGAGGAAGACAATCCTCGGAATGTCTCTATCCTAGAATCTGAGGGAGAACGCACCGTCATTGGACCCCCGCTGCAGAATATTGATGTGACTCAACCTCTCAAGCTACGTGAAGTTAATAATGGGATGGAAGAACATCCTAAGCTGGCTAATATTGGGGACTATTGGGACGAAAGAACCGTCGGCAAAATTGTAGAGCTACTTACAAAATATCAGGACTTATTTCCGACAAAGTTTTCTGAGCTCAAAGGAATCATGAGGGACCTAGGCATTATGCACATCTCTCTGAAACCAGAGGCGCACCCCATAAAGAAGCAGCCTTACCGTCTGAACCCTAAATATAAGAAAAAGGTAAAATAAGAACTGGACAATATGCTTGCTGCAGGAATCATTGAACTGGTGGAACAGTCGGAATAGGTAAGCCCGATGGTTATCCAGGAGAAGAAAAAAAATGGGGAGATATGCATCTACATAGACCTACACAAGTTAAATGACGCCTGTGTCCATGACCCCTTCCCTACGCCCTTCTCAAACAAAATCCTTGATAGTGTGGGTGGGAAGGAACACTATTCATTCACCGATGGGTTCTCAGGGTACCATCAGATCTAAATTTCACCTAGAGGTCGTAGTAAGACTACATTCACAACAGAATATGGGTCCTTTCAGTATACAGTCATGCCCTTTGGTCTCAAGAACGCACCCGCTATCTTCTCAAGGGTAGTAGTTGTTGTATTCAAGGATTTTATCCATAAGTTCCTGGAGGTTTATTTTGATGAATGGATGGTATTTAGCTTGGTAAAGGATCATGTCTCTAACCTGTGATTAATGTTGGATGCATGCCGAAAGCACCAGATTTACTTGAATATCAACAAGTGTATCTTCTGCATGCCTTTCGGAATCCTGCTTGGGCACATAGTTTGTTGGCAAGGGCTGATGGTTGATCCTACGAAGGTAGCCATAATTATAAACCTTGTAGTCCCAACAACAAAGAAATAGTTGTGTTCTATTCTCGGACACATGGGCTATTGCAAGAAATTCATTTAGGGGTACACATTGATCATAGCACCCATGGAAAATTTTCTTAAAAAGGACGTTTCCTTTTTTTGGAATGATGAATGTCATAAGAGTTTTGAGCTACTCAAGGAGAGGATGATCTCTACACCCATACTAATATTTCCTGATTGGTCAAAGGAATTTCATGGACATGTGGATGCATCAGGCATTGCCTTGGTTGTTGTCCCAACTCAACCTGGAGAGGGAGATATTGATCACATGGTTGCCTTTGCGAGTCGGAAACTCTTGGGCGCAAAGCGCAACTACTCTACCTCCGAGCGAGAGGGACTGGCCATGGTATATGCATTACAGAAATATCGACACTATCTGTTGGGCAGACACTTTAAGATGTTCACCAATCATTCAGCTTTGAAATACCTTGTCAACAAGCCTGTGTTGGGGGGGAAGATTTTCCACTAGTTGTTGCTATTACAGGAATACGATTTTGAGATCATCGTCAAGCCCAGAAGGCTGAACGCAGGTCCAGATCATCTATCCCATATTGAGATGGGGGAAGAACCCACTAACTTGGAGGAAGGATTACCAGATGCACAACTATTCACCATTAAGGTTGTTGACACACACTTCACTGATATCATTCAGTTCCTAACTATAGGTGTAGTCCCCGCGGAATATTCGGTGCAGCAGAAGAAGGAGTTGGTTACTCAGGCGATGGAATTTACTAGCATTTCCGGCCAGTTATACAAGCTAGGCGCTGAAAAAATACTGCGCATTTACGTCCTGGAACATGAACGGTAGGCCATTTTGGTGGAGGCACACGAAGGCGTCACAGGAGGCCACTATGCAGGAAGAGCGACGGCCCAAAATATCTTGAGAGCTGGGTTATGGTGGCCCACCCTACATCAATATTCTCACACCTTTTTAAATCATGCGATACGTGTCAGCAGACAGGACGGCCCTCATGCATAGATGATATGCCATTGCAACCTCAAATGTCTTTGCAGGCCTTTAATAAATGGGCCATTGATTTTGTGGGACCCATCAATCCACCAGGCAAGAAGACAGGTGTGCACTACATTATTACTGCCACTGACTATGCCACTCGATGGGTTGAAGCACAAGCCGTGAAGAATTGTACTGCAAATACTGCTGCGCATTTCATATTTGAGTAGATCCTAACCAGGTTTGGTTGCCCAAAGATCCTAATGAGCGACAGAGGCACGCACTTCGTTAACGAAACGATACAAGCCCTGAATGAGGAATTTCGGATCCATCATGCAAAAATTACACCATACCATCCATAGGAAAATGGGGTGGTCCAGTCTTTCAACAAAATCCTAGAGCAGGAATTGACCAAGGTCTGCAATGCCGATCGTAGTGACTGGGATGTACGCATCCCCTCTGTTCTGTGGGCCTACTAGAAAACCTGCAAGAAGCTAACAGGAAGGACCCCCTTTCGGATGTTCTGCAGCAAGGAGGCCATTATGCCAATAGAATATGTTGTTCCTAGCCTATGTATCATAGAATTTACAAATATGGTAGAACCTGATATAATGGAGGAATTCCTTGCGCAGATTTTGGCATTGGAGGAAGATCGGTTTATTGCTAACTTTCATCAGCAGGTTTAGAAGGCTCACGATAAAGCCTGGCATGATCGACATATTTTCCAAAATACATTCGTAGCAGATGACTTATACCTCTTATATGATAGCCAATTTGTGAAACACCCAGGGAAATTCCGACAGCACTGGCTTGGCCCCTACACCATTAAGGAAATCACGAATGGTGGAGCAGTCCGACTAGCTACCCTGCGCAGTGACATGTTACCAGGCTATGTCAATGGTAGTCGGCTCAAGCCATATAGGGCTAAATGACTATATGACTAGAATAATTGGCTCAGGAAAGATTGGCCCACCTGGGATAGGATGCTGACGCACAAGTGGGATACGCATGCTGGTCATCAAATAGCTCCAAGGGTGATTGGCAGACCTGTGGCCACAGTGACTCGGGACGAGTCACAAGATTGTGTTGGAAGACTATTAGAACAGGGTCTCCTGCGAGTTACGAAACTGGTCCAATTTTTTATATTTTTTATTATCATCAGTTTAGCGCATGGGTTTTGGGGTGGGTCAAAGCCCTGAAAGCATTGTAATGGGTCAAAGGGTAAACCTAGGATCCGAAAACCATGGTTTGTGGCCCATAGGAAAGTTTAGGCTAGATTGTTATAAATAGAGGAACATTTTGAAACAAAAGGGAGGGAAATGAAGAGATATTGATGTGAATTGTGGTTTAGTAAATCTGTTTGGGTTTTTGGGAAAGGACTCCCGCTGGCTGTGTGCGCGGAGATCCAGAGTCCTGCTGTGTGCGGACCCTGCTGCTATGTGCACAGGCTGGGATGGGTATTGTAAGATGAAATTTATGAATTGATGAATAATAAAGGTTGTATCATTGGTAATTTATGTATTATGTGTATTCTGTATTCAGTTGTGAAAGTTCTGTGTAAGTGTTTTTATTGCATCTAGATCTGTTTTGTTCTGTTTTATGCAATACTGAGCTACTGTCTTAGAAGTATATGATTTTTGAGCACCATAGTATAATTGACCTAGTGCACGTGGATGTGAAAAGAGACTTATAAGTCCTACTCGGGAAGATCTGGACATCTCAAGGCAGGACGCAACTCTGCTTGCCTTACCTATCCTTTCTCAGGGTATGGAAACCTGGTTCTAGCACCCACTCATACTACTTCGGGTGAGACTTTGACCTGTGCAAGTAGGTCAATACCAAAAGAGCCAATAGTATAGGGGTTTGTTGGCAAAACTTGAACTTCGAACCTGGGTCAGGACCCCTCGAGCCAACAACTTTCCAGGCAAGGGCGCAGCGCCTGCACTAGAAAATTTTCCTATTTTGTGACCAAGATTTGAAGGCCCTCCAGGTGTCCAAATGACCTCCATGATAGCTCATTGGAAAGCTTGTCTAGTCTAGTTTCCAAATATTATTTTGGTTTTCCATTTTGTGTCAATTTTCCTGCCCAAAAACTCATTCTCCCAAGACTGCTCATGGCACAGTGCCAACTCTAAAAATAGGGTAGAAAGGTGGTTTTTTGGGTGTTTTTGGCACTTTTGGAGTACCAATTCTGCTCCAAATGAGCTAAAAAATTTTATGGATGATTTCCTTGGCATGATGAACTCAAAAATAAAAACCATTCCTCAAAAAAGTGCCCCAAAAAAAATCACAGCACTAGTGGCATTGCGCTTTGGCCCTTCAAAACAATCAAAAAACCAAAAATTACAAATTTGTGCCAAAATTTGAATTTGCCTTGCTAATTATGTTTGGGATGCCTGTAGGGATGCATTAGCAAGGATTTCAAGATTTTATTTTCCTTTTTCCTCCTTGAGAGCTTTAATATTTGCAAGGACTCTTTTGAGCTTGGCCCTTGCAATCTTGTTTCTTAAGGCATAGTGCCTTGCCATCTTCTTTTGGAGATCAAGGTCCATCTTGGTCTTCTCCAAAAAACCCTCTAGGTGCATTTTTTCCCTCTCAATCCAAGGCTCCATATCATAGTCAATATCCATGGAAAGTAGCTCACTTGGAGTGAGTTTCTCTGCCAAGGTTTCCTCTTGCTCTCTCTCCTTGGCTAAGGCCTTCTTTAAGCTAATTGTCCTTGGCATCCTCCTAGGAATTTGTTCTTCCTCTTCATCAATGTTCCCATATCTATCCAAGGCCTCATCTAGCTTAGCCTTGGATTTTGCAGCCTCTTTCTGAGCTCTAATAGCTTTGACTTCATAGATTGCCTTTTGTGCCTCCAGCTACTTGTTTTCAACCTCATAATAGTGAATCATATTCCTAGCCCTACTTAGATTGGAAAATATTCTATTTGGGCATATTTTCTTTTGAGAAACATGCTTGAGATCCTTGCCTCATTTTCATCATCACTGTCAACATGAATGAGTTCAAATTCTTGTTCATTTTCATGCCAGTCTTCTTCTTTTTCACCCATGACCTTCTCCTTACCTTTGTTAAGTTGCTTGGTTGATGTGGAAGGCATGGCCCCTTGCCTCTTGAGGGAAGCAAACACATGCCTATTTCCTCTTTGGTAGGTCAAATAAAAAGGTTCAATGTTACTTATCTCAATGCCATGTGTCTTATTTCCATCATTGTTTTCATCTTCACTGTCATCATCGCTCTTATCATTACTTATCTCATGGCTACCATATTCATTGGTATCATTATTGCTATCATGGCCTTTTGACCCACTGTCATCATTAGTGCCAACATCATCACTATTTTCTACTTCAATTCTCTTTGTTTTATCACTGTTATCATTTCCCTTTTCATTGTTTCTTTCTTCATGGCTCTTTTCCTTACTGCCTTCTGCATCCTCACTGCCATCATTCTTACTGCTTTCTACACTGCCTTCATCACTATTTGTTTCACTGACCTCACTGTCATGTGCTCTACTGTCATCAGTGCCATGAAGGCTCTTTGAGCCACTGTCAACATCCTCACCGACTTCATTACTCTTATCACCACTGCTATGTGCCTCATTGTTTTCAGACTCATTGGCATCTTCTTCATTTACATTTTCTTTACTGATTTCTTGGCTTTTTGACCTATGGCCTTCTTCACTGTATTCTTCTGCCTCACTGATATTTGCCTCCTCATGTCCTTCCTCTTCACTGTTGTTTTCCTCATTGACATCTTCTTCACTGATATTCTCTTCTTTTCTTTCTTCTTCACTGACATTAGCCTCACTTCCCTCACTGTCTGATTTTTCATTGTCATCTCCCTCTTTGTTAGATGCACTAGTATCATGAGGTGAAGGTGAGGGATTCTGAGAAAGTGGTGAAGGAGGTTCATTATCCTTAGGTGAAGGAATGTGATTAGATGGTGAGGTGAAAGAGTCATCATGAGGTGATGGAATGTTAGCAGATGGTGATGCATGTGCAGTGGGGTGTGATGGTGAAGGAGGAATGGGAGGCTGAGAAGATGAAGGTACATCTTGCTGCTGTTGGCCTTGTGGATTGGTGAACACCTCATGGGAAATGAAAACCTCCCATGGAATGCCCTTCTGCTGCAATTGATGCATAGCAACCATTTTAATAAGAGAGTGGTGAAATAGGCTTTGCATCTTTTGGGGATAGTCTCTCTTTTGTACAATACAGGAAAATTTGGCAATGCTTCTGTAGAGGTAATAGGGTAGGTGCAGCATCCTAACCCTAGTAAAGTGCATAAGCAGCCTAATTTTATAGGATTAAAGCCTGGATAACCTTCCCTCACATGTAAAACACTTCATAATGATCCTCATCATAGGTTCATATCTCTCCAGCAAATGAGAGAAAGGAAAGATGGATTTATTGTAGTCTTTGTACCTAGGTTTCAAATATGGCTCATAGTATCTTATGTCAAGATTGGCCTGCTTGAATCATTTCTTATCTAGACTAGGTATGCCTATGGCATTGGAAATATCATCTGTAGATAACTCAAAATTGATCCCTGCAAGGCTAACTTATTTTTCATGCAAGTTAATGATGAATATCCTAGTTAGCTCAGGGTGGTTTTGCACCTGTTACCTTCTCACAAAATTCATAGAAGCCTACATTTTGGAAGCAAGAGACAGTTAAGGGAGATGCATTTAGCTCTATTTTTTTGAGTGGTTCAAACCTATTGATTTTTCCACCTTTTTTCCCCTGCCTCCTTGGCATTTGGCCTTCTCCTTCACTACCACTATCCTCTCTTTCTAACATTTTGACCACTCTGCCTTTGAAACCCTAGAACTTGATGCGAAACTAATATGAAGAAGGGTAATGGAATGGTGATGAAAAAGGTAGCTCTGTAAGTGAATGAGATGAATGAGTGAGGATATATGTATATTAGGCTGAGTGAGAGGCAAAAACCCAATGACAACCTCAGCTGCTTGTTTGAACTCTGATTTGACACACCCTACACTTATGTCAATTTGAAATGAAAGAGGGAAATGTAAGGTCAATCTATTTGCAATGTAAGGGACAGAGCTTATGAGTGAAATGGAGTTTAGGGATAGCTCAGGTGAATGGGAAACCTCCAACAATGTGACCCTATGTTTTTCATTCACTCTCTTTATAAGCAGATGAAGAAAGGTTAAACAGTGGTTTTAAGTTCAAATCCAGGGTTTGTTCTTAGGTCTTCAAATTATTTTTAATTTTCAAACCATAAAAATTCTTTGAGGAAGGGATGAAGGCATCCACTTACCATTTAGCATCACTTTGGAGGACCTTTGAGGAAGCTGGAAGGTGCTTTGAGTTGAATTGAGCATTTGTAGGGCTTAGAAGCCTTCCTGGCCAAGCGCGCAGTGCCTAAGGCACATTGTGGGTTGGTTCAGGAACAGGCGCAGCGCCTTGCCAGGTGCACAGCGCCAATTTAATTTGCACGAGATTCTTTCACCAAGGGCGCAGCGCTCGACTCCAGGTGCACAGTGCCAACCTGAGCGCGCAACACCACAAAAAGCTTACCCAATTTGACTAGAAACTCGAGATTTCTTCTCCTGAATGCTTCCAACCTTTTGCAAGTGAACAATGAGTCATATGAAAAACAAAATGACCTTTTATAATCTTGGGATTTTAAATTTAATATTTGCAAACCCATTTCCTAATGTCTTAAGTCTTTATCACTTTTTACCTTTCTCGCTAATTCTCTGACCTTTTTCCTTTGCAGGTGACTTAGATCATGAAGCAAATTCTTCTCTTTGCTCATTTTCACTGATGTTCATTACACCTTTGTTCTGCAGGTTTGCTTGGGTTATGAAATTTGCTCTCTTTTGATCCTGGAGGCTTGATATGTTTATTTTGAAACAGTAGCAGCCCCAAAATCCTATCTTGTCGGCACCATGAAATTCAATTCATCATTTGATCATTTAGGCATGACAACTCATTTTTGACAAGTTTGGAATCTTTACACAATAGCAGCTTCAACATCTTCTCTCATTTTCATTATGAGGTCTAACTCAACTTCTTACCTTCTCTGACTAACCTTTTTACACTGTTTGTATGCAGGTTTGCTAAAATGATGATTTTGACCCTCTTTTTGTTCTCGAAGATTTGACATGCTCATTTTGGCATCTTTGGGATTCAAAGTTCAAACACAAAGTAACACTTCCAAAATCTTCCTTTACCTGCACCATGGAGATCAAACTATATTTTGATAATTTTGGCATGACAAACTCCTTTTGACAAGTATGGAATTTGATCAAACATTTACATCTTCATAATCCCTTTGCTATCATCATGGAGTTCAACTTATCATTTCACATTTTCTGGCCATCTTCCCAAAACCCTAGGTGTCTAGAGTGCTTGAAAAAAATTATCAGTGTTGTCTTCTAAGCTCTCTATAGCCCTTTTAAGTTCATTCATTTCTATCTAGTTCACCTCACCTTTTTCCCTATTTCATCCATAATTTATGAAAATATTTTCTTCTTGTTTGGTTTTTGGTGTACCTCCTCCATGGTCATTTATGCATTTGATCACTGCTTGGTACACTGCTAGACCCTCAAGCTCAAATCCCTAGTTTTCATCAAGACCAAGTGGTTTTCCTTCTTCTGTTGTGAGTTTTCTTGACTTAGGAGCAGACCTCCTACCTTACCAAGTTTCTGCTGATAGACATTTTAACACTCCTGCAGAAGTGTCAAAGTTCTCATTTACCTTTTTCAGAACTTGAATTTGATAAGGTAGTCTTCCTTGGAAACCTTTAGATCTTTTCTTAAGTAACCATGTCTCATTATTCCAATACCTTTGAACCAAATTCTAAAAAATAAAAACAGTGTCTGAAACATCAATGATTTACCTTGGAACATTTGAAAACATAATTGACCTAGTGGGAGGATTCTTTGACTTGGTCTTTGACTGAAAATTGGCTTGGAGTCTTCAAGTGTAAAAACAGAGTATTGACAAAGTGGTGTATTGAAGATCTAGAATCCAATGTACTTGATTTATCTAAAGAGCCTACAAAGATAGTTTTGAGACCATCAATTCTTGAGGAACCTGGTGAACATGGGAAGGAATAGGCTTATAGGTAAACCTAGATGTAAAGTGGAGTTATGGGCAAGGGAAAAATAGAGTAATGAGGTCATAGGTAGGAAAAAAGGATGGAGATGAGTGGCACAAGCCCATAAGGAGTTTTTAAGAGTGGCAGGGTGACCATGAAATGGAAAGGTTGATAGAATAGTGAAAATTTTCCTATAAGGATAATGAAGGCAGTGAGATTTCTAAAATTCACAATATTCAGGGAATTTTGTTTTTTAGAAATCTAGAACCAATCTATAGTCATCTACAGATAGTAAAAATTACTGATGACTAGCATTATCATCTACTTTTTGTTACTTATGAGAGAATTCATACATAATACAAATGAGAAATAAGATAATGCATTCACATGTACATACAATCCATCACATGAGAAACATACACATATTGACATTGGTATTTTTACGTGTAAACCCAAAGGGAGAAAACCACCAATTTTTTTGTTTGTTATGACGTAAATTAAGCACCTACTTAATTACATCAATTTTTTTGTGAGCACCCACTCACAATAGGCACCGACCCACTTAGGATAACAAGCACATACTTTTCAAGAGGTTCCAACCTCTTATGAATGCAAGCCACCACCTGCTCTAGCCATTGTTCTACTTTTCATACAATTTTCAAACTGAAAACATAGGCAAATACAAACACATAAAAATATCAATATGGTTTACTACAGAATCAACTTCTACTCCCAGTCCTCTACTATTCCACGGGTTCTCTTGGACTCACACAACAGCGCCCTATCCTCTGCACTCTGCCTCCTAAGACATAGACTCCCTTCAACACTCTACTTCAATTGAACAATTGAGCTAGTTCCTTAGATCTCACACACTCTTCTTTTCTCTGCCCTCTTCACCACATTCACAACAATATTGTCTTTCCCCATTTTTCTCACTAGCAATCGTTGGTTTTGATCCTCTACAAAATTCTACACAATGTTGCCTCTGCTACCTTTTTCCACACTACCTGAGCATACCTATGTTTATCTCCTCCATGTTGTTATTGAGTCGGATGCTAGAATTATGCTACTACATTAAACAAGGGAATGGGACCATGAGTGCTTCACCAACACATTGTTTGATTCTGCATGTTGATAATATAACCTCAGTCCACCTGCGCACTCCAAAGATATTCCCCATGCTTATTTATGGCTAGCATATATTAGTTGTACCATAGCATGGCTTCTATGTTCCTCAATTAAGTCTACAGTGTTTTCATGGGAGATCATAGATGGATTTCCTTCAACATCAAGAAAAGCCCAATAGTTCTTCTATGAGAATCGTTGTCCTTGTTTCCTTGTCACAGTGATCTCTGTAGATGCCATTAACTCCATTAACCAACTCTTATGGCTTGCATTTACTTTCTAGATGTCGACCCATTCATCCTTTAACTATATATACTATTGTATTAGAGCTCCAGTCATCATAAATTTTATTAAAACAAAGTTACGAAATTACTTAATTTTGATGTATTAAGTCCCATTTAGATTAGCCTCCTTATTGTTTTCTTTCTCATGTTACCACTGCTTTGAAACCGTTAGCTTAGTGCTGCAATATCAGAGCCTTCCTCTATCGTAACTTTTATTAAACATTGTTATGATATTCAATATTCCGATTGGCCTTTTATCCCCTTCTTTCTTAGCCCCCTTTTGTTTTACACCATGGGACCGGGTGTTGTGACCAGTGGCTTAGCGCTTAGGTGCTAAGGCTTTTAGAGTTCTTTCGGGGGCCTATCTCCCTATTATCATTTACAGAAAACCCTAGATATGGGAAAAACCCCAAGGTAACCTCAAACCTATTTTAGGCTGAAAGTTGGCCCTTCAACCTAGAAAGGGAACTCTCCCTAAAACACAACTACCCAAAGGTCACTATAGTAGAAGGTTTCACTTTTAATATCTATGGAAAATTTAATGTATAAGATGAAATTTGGTTGGGATGTTTACAAAACATACCATTGGGCCTATATTCCAGTCTATCAAAACGCTATAGATATAATGAGCAAGCTATAAAAAGCATGATAGTAGAAAATCCTTTGAATATTTGAGAAATTGGAAGAATAGGACAAAAATGAGACAGAGTATATAACAGTGATTGAGGAAAAAAAACAATAATGGTTCATAAATACTAGAAAGGAGCATCAATGAATTTTTGATCTTGGATACTAACATTTTCAGTCATGAAAGGAATTTTTTATAATAGAGGATAAACTGACAGGGAGTTACAACAGATGATTTTTCTATAAAATTCTCATTAAAAAATTGTAATATATTCAAGACTGCTCAAATATACCAATATGAAAATTTTTTCAATAAAATCCAACCCTTCTCCATTCTTCATAAACTATCTTATATAGCTCACATAATTGTTTGCAAAATAATGGTCTCTATATTAATTTCAATAATCTGAGATATCTAAAATATCTTCGAGTTCATGTATGTAAAATATAAAACTTATATACATTCAGATTTTTCCTAAAATATCTATAGGAGAATATGTTGTTATATAGTTGAAGTAATACATCTTATTAAAATATCTCCCTTGGAAATAGAAATAGTTCCCTAAGTGATAGCTCAACATCCTAGCTGGAAAAACAGGTCCCTCTAAAAAACAGGTCCAAAATTCCTCCAAAATTTCTTTTATGTTCATCCTTATTTCAATTCGGACCTTCTGGTGAAAAAACGTTGATATTATGGTTGTCAGCGTAACTAGTTTTCTGTATGTAGCTTTCCCTAACAGGCTAATTGTCATAATTTTATTTTTCTGCCTATTTCAAAATTGTTGACCATGGGGAGGTCGACATTTTCACTTCTCTGCTACAAAATCACTAACTATGGGAAGATCAACATTTTCACTTGTTTGAATATTGATGACATCAAATACGTCAGTGCTCCTTCATTACTCCAAAATCGTTGATAGTCTAACTGTCAGAAATGTTTTTCCCTATATCATTTTTCATCAACACGCACATAGTTTCTTCCCAAAATCGTTGACAATGGATCAGTAATTTTTATCAAAAAAATTGATGATGGGAATGTCATTTTTCCCGACTGTTCTGTTGCAAGCAAAAGCTATAAGGTTGGTTGCAAGCGATAAAAATGAAAACCTTGTTTCATGAAAAGAAATGAAAAATTATGAGTTCCATTTCATCAAACATATTAGTTGAGGGTACTAGCTTCCATGAGCAATACATCCACATTCCCCAATATTTCTTTATTTTTTCCTTATCTCCATAAGCCCCTTTTTCACAGTTTTTTTGCCTCTTCTCTTCTTAGATCATGTGGTCTTCTTCTTGTTGATAATGAGGTATTTGAGTGGCATATTTTCAACATCAATTACTTGTTTGGCCAACTCTAGGTTACTCATGAGCTTCACTTTGTATCTTAAATTATTAGATGGCCTGGTATGGGGTTTCTTGCCACCCTTGAAAAATTCAGAAAATGTCTCCTCCTCTTCGGTTTCAACCTATGGTTTTTTCCCTTAGGAACCTATGTTTTGGCTTTGTCTACATGGTAGGTTTCGAAAGGTCATTTCACAGCCTTGGAAGAGTTGATATCGACATATGGGTTTGCAGGGGATACATGGTATGTCTTATGAAGTATGGCACTTTTTCTCTGATATAATTTAGGGATCTTTGGACCAGATGATGTAGATGGAATTTATAGGTTTACTTGATTCATAGGTGGCTCAATAGGAGCTTGAATTTTAGTTTTCTTCTCTTTTTTGGTAGTCTTTGGTTTGCCTCTTCTTCTCTTAAGGTGTTGGGGTTGAAAACCTCCCCAAAAAATGAAGTGGCTCCAAGTCCTCCCTACCTTGGCTAGTTGGTTCTCTATTAACAATTTTATCAGGGCTTTGTGATAGATAAAATGAGAGGAGGGATCTGTGCGGGCCCTAAACCTCGCTGCCATATGTTTAAGAATTTCTAGAAAACAAAAAAATGGATTCATTCTTATCTGTCTAGAAATATGTGCGAGGAAATAAATGTGGTAAATATTTACCCGATTAAACCTCCCTATGCAAGTGAAAATGATTTTTGATGGATGCAAAGAGGGACAAGCCATTTTTCCTTTAACCACTCCTTTCGAACTTTAGCTCTCCAATTTTTATTATGGAATTATTCTTTGAATAAGAAAGGGACATTAATCGCTACCAAAACATGATTGTGGAAAATTTTCTCTCCATATACTAGTAAGGTTATGGCTTTCGAAATAAACTGCTCTGTAATCAAAAATCAAAAACCTCCCACCTCCATGTGATTTCCATCAAACCCCTTTGTAAAATACTGAGCCACTGCATCATGGTAGTTGGTACATCAATGGAAAACTCACTCCAACTGGCTTGCTGAAACAATTGCTTAATTTTGGGGTATACATCCATCAAATCTGGTGCTTCGGGCTTGGAACAATTTGATTTTCCTCCTTTCCGCATCGTGTTGTGTGGTCTTCCTAGGATTCAATCTTGAGTCCCTGTGAACAAAACGGTTTTCGATACCAAATGTAAACAACTTTGAATTAATAGAAAACAAATTGTTGGCGGGAAAATATAAAATAGCTTGTCATGTGGATGAGATAATACAATTAGTGAGGGAATAATCATGTGTTTTCAAGTCATAATTATGAATAAAATTTGTATCACATGGTACAATCATGTTAAATTAAATTCACTCATTGGAACGGAGGAAACAATGATTAACTGGTAGTTTTACCCTTTCAACATAGATAGAGACACGTTTCGATGAAAATTTTGACATTGACTTGGTCAATCCAGTCATCATTTTTTAATTTAACCTTTGGTTTTGGCATTGAAATTTTTCCTGTCAGCTAAACTAAAATTGCAAAAAAATCACGTTGTCAGTGAATTCCTTTGGCAGACCGTTATCGGATTAATAAAATTTTTATAGACCCGCTATTAGTAATTTCCTTGTCTTATTACAACTAAAATACTGACAATGGAACTATCAGCACTTTATGAGAAAAAAATTTAAATAAAAATGAAGTTTATTGTGATCACACTCCCTGTGTATAGCTCTCACCCTTGGTTCTTTTGGGTCTCTTCATCCAGATGCCAACATAACATTGGAGCTCCCTACTTCATAAATTTTTTCATAGTTCATTTTCAGCAGAGTTCTGAAATCATTGACCTCGAAAATACTATGTAGCCCTTTTGGAGCTAGCCCTGCTCTATGCCCTTGGTTCTCTGAACTCCAAGACCAATTTCCAATCCAAAATGGAGCCCCTTTCATCAAATAAAAAAACATATTTAAAATAATTACATAGGAGTTATGAAAACTCCAACCTCTGATATATCGACCCTCGAAATAATGTCATGTTGCCATCATCTTTGACACGTAGCATCTCCTTAGTGGTGACATTTTTCACCAATATTTGTGCCTTTAATACATCATATATTATCAATTTTTACTTCCAAGTGTCCTTTGAACTTCCATGTCATGCTGACATCATCTGCCTCATCATCCCCTGAGGGGCTAGTTAGTTGATGCCATGTGTCTATTGGAAGAGAAAGAAGGGTTTCATGGGTCCTTGGTTTTTCAACAATTTTCTAAGTATTTCTTCTCCTTTTAAAACCTCAACACTTTCAAGGAACTAAAATATATAAGGACTTACGAGGTTTCGAGGTTTCGAGGTTTCGATGGCCTCGACCTTCTGATATTCTAATATATCCTATGCTCTGAGGTTCTGATATTCGGTCTCGAAGTTCTCCGAACTTTGATATGACCTGATCTGATTAACTAATTCTCTAACCTCTTATATGACCTACTCTGATTAACTGGCGTTCCAACCTCTGATATTGTGACTTGCTCTGATATTTTGGGTTCCAAAATTTTTCCTTCTCCTAAGGACTCCAAGCTCCTTCGTCTATCAACAAATTTTAATCCAGATGGCCATTTATGAAATTCCACATACCATTGGAGAGAGTAATAAAATCACTTTCCAGTGGAGAAGTTCCTATGTAGTATTTAAGCCCATTTTTAAACTAAAAAATGGCTCCAAAATCTCTTCCAAACTCTTCTTGTTGTGCCAAGAACCTGGATTCCCAACCACCATAGTCATCACTTTATGGCTTCTCCAATAAGCCTCCTTCTATGGTGATTATATACCAAAGACTGCAGAAACCATAGGACTCCCCTTGATCTTGACACATAAGTCATATTAAACTAGCCCAGTTGACATCAATGACAACATACCAAGTGCCACCATCCCATGAGACAAATTCAATTGTCCAACAATCTCCCCCTTTGGCATTGATGGCAACAACACAAGCTCCCCCTAAAATGAGGCATGGTATTATTCATTGTTTTTCTTCTCATATGCACCAATACTCCTCTCCCCCATTTATATCAATGGAAAATTATGAGCTTGAATACTACCCCTCAACCACGGCAACCTACTCTTCCATTGATCCCTCATGATGAGTAGTTGCAAACACACACAATTCATTTGGGAGGAGTATTTAGAACTTCTATCTACTACCTGATAGATTCAAAGGGTTATATGGCTAGTGTCTTAGTGAATATATGATATGAATATGGGCAAACTAGTTTTGTTGTGCTAACTCCCTCATCAGTTAAATAAAAATGTGTTTAGGATCATCTCAAATTAGCCAATTGTTAATGGGTTTATGTGTCAAGTTTTTAAGTGTCTTGATGAGAAATTTATAAGTTAATTAGTTTTTAAAAACACATGTACAAAAAATAAAATGTAGAGAAATAACACATAGCAAACACATTACACCATTGCTGATAATGGATTCACCCCTTCCTGGGCTACATCTCCATGGACCTTCTTCAACTTGTTAGGCCCTCTTGGGATTAATGGTAAATATTCTGATTGCATGCACCTACAGTGATCCAATGGCTTTGAAACCTACTCAATTGGATTCAGGAGATTCAAAAACCTCAAAATAGACTATTCAATCTCTGAAAATGGTCTCCAGCTGATCTAGACATGACCTCCTCTCTTGGTTGCCCTTGGCTTCTTTAATCTACAAAGTGGAAAAAACACTTTCAGAAGTTCTCCAGCGCCTATGCGACCTACATGATCATTCTCAGAGTATCAAAATAATCTAGGAATGACTCTTCTTGAGCCAAAATTTGTCAAAATATGAAAAAGTTATGCTTCCTTCTATTTTTTCCTAGGAATCTCCACTAAAACTGGAGAAACTCCACTTAAGGCTGCCAAATTTGGAAGTGGCGTCGAATCTAGTGGAACCACCAAAACCTATGTTGAATTAAACTCATGCTTAATTAAATATAATCACAGTTTAATTATCTAATAAGCATGGTTTAGGCACATTAAGAACAATTAACAAAAATCGATTTAAAAATCAGATTAGTGTTAATTAAAAAGTTCAATGGTTAATAAACCACGTTTAAAATTTAATCTCGTCGTTTTGCAATTTTTCTCCACCAATGGTCTGGTGGTAAGGTCTTATGGGGAGGGGGTTGACCCCCTCTATTTCCCCGTTGGTCATACCATATGAAAATAAATGTAAACCGTGAACATAACAGTTAAGAATGAAGTTGTGGTATGGCGGTAAGCCTGTCCGCTCACTTGGGGGAGGTCGTGGGGTCGAGTCCTACTCCACCCAGCTTGTACATAAAAATTTTGCCCTGAATTACATAATGTTTTAAACCTTGGCTTAAATGATATTTGATAATTCAGATTTGAACCATGGTTTAAAATTGAAATGGTCCCTGAAATGCATAAGGTTTAAACCTTGGCTAAAATGAAATTTGAGAATTCGTATTTGAACCATGGTTTAAAATTGAAATTTGACCATTGTTAAATCAATGTAATGTGGACTTTGACCAATAGTTGAAGTTGGACCTTGGAAGGAGGCACATGGCGGCCTCCGGGCTAGCCACGTGTCCTCATGCCATTGGTTCCTCTCCAAAGCCAATGAAAACACCACAAATCACCATCTTCATAAACCAACCAGAGATCGACACTTGGCACAGCTTCATTGGGCGAAATGGAGGAAAACCAAATTTTTTGGCCTTTTACCCTGTTTGACCTTTTTTTAATTCACCTGTTTGACACGGCAATCAGTGGGATCTAAATTCCTCATACGGATTCTGTTTTGAGTGAAATGAATTGTGTCGGATTTTTGGCAACGGGGCTGATATGGTCATTCTAGTTTGGTGTGATTATGAAAACTTTGAATTTTTGGAAAATATTTGTCCCCAATCCATATTTTGATCACTCCTTCCCACTGACAGGCTTTTGGACCCACAAAATCTGGTTATCTCATGAGATTTTAATACTCCTCTCTTTCCCAAGTTCTATCAACTTGATTCTACTTGGAAAAATTATCATGACAACTACTTGGGTTCACTGACATACCTTGCCTTGAAAATGGCTTGGTTCTTCAACCAATGTTCTCCTTTGGCTGCTGACCCAATCCAACACTTGTTGGTTGCTTACTAACTAATAAAATTCTTTGGTGTACCAAAGCGATCCCTCGGTGCTTGGAAAACTAATTGATGGCCTTTCCACTGATAATCATGTTCCTCTTTTGCACAAACATGCATTTTGATGCAAGATTCTCCTTGGAAACTACCTTCCCAAGTTAAGCCCATCTGAATGAACTATAGCAATGAGTTCCAACATCAATAATAACAAGAAAATAAATGACCATTATTTTACCTCCACAGTTCCAAATTCCACATCTGGAAGAATGCATTTGCCACATCTTCTGCTTCTTGGCATCAACACATCAAATGCTCTACAATGGCTGCAAACTTTTTGGATGAAAAATTTGTTGCATCTTGTCCCTCTTTCCATCATCCTCCAGTATTGACATGTTGTTCATGCCATGATTTGAGAATGAGGGCTAATCATGAGCCTCTCGCTCAAGAGTGGACGTTCCCAAAATCCTGCGACATCTTGTCACAACACAACCATCAATCTGAAAAACACATCATGCAAGAAGAAAAACTTGACGACATATCCTTTTTCTCCTTCAAAGCACAAATTTCACATCATGTGAGCATCGCCATGTACTCTTACATCTTGGTGTCAAAACTCATCAACCAAACACAAGTCGAAAAAACATTCCTCTTCAATCAAATGACTCTATATTCAACAAAAACATGTACAATATGCCATTTTTGCTACATCTAAGTGAGTCAACATAACTCTACTTTTCAAACAACTTCATGGTGTAAAAATGCAACATGCATTCAATTGGAAAATAAATGCATCAAATAGGCAAGATTTGCATCAATCATCAAAAGACATGCAAGGCCTTAACTGGATAATAAATATGACCATCTCTTACAAAACCATTTCAATGGCACTTCTTTCAGCTACACTTCATCATGTGAATCATCCTGACCCATATCGATTATGGAATCCTATTTTCCATTCCTGTCAAGATCTCTTTCCACCTTATTTAAATGTCGTGGATGACTTGTTGGATACAAAGTCCAATACTTGTCTACAAGATGACCTTGCTTATGGAAATGAGTGAAAAATAATTGCATCTTCTTTTCCACATGGTTTGCTTTGTCCAACAGACCTTTGGCTTTTTTCGTCATTTTTTTTTAAAGTTTCCTTGGACATTCACCTTTGTCCCCTTCTTGAGGAGGTGAATTTGATGAGGTAATGACTCTCTTTGGAATACCAAAAATGCATTCAATGACTTTATAGCTTCCAACATCCTCTTGTTTTCCATTCTCATTAGTTGCATGCTTATGAGCACCTTCTTTCAAAGTGGGTGTAAAACTTTTGCATTCCTCATGAATACAAACTTCACCAGCTTGAGGAAATGAACATGTAATGAAATTCCTTCTTGGAACACCTTCATGTGCCTCCTTGGCTTTGGAGCATTCTCCATCATGTTTTCCATAACCAAGACCCAAATACCTAGGCCTTACCTCAACAAAAATTGGATCAACTATGCCTTGTGCATGTTTGCACAATCCTTTACCTTCATAACCCATATTCACCAATAATTTGGACCCTATTCCTCTAGTGTTTCTTTCAAAAGCACCTACACATTCATCTTGAGAAGAAAAAGAAGATAAACTTAAATTGCATACATATTTTTCAAGCACATGCTTGGCTAAGGTTTCCTTGGAATCATGGATTTGAGTCTCTATCTCATGCATCCTTGCTAGGTTTTGATTTTCAATATGAAGTTGAGTCTCCATCTCATGCATCTTTTCAAGGGTTTCATTTGCAACATGGAGCTAAGTCTCCATCTCATGCATCTTTTCAAGAAGCTCTTTCTTATCCTCCTTCATGGAAATCAACTACTCTTGAAGTGTAATGCTCTCCCTCTTATATTCATACATCTCTGGCACCATATCCTTCATGATGTAGAGTTTCTGCAACATCTCTTTATCAAAGATTTTTGCTAAGGAATATTGAATAGAATCAATGCTTAATGAAGTTTTCATCGCACTTGCAATGTATAAAAATCTTCTTTGTTGTGATTTGAGAACTGAGTCCTGTAAATTTGACCTTCTCTTCATAGACATAAACTTGCACACAGTTAAATTATCCTTGCACAAATTCAAAAACCAATAGCTAATTCTCTAGCTAACCTTGTCAAACCATCTCAAGGCTAAAAAGAGCTAAATTGAGCTATGATACCAACTTGTTCTGAATATGGGAAAACTAGTTTTGATGTGCTAACTCCCACATCAATTATATAAAAATGTGTTTAGGATCATCTCAAATTAGCCAATTGTGAAGGGTTTTATGTCTCAAGTTTTTAAGTGTCTTTATGAGAAATTTATGATTTAATTATCTTTTAAAAAATCATGTACAACAACTAAAATGTAGAGAAATAACACACAACAAACACATTACATAATAGCTGATAACGGAGTTCACCCCTCCTGGGCTACATCTCCATGGTCCTTCTTCAACTTTCTAAGCCCTCTTGGGATTAATGGTCAATTATCTGATTACATCCACCTACAATGCTCCAATGGCTTTGCAACCTACTCCATTAGATTCAAAATACCCAAAAACCTCAAAATAAACTATTCAATCTCTTAAAATGGTCTCCAGCTGATCTAGGCATGACCTCCTCTCCTGGTGGCCCCGTGCTTCTTTAATCTTCAAAGTGGCAAAAAAACAAAAGTTCTCCAACGCCTCTTCAACCTGAAACATCATGCTCAAAGCATCAAAATCATATAGGAATGACTCTTCTTGAGCCAAAATTGGTCAAAATGTGCAAAATTTATGATTCCTTCAATTTTTCACTTGGAATCTCCACTAAAACTGGAGAAACTCCAGTTAAGGCTGCCAAATCTGGAAGTGACACTGAATCTGGTGGAACCACCAAAACCTCTGCTGGATTAAAATCTGGCTTAACTAAATATAAGCGCATTTTAATTAACCGATAAGTCTGGTTTATGCGCATTGAGTGCAATTAACAAAACTGATTTAAAATTCGGATTAGCGCTAATTAAAAAATTTAATGGTTAGTAAACCACGTTTAAACTTTAATCTCATCATTTTTCAATTGGTCTCCGCCAACGTTCTGGTCGTAAGGTCTTATGGGGAGGGGGTTGGCCCCCTCTATTTCCCTGCCGGTCATACCATATGACAATAAATGTAAGTCATGAACATAACGGTTAAGAACGAAGTTGTGGTATGGCGGTAAGCCTATCTGCTTGCTTGGGGGAGGTTGTGGGATTGAGCCCTACTCCGCCCGGCCTGTACATAAACCTTTTGCCTCGAATTACATAAGGTTTTAAACATTGGCTTAAATTATATTTGATAATTCAGATTTGAAACATGGTTTAAAATTGAAATGGCACCCCTAATGTGTAAATTTTAAACCTTGGCTTAAATGACATTTGATAATTCATATTTGAACCATGGTTTAAAATTGAAATTTGACCATTGTTAAATCATTGTAATGTGGACATTTTAAGTTGGACCTTGGAAGGGGGTATGTGGCAGCCTCTGGGCTAGCCACGTGTCCTCATGCCATTGATTCCTCTCCAAAGCCAATGAAAACACCACAAATCACCCTATTCATCAACCAACCATAGATTGACACTTGGCATAGTGTCATTGGGAGAAATGGAGGAAAACCCAAATTTTTGGCCTTTGACCCTGTTTGACCCTTCTTCTTTTTAAATTCCCTTGTTTGACACAGTGATCATTGGGCTCTAAATTCCTCATACTGACTCCATTTTTAGTGAAATGAATTGCGTTGGATTCCTAGTGACGGGCCTAATCTGATCGTTCTAGTTTGGTGCAATTCTGATCACTTTGAATTTTTGGAAAAATTTTGCCCCCAATCCAGATTTTGATCACTCCTTCCCACTAACAGACTTTTGGACCCACAAAATATGGTTATCTCATGAGAGTTGAATACTCCTCTCTTTCCCAAGTTCTATCAACTTGATTATACTTGGAAAAATATCCATGACAACTACTTGGATTCACTGACATGCCTTGCCTTGCAAATGGCTTGGCTCTTCAACCATTGTTATCCTTTTTTTGTTGACCCAATCCAACACTTGTTGGTTTCTTGTTGACTGATAAAACACTTCGTTGTACCAAAGCGATTCCTTGGTGCTTGGAAAAATAACTGATGGCCTTCCAACTGAGAATTATGTTCCTCTTTTGCACAAACATGCATTTGATGCAAGCTTCTCCTTGGAAACCTCTTTCCCAAGCTAATCCCATCTGAGTGAACTACATTAACGAGTTCCAACATTAGTAATAACAATAAAATAAATGACCATTCTTTTACCTCCACTATTCCAAATTCAACATCTAGAAGAATGCATTCGCCACCTCTTCCGCTTCTTGGTGTCAATGCATCAAATGGTCTAAAATGGCTACAAAATTCTTGGCATCTTGTCCCTATTTCCATCATCCTCCATTATTGACATGTTTCCCATGCCATGATTTGAGAATGAAGGCTAATCATGAGCCTCTTGCTCAAGAGTGGACCTTCCAAAAATCATGCAACATCTTGTCAGAATACAACCATCAATATGAAAAAACACATCATGCAAGAAACAAAAATTGTGACATATCCTTTTTCTCAATTCAAAGCACAAATTTCACATCATGTGAACATTTTCATGTACTCTTACATCTTGGTGTCAAAAATCATCGACCAAACACAAGGCAAAAAAACATGCCTCTTCAATAAACTGACTCTCAAATCAACAAAAACATGTACAAAATGCCATTTTTGCTGCATCTAAGTGAGTCAACATAAATCTACTTTAAAAACACCTTCATGGCATAAACATGCAACATGCATTCAATTGGCAAAGAAATGCATCAAATAGGCAATATTTTCATCAATCATCAAAAGACATGCAAGGCCTTAATTGGATAAGAAATATAACCATATCTTACCAAACCATTTCAATGGCTATCCAAGTGGATATTGGTGTCCACCTGCCTATTCCACTTGGGGCCCCACCATTTTTTCTTTCATTTTTTCAATTTCCTTAATTATAGCACAGTTTACTATTTTTAGCAGTCTTTTCGGGTCCTGAACTTCCGGAGCCGTTTTGAGGCTCTAAACGATGTTTTTTGGGAAAAACGGGAGCAACATGGGCCAAATACTAATGTTCCTCACTAAAAATCTATATTCCTTGAATAGATATTTCTAACGAGGTATTGAGTGCGTCAAATGGAAATTGTATGCCAAAGTTACATCCCCGGTATGTTGATGTACCAATTTACCCAAACGGGGCTCATAGCTTGGCGCTTCACCTCTTAGGGTTAGGTTTTTGGATCTTTAGGGTTTTCCATTATTTCTCAATAATAAATTGGCCCTCAAGCCTCATTGTAACACAGTTAGGAGGTTTGTAGCCACCACATATATTCTCAGAGTTAAGCTACCAGTGCCCAAGCTAGTTTATTTCCATTTTGTCTGTAAAAAAATTTCAGTTCTTTGATATTAATGAAATGAATTGTTATTTCCACTGCATTTTTATATTTATGGTTATATGTGTATTCTATTACATTCCTGCATATTTCCGGATCAGTGGTATCATATCGGTCTGCTCTTTCTTGATCCTTTTTTGCATGTCCCCAACAAGGTCGGGGTATAAGGAGTTAAGGCTCGATCTGGTTGAACCTTTGCAAGATCGTCCTCGCAAACCCAGACGGCCGCCCATGGGGGATAAAAATAAAGATGAGGGAGCAGGAGATACTATCAAAATATTGCTCGAGGAGGCCCTCAAAAAAAAAAAGGAACTCGATGATGGATAACTTTGCCCAGATCCTTCAATGACTTCCCACCGGCGGTGCATCTGCATCCAGCAGCCGCTCTGGAGGTGAAACTCCTTTTAAGGTACAAGTAAACTTTGACATTCCCATACTTGATGGCCAAATAGATGCAAACATCATATATATATGGTTGAATCTATTAGAAGGATATTTCTTGGTTCTAGACTTTTCTAACCAGGAGAAGATTATTTTTTCACTCCTCAGAGCTACCCCCCATGTCAAGGACTGGTGGTAAACCTACTGTGAGAAAAATATCGAGGGGGAACCCTCTCTTTTCTTGGTCGTACCCACTTGGAATTATTTCTGCGACACCATAAAGGAACAATATTATCCCATGGGGAGCTATAAGGACAATTACATACAATAGACTACGTTGCGGCAGCAAAGGGATCACGATGTGCATTAGCTGACGAATCTATTCCATACCCTACATGCAAAGTTGGGTATCAAATATTCAGAGAAAAATTTGGTGCTAAAGTACCTCAGTTGTCTACATAGATACATTAAGGAGGAAATGGATTTCCTTGACATCTCCTCGCTTGGTACGGCATATTGGTATGCTGCCAAGATTGAGCAGAAACTCAAACAGAAGAAGCAAGATTTTGGATCTGTGAATCAAAAGCAAGGGAAAGGTGACCCCAAACTACAGAAAAAAGGAAAAATCCAAGGCATGGCGGCCCGAGATAACCTACCAAAGCCGCAAGCAAAGAACAACACCGTGAAGCTAAAGAAGGACACAGGAAACTGATGTGAGTTCCATAAGAGCTCCACTCACAACATAAGTGAGTGTCAGGCCAAGCAATAATTGGTGGCTGAGATGAGGGCTTTTGAATCAGATGCATCCTCTTACTCTGAATCAGAACCCGACAAGGGAAATGACAAAGGGAAGAAAATTATTAATGTAAATCCCAATGCCACCATTTCCACTGAAAATATCTAGAAGGAGGAACCGGAAGATCCAGAGGAGGAGGAGCATCTCTTCCACTCCTAGATGTGGGTAAAGGGTTCCCCGCTACAGTTCATTATCGATAGTGGGAGCCAAAATAACCTCATTTTAGCAAAGGTCGTGAAGCGGTTGGGCTTTCCAACCATAGCACACCCACTATTGTACACCATCGGGCGGCTTCACCAAGAACGTGATCTCCACATCAGCCATCAGTGTCGCCTTCCCTACAGCATCAAGCCCTTCATGGATGAGTTATTATGTGAAATTTATCCTCTTGATTTTTGTGATGTATAATTAGTCCAACCACACTTATGGAAGCGACATGTTGTGTATGAGTCCTGACCTCGTGTTGTTATTGTTACTTTGGGAAATAAGTTGTACAGGATACCAGAGGTACCACCACCTGTGGCTATCTCTTTGGTTACAGCAAAAAAATGCAGTAAACTCATTTCCAAAACCAAGAAATTTGTTTTCTTGATGATCCGCCCCTAGGGAAAGAAGAAGATTGTGGCCAAGACCTCCAGATAGGGCTCCTCTGCATTACAGCACAAATGGACAAGGTCGTGGAGGAGTACGGGGACATATTCAACTCACCCACGGGGGTGCCTCTACACTGTCAAGTCAAGCACCCCATCGATCTGACCCCAAGTGTGCCACTGCCCAATGGACCAATATATTGGTGCTCTATTATGGAGAACGATGAAATAAAGAGGAAAATTCACGATCTATTGTAGAAAGGTCACATCCAGTTGAGTTCATCACCCTATGGGAGCCCGATCGTGTTGGTGAAAAAGAAGGATGGAACTTAGATACTCTATATTGACTATCGGGCGCTGAACAAGATCATTGTCTGAAATAAGTACCCAATCCCATAGATTAATGACCTTTTGTATCAACTAAAAGGAGTGAAATATTTCAGCAAGATCGACTTGAAGTCTGGGTATCACCAGCTACCAATCGAACCCTCCAATGTGTGGAATACTACCATCAAAGCCAAGGAGGGCCTTTTCGAATGGTTGGTCATGCCTTACGGGTTGACAAATTCTCCCGCAACCTTCATGAGGCTGATGGACGACATATTGTGGCCATTCAAAAACTCATTTGTAGTAATGTACTTGGATGACATCCTGATCTTCAGCCAGACATGGGAACAGCACCTCCACCACATCCTACAGGTCCTCCAAAAACTGTGGCAACATAATTTGTGTTCCAATTTGGAGAAGTGCACTTTTGGAATGACCTAGGTTCATTATATGTGATACATTATTGATGAACGGGGGGTGCATGTGAATCCAACCAAGATCCAAGTAATTTGGGAGTGTTCGGCCCAACAACTCTAACATAGCTTCGCATATTTCTGGGTTTTTCTAATTTCTACCACAAGTTCATTTTTGGATTCTCTCATATCACTTGACCCTTGAGTCAAGTCACCAAGGGAGGAGCGAAAGAAAATTTCTTTTGGTCGGAATCTCAACAGAAGGCGTTCGTAGAATTGAAATATCACCTCTACTTTTCCCCAGTGCTCACATTACCAAATGTGCGATAACCATTTGAGATCGAGATTAATGCCTCTGACTATGCTATTGGGGTAGTTCTTACTCAATAGGGGCATCCAGTGGGATATCACAGTGAGACATTGTCCGACACAGTTCGCAAGTATCCCACTTATAAAAAGAAATGTATTCCATTGTGCAGGCTTGCCGCCAATGGAAGAATTACATTTTGGGGAAGGAAACGGTCATCCACATAGACCATAGACCCCTGGAGTTCATACAGACATAAGGGAAGTTGCAGAACGATCGTCATCAGAAGTGGTCCATATATCTGCAAAAATTTCATTTGAACATCAACTATAAGAAGGGGAAGCACTAATAATGTTGCAGACTACCTCAGCCGACCACCGATCATGGTGCTAACCACTGCTCTCAACTCCTGTGGGCACCAGACTTCTGATTAGCCACTTCTCTACAAGAGAAATCCAAAATTTTGCCACACATACAAGACACTCTTGGAGGGTACGCAAGTTCCAAATTTTCACCTCCAGGATGCACTGCTATGTCACCTGGGACACCTTTGTGTTCCTTCAAGTGAGAATTCCAATATGATTTGGGAAGCACACTACAATTTATTTTTTGGGAATTTTGGGGTCGAGAAAATAGTGGCAGTACTTCATAAGTATTTCTATTGGCCAAACCTTCAACAGGATGTTGGGAAGTAAATCAAATCTCGCACTGCTTGCGTCATTACCAAACTGACCATCAAGAAGCAAGGCCTCTATACCTCGCTACCTACCCCTAGTCAACCTTTGGAATCCATCTCCATGGATTAGATGTCAGGCCTTCCTTCTACTAAGCATGGAAACGACTGTGTTTTCGTGGTCATCGACAGATTCTCGAAGATGACCATTATGTCGACCTACAAGAAGAATATCACAGCAGAAGCCACTACTAAAATATTATTTGAATGAGTGTGGGTGCACTTTTGGATCCCATGGTCTATCATCTCAGATTGGGATAGCAAGTTCCTCAACAAATTTTGGTCCAGCCTCTGGTCAATGTTGGACACCTAGCTCACCAATTCCACAGCTTTCCATTCCCAAACTGATGGCTAGATAAAGATCGTCAACAGGATGATTGTACACATTATGCACATATAAAATTCAAAGCATCCATGCACATCGGATGAGATCCTTCCCTATGTACAACATAGTTATAATCGAGCTCTCCACAGCTCAACCGGCCACGTACCCTTTCAGGTGGGCCTAGGATTCTTGCCATTATGTCCCATTGACGTAGCCATGACATTTTTGGCTACTCAGGCCGATTTGTTTCATGTCCAGTCTGAAGTTGACAAAGAGAACAACTTCATTGAGCACATTTATCACATCCACCAACAGGTTCGTGACATATTGGACAAATCCAATGCTAAGTACAACTAATGACATGATCAACATTGGGTGCCACACAACTTCTAGGTGGGCGACAAAGTGTGGCTACATTTGTAGAAGGAGTGCCTCACTGGACCCCACCGCAAGCTTCACCTGCTCTGATATGGGTCATACACAATAACCAAGGTTGAATGGAGCAATGCCTTTGAGCTCAATATTCCACCATTCCTTGGTTTGCACCCAGTATTCAATGGGGACCGCCTTCGGCGCTACTTCCCACCTCTACTAGACACCTCTGACATTGCATAACAACTCACACCAACAGAGTTAAACCCAGACTGCATGGAACAGGCCACCATATATTATATCATGGACATAAAAATAAAGAACACTCACCAGCAGAAGATCCAACTGTATCGGGTTGTCAAAGTTGGCCAACTCCTCCACCAAGGCAAGTGGTTCACCAGGGACCAAGTTCAACAGAAGTTTCCTCATCTCATGGAGGAACTAAACGCAATGGGGATAATTTCTTCCTAAGGGGGGAGGAATGATCCAAGTGGATATTGGTGGCCACCTGCCTATTCCTCTTGGGGCCCCACCATTGTTTCTTTAAGTTTTTCAGTTTCCTTAATTACAGCACAGTTTACTCTTTTTTGCAGTTTTTCGAGTCCTGAACTTCCGAAGGCATTTTTAGGCCCTAAACAACACTTTTTAGGAAAACCAGGAGCAACATGGGTCATGGACCAATTTTTCTCACTCAAAATTTGTATTCCTCGAATAGATACTTCTAACAAGGTATTAAGTGCGTCAAACGGAGATCATATGCCAAAGTTACGTCACTGGGAAGTTGATGTACCAATTTACCCAAACGGAGCTCATAGTTTGGCGCTTCATCTCCTAGGGTTAGGTTTTTGGATGTTTAGGGTTTTCCATTGTTTCTAAATAATAAATAGGTCCTCAAGCCTCATTGTAACACAGTTTCGATGGTTTTAGCCACCACATATCTTCTTAGATATAAGCTACCAGTGCCCTAGCTAGTTTATTTATGATTATATCTATAAACAAATTTCAGTTCTTTGATATTAATGAAATGAAGTGTTATTTCCACTGCATTTTTGTATTTATGGTTATACATGTATTATGTTGTGTTCCTGCATAAATATAGATCAATGGCGCTTCTTTCAACTGCACTTCATCATGTGAATCATCCTGACCCACGTCGATTATGGAATCCTCTTTTCCATTCCTGTCAAGATCTCTTTCCACCTTCTTCTAATGTCATAGATTACTTTTTGGATACAAATCCCAACACTTGTCTACAAGATGACCTTTCTTATGGCAATGACTGAAAAATAATTGAATCTTCTTTTCTACATAGTTTTCTTTGTCCAATGGACCTTTGGCTTTCTGCCTCTTTTGTTTTGAAATTTTCCTTGAGTATTCACCTTTGTTGCCTTCTTGAGGAGGTGAATTTGATGAGGTAATGGATCTCTTAGGAATACCAAAAATGAATTCAATGAATTTAGAGCTTTCAAAATCCTCTTGTTTAACATTCTCATTTTTTGCATGCTTATGAGCACCTTCTTGCAAAGTGGGTGTAAAACTTTTTCATTCCTCATGAACACAAACTTCACCAGCTTGAGGTAATGAACATGTAATGAAACTCCTTCTTGGAACACCTTCATTTTCCTCCTTGTATTTGGAGCATTATTCTTCATGTTTTACATAACCAAGACCCAAATACCTAGGCCTTTCCTCAACAACAATTGGCTCAACTATGCCTTGTGCATGTTTGCCCAATCCTTTACCTTCGTAGCCCATCTTCATCAATAATTTGGACCCTATTCCTCTAGTGTTTCTTTCAAAATCACCTACACATTCATATTGAGAAGAAATAGAAGATAAAATTAAATTTTGTACCTATTTTTCAAGCACATTCTTGTCTAAGGTTTCCTTGGCATCATGGAGTTGAGTCTCTATCTCATGCATCCTTGCTAGGTTTTCATTTTCAATATGGATTTGGGTCTCCATATCATGAATATTTTCAAGGGCTTCATTTGCAACATGGAGCTGAGTCTCCATCTCATGCATCTTTTCAAGAAGCCCTTGCTTTTCCTCCTTGATGGAAATCAACTGCCCTTGAAGTGTAATGCTCTCCCTCTTATCTTCATACATCTCTTGCACCATATCATTCATGATGTAGAGTTTCTACAACATATCTTTATCAAAGAGTTTTTCTAAGGAATATTGACTAGAAGCAATGCTTAATGAAGCTTCCATCACACTTGCAATGTATAAAAATCTTCTTTGTTGTGATTTGAGAACTGAGTCCTGTAAATTTGACCTTCTCTTCATAGACATAAACTTGCACACAGTTAAATTATCCTTGCACAAATTCAAAAACCAATAGCTAATTCTCTAGCTAACCTTGTCAAACCATCTCAAGGCTAAAAAGAGCTAAATTGAGCTATGATACCAACTTGTTCTGAATATGGGAAAACTAGTTTTGATGTGCTAACTCCCACATCAATTATATAAAAATGTGTTTAGGATCATCTCAAATTAGCCAATTGTGAAGGGTTTTATGTCTCAAGTTTTTAAGTGTCTTTATGAGAAATTTATGATTTAATTATCTTTTAAAAAATCATGTACAACAACTAAAATGTAGAGAAATAACACACAACAAACACATTACATAATAGCTGATAACGGAGTTCACCCCTCCTGGGCTACATCTCCATGGTCCTTCTTCAACTTTCTAAGCCCTCTTGGGATTAATGGTCAATTATCTGATTACATCCACCTACAATGCTCCAATGGCTTTGCAACCTACTCCATTAGATTCAAAATACCCAAAAACCTCAAAATAAACTATTCAATCTCTTAAAATGGTCTCCAGCTGATCTAGGCATGACCTCCTCTCCTGGTGGCCCCGTGCTTCTTTAATCTTCAAAGTGGCAAAAAAACAAAAGTTCTCCAACGCCTCTTCAACCTGAAACATCATGCTCAAAGCATCAAAATCATATAGGAATGACTCTTCTTGAGCCAAAATTGGTCAAAATGTGCAAAATTTATGATTCCTTCAATTTTTCACTTGGAATCTCCACTAAAACTGGAGAAACTCCAGTTAAGGCTGCCAAATCTGGAAGTGACACTGAATCTGGTGGAACCACCAAAACCTCTGCTGGATTAAAATCTGGCTTAACTAAATATAAGCGCATTTTAATTAACCGATAAGTCTGGTTTATGCGCATTGAGTGCAATTAACAAAACTGATTTAAAATTCGGATTAGCGCTAATTAAAAAATTTAATGGTTAGTAAACCACGTTTAAACTTTAATCTCATCATTTTTCAATTGGTCTCCGCCAACGTTCTGGTCGTAAGGTCTTATGGGGAGGGGGTTGGCCCCCTCTATTTCCCTGCCGGTCATACCATATGACAATAAATGTAAGTCATGAACATAACGGTTAAGAACGAAGTTGTGGTATGGCGGTAAGCCTATCTGCTTGCTTGGGGGAGGTTGTGGGATTGAGCCCTACTCCGCCCGGCCTGTACATAAACCTTTTGCCTCGAATTACATAAGGTTTTAAACATTGGCTTAAATTATATTTGATAATTCAGATTTGAAACATGGTTTAAAATTGAAATGGCACCCCTAATGTGTAAATTTTAAACCTTGGCTTAAATGACATTTGATAATTCATATTTGAACCATGGTTTAAAATTGAAATTTGACCATTGTTAAATCATTGTAATGTGGACATTTTAAGTTGGACCTTGGAAGGGGGTATGTGGCAGCCTCTGGGCTAGCCACGTGTCCTCATGCCATTGATTCCTCTCCAAAGCCAATGAAAACACCACAAATCACCCTATTCATCAACCAACCATAGATTGACACTTGGCATAGTGTCATTGGGAGAAATGGAGGAAAACCCAAATTTTTGGCCTTTGACCCTGTTTGACCCTTCTTCTTTTTAAATTCCCTTGTTTGACACAGTGATCATTGGGCTCTAAATTCCTCATACTGACTCCATTTTTAGTGAAATGAATTGCGTCGGATTCCTAGTGACGGGCCTGATCTGGTTGTTCTAGTTTGGTGCGATTCTGAGCATATTGAAATTTTGGAAAACTTTTGCCCCCAATCCAGATTCCGATCAATATATCTACAATTTTGTCTATAGTGGCTACATATTCAAGTCAAACAACATTGGCTGCAACGTATTCCCTTAAGAAATGGAAATTTATAGGGATATGCTTGGCCTTTGAATGCATGAATGGATTCTTAGAGATGTTGATGGCACATGTGTTTTCACACATGATTGGAATAGGATCAGTCAAATCTACCTTAATATCCTTCATGGTTTTCTTCATACATAGAATTTGCGAGCAACAAGTTGTAGCTACAATATATTGTGCTTCGGCAGTTGATAATTAAATGGAGGTTTTTTTCTTGTTGACCCATGACACTAAGTATTTTCCCAAAAAGAATGTTGCACCTGAGGTGCTCTTCCTGTCATCAATATTTCTTTCCAAATCAGCATCAGTATAGGATTTCAACTTAAATTTTCTTCTTTAGCATACCATATTACGTAATCAGATGTTCCTTGAATATAGTTGAAAATCCTTTTATAGCAATTACTTGACTTTCGTGAGGGAAAGCTTGAAATCTGGCCACAAGACCCATGACTTGCATGATGTCTAGCCTCAAAGCTATGAGATATAACAAGATTCATATCATTGATCTGTACTTAGTCTGATTTACCAGCGGTGTGTCATATTCTTTTCATAATTTGCAGCTTGTAACCATAGGTGTGTTCACTGGCTTGCAATCATCTAGCCTGAACTTCTTCAAAGTTTCTCGTAGGTACTTGGATTGGGAGATAAATACCCCATTTTGGACTAAGATATTTGTAGTCCTAATAAGAAGGAAAATTCTCTTATAGTGGAAATCTCGAGCTCTATCTACATACAACTTGTGAATTGATGTCCCAGTTGTTCCAAGTCTTTGCCAAAAATGATATCGTCCACATACACCACTACAATTAGTAGATGATCATCTTCAAACTTTATGTAGATATTGTTGTCTACAATACCTTTCATAAATCCTTTTTGTTGAATATATCGATCTAGTCTTGCATACCAAGCCATTGGGAACCCGTTTGATTCCATATAGGGCCTTTTTCAGTTTGCACACAAACCCTTCATTTTCGATGAGCGTGAATCCTTCTCGTTGCTAGATATAAACCCCTTCTTCAATATCTGCATCGAGAAATGCAGACTTCACATCCATCTGACATAGATTTATTTTTTATGACCAAAAAAGGAAAGAAACATTATGATAGCTTCTAGTCTTGCTATTGGTACAAAAGTTTCTCGAAATATACCCCCTCTATCTCGGCATACCCTTTGCAGACCAAACAAGTCTTGTTCCTAATGACTTAACCCTGCTCATTTAGCTTGTTCTTGAAAACCCATTTTGTTCCAATGACATTTTTCTCTATGGGTCTTGGCACAAGCTCCCAAGTGTCTTTCTTCTCAATTTGATGAAATTATTCATTCATAGCTCTTATCCAGAACATGTCTTCCCTTTCCTAGATGATATTTTTATGCTCAATCTGAGACAATAGAGCAAGTTTTGAAAAACTTGAACTAGCAACAAGTTTCCTCATGATCTGAAAATTGTCTCCAATCTCCAATAATTTGACTCTCAGGATGTTGTTTCTTTACATAACTTGAAGGTGTTTTAGGCCTTGGATTTGTGCTTATTTCCACATCTTCATTGTATGAATTTGTTTCATCTTGATCTAAGGGCCTAAATTATGAACTTTCTTCTCCATATGGGTTCATATTTCATTTGGAGGACTTAGGTTGTGAAGATATTTCATCTACTACTACATCAATGTAATCCTCAACCCTCTTTGTCTGTTTTTTGCAACATTTATAACCTTTACTTTGAGTAGAGTACCCGAGTAATATGCCCTCATCAGCATGTGAGTCAAACTTTCGTGGATTTTTATCATTCCCTTGAAGTGTTTAACTAATGGAGGTCTTCCTTTCCACAACTCATAGGGATTTTTATCACTATTAGGCCTAAGTTGAGTTATGTTTGATAAATACATTGTGGCTTGTACTGCTTCTCCCTAGAATATGTGGGATACATTTGCTTCATCCAGCATAGCTCTAACCATCTCCTAGATTGTTTTGTTATTTCTCTCAACTACTCCATTTTGTTGTGGAGTTCTAGCCACATAATACTACCTAATAGTGCCAGGCTCTTCACAGAATTATTCAAAGTCCCATGAAGTGTATTCTCCTCCTCTGTCTGATCTTAAGCATTTGATCTTTAGATCTTTCTCATTTTCTACTTGAGCTTTAAATTTTTTAAAATGCTTAAATGCTTCTGATTTTTCTTTTAAGAGCATGATCCAAGTGGCCCTGGTAAAATCATCATTGAGCAGCATCAAATATATTTCTCTTGTTGGGATTTTTTCTTTAGTTGGGCTATAGATATTTTTTTGAATTAGCTCCAAAGGCCTAGATGAAGAGAATTATTTTGAATTGAAATGAGTCCTAGTTTGCATACCAAATTACATGACTTACAAATTGAATTATCGAGCCTTAATAGTCTTGGAAAACCTCTCACAACCCCCATCTTGTTGACTCTTATCAAACTAGATAAATGTCTTTCAGATTAATCACATAATTAGGATTTGGTCGATGTTTCGAACCAGCTAATTTGGTTCATCCTTAGGACAAGGTGAAAAATCTCAATTTTCATGAATAAATAGTATGGATGCATCATTGCCGAGAGAAAGCCGTTAAAAACTAGCCATTATTGAATTAGTTAATTAGTTATTAAGAAATAATTACGCCGATAGGCGTCCCCCCTCTTGGAATTTGCCACTTTAATGATTTTGCTAATTAATTTTTTTGATCTTACGGTCTAAATTGAAAGATGCCAGTATATTCTCGTCGTCACCACTATATCAATGAATGAAAATCAAAATCATAACTTCCTTACATATCTAAATCATATGTTTAAACCTTGATTAAAATATTTTTTTTACCAAATCATATTAAAATTTTATTGTGTGTTTTATGTATCACTACATATGAGGATTAGAGAAAAATAAAAATAAATATCAAATTAAAAATAAAAATATATTGACACTTGGATGTTGTTAACTAAAATGTGTCCCATAACCTAAACTATGCTTTATTTTTATGGTGGCCAGAGCTGTTGTAATGCTCTTGATTTAAATTTAACTTTTAGGGAGGTTTTATTTATATTAAGCATTGAAATTAAAAATATATTGAAACTAGGTTGTGTTCCTCTTAATTAAGGTATGTGTTACAAGTTAAAACAATTATGGAAGGTTTTATTTATATTAAACATTTTATATTAAAGAGTAAAATTAAAAATACAATGAAAATTTAAATATTGGCATGTCGAGTAAAACATGGTCTAGAGGGTGATCTTTGAATTATTGCAGCCCTCTCCATTGACATTTTAATGTAACTATAATAGTATTTTTTTAATATTTTGGTATGTAATTTGTGTTTTTAGTTAGTAGGTTTTAATATAATAAGATAAATTTGATCATTAAATTTGTATTTAGGTATTTAATTTTTTAATTGGATTTAGTCTATTATTATTATTATTAAGTTTTGATTAATGTAGTAAAAACAATCTTTTCTTTATAATAATATAATGGTTTATTAAGAGTTTTATAATATTAATAATAAATTTATTAAGTTTATAATAATATTAGTTTTTCATAGTTTTTAAACCATAAAATAGTTTTATAATTTCTTTAATTTTATAACAAAATAGTAATAGTGATATTAATAATATTAATAATTAATATTTTAATATTAATATTATTATTTTTAATTGATTAATATTAATAATATTAATTAATAGTATTATTTTTCTTAATATTGATTAATTATTTATTAATATTGATAATGTATTAATAGTGATCAATTATTTATTAATATTATTAATATACTTAGTGTATTAGGGTAAAAGTATATATTGACCAACAATGTGTTTTTTTTTTTTTTTTTTTAAATTTTAGGTTATTTTATTATTTTATACATTTATACTTTATAATATTAAGTTTTTTTAAATTTTAATTTTCATATTTTTATAATATTAACTTTTCTAATTTAGAACCCCAATATTATAAACTCAATATTAAAAACTGTACAATAATAAAAATGACATTAATAACATTAACATTTTAATGTACACTAAAAATAATATTAATAATTAGTATTTAAATAACGATGATTATGATTTATACTAAAAACTATATTAATAATAAAACTGACATTTTAGTTATTAATAACATTTAAATTATAACAATAATATTAATAACATTTTATTAATAATATTAATATGATTAATTACATTAATATTGTTAATATAAATCCTATTAACATTAATATTGATAAATAATATTAATAATGATTTCTTTATAATAATAAATATGTTTCTTATTAATATTCCTTTTTAAATTATATTCACTCTAAAAATATGATGATTAATATTATGAATGATATTACTATTGATACCAAAATTAACACTATTAATATAAATAGTATTAAGATCATAAGTGATAAATAACTTTATTGATACTAAAATTTACACTATTAAAGTAAATAATATTAAGATTATTAGTGATAAATAATAATATTAAGATTTGCATTGTAATCATTCTAATCAAGCATGGTAAAACAAACTCAATCATGTCCATACAAGGTCAAACATTGCCATCATAGTTAATCATTGTCACTCATGCTCAAAAATACACAACCATAGTTAGCGGTATTCAACCATAGTAGCCTATGGTCAAACATGGTCAGCCATAGTAGTCTATTGTCAACCTTGCTCAACCATAGTAACCTATGGTCATCCTTGGTCAACCATTGTAATAATTCCAATAAAACATGGTAAAAAAAACTCAACCATGGTCATATATGGTCAAACCTTTCCAACATAGTTAATCATTGTTACTCATTTTATCAGAATACACAACATTACTTAACCATATTTAATCATGGCTATTCTTTATAATACTAACCTTAAGGTTTAATATTATTCCATTGGGTTTGCAATGTTAGGATTTAATAAACCCTGGGGTTTATTTTGGGTTTATACTATTAATTCAAAGGATTTATAATGTAAATCCATTGAGTTTATAATATTAATCTTACGGTTTTTAATACTTTGGTTTATAATATTAATACGAGGGTTAATAATATTCCATTGGGTTTATAATGTTAGGGTTTAATAAACTCTTGGGTGTATTAATATTTTGAGTTTATAATATTAATCTCAAGCATTTATAATATGTATCTCACATATCCCTTGAGTTGTTTTCATCCGTTTGGTTTCTAATATTAATCCCTTCTATTTATTAATAATTTGAGTTTATAATATTGATAATCCTTTATGTTTATTAATCCATTTGGTTTATAATATCAATTTCTTAGATTTATAATATTAATAATCCTAATGGTTTATTAATCCCTTGAATTTCTAATATCAATAAACCGTTGGGTTAATTAATATTTTGGGTTTATAATATTAATATCAAGGATTTATAATATTAATCCCGTGGGTTTATAATTCAAATCCCACGGTTTATAATACTAAACCTAGGGTTTAATATTATTCCCTTGAGTTTATAATGTTAGAGTTTAATAAACCCTTTGGTTTGTTAATATTTTGGATTTATAACATTAGACCCAAGAATTTATAATGTTAACCCATTGTGTTTATAATATTAATCTTATGGTTTATAATACTTTGGTTTATAATATTAACCCTGGGGTTCATAATACTTTGGTTTATAATACTAACCCTAAGGTTTAATATTATTCCATTGGGTTTATAATGTTAGGGTTTAATAAACCATTGAGATTATTAATATATTGGGTTTATAATAATCATCCCAAGGACTTATAATGTTAGTCCTTTTGGTTGATAATATGCTTGAATGTGGTTTGCCAAAATGTGGAGCCATAACTATCATAGAAAACGCTTTGGTTTATTATTGTTTTTGTTTTATTATATTAATAATCCCTTGGGTTTATTAATCTCTTCATTTTAAAATATTGATTAGATTATGGTATATTAATTTTTTATGTTTTTGTGTTCAAAATATTAATTCTTAGGGTTTATTAATCTCTTGTTTTTTTAATATTAAACCCTTGGCTTTATTGATCCCTTAAGTTTTTAATTTATCCCTTGGGTTCACCAATTCATTTAGTTTATAATATTAAACCCTTGGGTTTATTAGTATTTTTGGTTTATAATATTAATAATCCTTTTGGTTTATTAATATCTTGAGTTTAAAATATTGATTAGATTATGGTATATCAATTTTTTAGGTTTTTATGTTTAAAATATTAATTCTTAGGTTTTATTAATCTCTTGTGTTTTTAATATTAAACCCTTGACCTTATTGATCCCTTAGGTTTTAATATCTATCCCTTGCATTCACCAATTCCTTTAGTTTATAATATTAAACCCTTTGGTTTATTAGTTCTTTTGGTTTATAATATTAATAATTCCATGGATTGATTAATCTCTTCAATTTAAAATATTGATTAGATTATGGTATATTAATTTTTTAGGTCTTTGTGTTTAAAATATTAATTCTTAGGGTTTATTAATCTCTTGTGTTTTTAATATTAAACCCTTGGCCTTATTGATCCCTTAGGTTTCTAATATTTATCCCTTGGGTTCACCAATTCCTTTAGTTTATAATATTAAACCCTTGGGTTTATTAGTTTTTCTTGTTTATAATATTTATAATCCTTTTGGTTTATTAATCTCTTGAGTTTAAATTATTAATTATTAGGGTTTATTAATTTCTTAGGCTTGAGTTTTAAAATATTAATTCTTAGGGTTCATTAATATTTGAGTTTTGGAAATCTTTGGGTTGGTAATATTAAGCATTAAATATTAGTCATACACTTTAATATTAATGCATGGTCCAATGTCATATTATGAAAAACATTGTCTGAATATGAAAACCAACCATGGGAGACCATTGTTAATCAACCTTAGTCGTATTTGATCAAGGTATTCCATGGTCGAATGTCACATTGTGACAAAGATTGTCTCAATATGAAAATCAACCATGGCCAACTATCGTCATTCTTCATCCAACGTCACATTGTGACAACAATTGTCTCAATGTTTAAATCAAGCATGATCAACAATGTTTATTTTATAGTTTATAGTATTTATCTAAAGGCTTTCATATACTTGAGGTTTATAATATTCATTTCTTAGCTTTAATATTATTCCCTTGAGTATATAATATTAATAATCATGTGAGTTTATCAATCCTTTCTGTTTAAGATATTAATTTGTAGGCTTTGTTAATCTCTTTTGTTTTTAATATTGATCCCTCCACCTTATTGATCCCTGAAGTTCTTAGTATTTATCCCTTGGTTTCATCAATCCCTTGGGTTTGAAATATAAAACCCTTAGGTTTATTAGTTATTTTGGTTTATAAAATTAATAATCCCTTTGGTTTTAAAATCTCTTGAGTTAAAAATATTAATTCTTGGGGTTTATTAATATCTTGTGTCCTTAATATTGATCCCTTGTCCTTATCTATCCCTTAGGTATTTAATATTTATCCCTTGGGTTCAACAATTTCTTTGGTTTGTAATATTAAACCCTTGGTTTTATTAGTTTTTTGGTTTATAATATTAATAACTCCTTGGGTTTATTAATCTCTTAAGTTTAAAATATTAATTCTTATGCTTTATTAATCTTTTGAGTTTAAAATATGTATTCTTAGGGTTTATTAATTTCTTAGTTTATAATATTAATATTTATTCCTTGGGTTCACCAATTCCTTTAGCTTATAATATTAAACCCTTGGGTCTATTAGTTTTTTTGGTTTATAATATTTATAATCCCTTTGGTTTATTAACCTCTTGATTTTAAATTATTAATTATTAGGGTTTATTAATTTCTTAGGCTTTTGAGTTTAAAATATTAATTCTTAGGGTTTAATAATATTTGAGTTTTCTAAATATTTGGGTTGGTAATATTAGGCATTAAATATTAGTCATACACTTTAATATTAATGCATATTAAAATGTCATATTATGAAAAACATTGTGTGAATATGTAAACCAACCATGGGAGACCATTGTTAATCATCGTTATTTGTATTTGATTAAGGTCTTCCATGGTCGAATATCATATTGTGACCAAGATTGTCTCAATATGAAAATCAACCATGGTCGACCATCATCATTATACGTCCAACGTCGCATTGTGACAACAATTGTCTCAATATATAAATCAAGCATGCTAAGCCATGTTTATTTTACGGTTTATAGTATTTATCTAAAGGTTTTTATATACTTGAGGTTTATATTATTAATCTCTTAGCTTTTATATTATTCCCTTAGGTTTATAATATTAATAATCATGTGATTTTATCAATCATTTCTGTTTAAGATATTAATTTGTAGGCTTTTCTAACTTCTTTTGTTTTTAATATTGATCCCTTCCACGTATTGATCCCTTAGTTTTTTAATATTAATCCCTTAGGTTCACCAATTCCTTGGGTTTATTAGTTATTTTGGTTTATAATATGAATAATCACTTTGGTTTTAGAATATCTTGAGTTAAAAATATTAATCCTTAGAGTTTATTAATTTTTTAGGTTTTTGTGTTTAAAATATTAATTCTTAGGGTTTATTTTAATCTCTTTTGTTCTTAATATTGATACCTTGGCCTTATTTATCCCTTAAGTATTTAATATTTATCCCTTGGGTTCACCAATTCCTTTGGTTTGTAATATTAAACCCTTGGTTTTATTATTTCTTTTGGTTTATAATATTAATAACTCCTTGGGTTTATTAATCTCTTCAGTTTAAAATATTAATTCTTATGATTTATTAATATCTTGAGTTTAAAATATTAATTCTTAGGGTTTATTAATTTCTTGGTTTATAATATTAATATTTATCCCTTGGGTTCACCAATTCCTTTAGCTTATAATATATAATATTAATAATCCCTTGGTTTTGTTAATCTCTTGAGTTTAAAATTTTGATTAGATTATGGTATATTAATTTTTTAGGTTTTTATGTTTAAAATATTAATTCTTAGGGTTTATTAATCTTTTTTGTTTTTAATATTAAACCCTTAGGCCTTATTGATCCCTTAGGTTTTTAATATTTATCCCTTGGGTTCACCAATTCCTTTAGTTTATAATATTAAACCCTTTATTTTATCAGTTATTTTGGTTTATAATATTAATAATTCCTTGAATTTATTAATCTCTTGAGTTTAAGATATTGATTAGATTATGGTATATTAATTTTTTAGGTTTGTGTGTTTAAAATATTAATTCTTAGGGTTTATTAATCTCTTTTGTTTTTAATATTAAAACCTTGGCGTTATTGATCCCTTAAGTTTTTAATATTTATCCCTTAGGTTCACCAATTCCTTTAGTTTATAATGTTAGACCCTTGGGTTTATTAGTTTTTTTTATTTATAATATTTATAATCCCTTTTGTTTATTAACCTCTTGAGTTTAAATTATTAATTATTAGGATTTATTAAATTCTTAGACTTTCGAGTTTAAAATATTGATTCTTAGGGTTTAATAATCTTTGAGTTTTCTAAATATTTGGGTTGGTGATTTTAGGCATTAAATATTAGTCAAACACTTTAATATTAATGCATTGTCAAATGTTATATTATGAAAAACATTGTGTCAATATGAAAACCAACCATGGGAGACCATTGTTAATCATCGTTATTCAAATTTGATGAGGGTCTTCCATGGTCGAATGTCACATTGTGACAAAGATTGTCTCAATATGAAAATAAACCATGGCCAACCATCATAATTCTTTTTCCAACGTCACATTGTGATAACAATTGTCTCAATGTTTGAATGAAGCATGCTCAACCATGTTTATTTTATGGTTTATAGTATTTATCTAAAGGTTTTTATATACTGAAGGTTTATAATATTAATCTCTTAGCTTTAATATTATTCCCTTGGGTTTATAATATTAATAATCATGTGATTTTATCAATCCTTTCTATTTAAGATATTAATTTGTAGGCTTTGTTAATCTCTTTTGTTTTTAGTATTGATCCTCCACTTATTGATCCCTTAGGTTTTTAATATTTATCCCTTGGGTTCACTAATTCCTTGGGTTTTAAATATAAAACCCTTGGGTTTATTAGTTATTTTGGTTTATAATATTAATAATCCCTTTGGTTTTAAAATCTCTTGAGTTAAAAATATTAATCCTTAGAGTTTATTAATTGTTTAGGTTTTTGTGTTTAAAATATTAATTCTTTGGGTTTATTAATCTCTTATGTTTTTAATATTGATACCTTGGCCTTATTTATCCCTTAGGTCTTTAATACTTATCCCTTGGGTTCACCAATTTGTTTGGTTTGTAATATTAAACCCTTGGTTTTATTAGTTCTTTTGCTGTATAATATTAATAGCTCATTGGGTTTATTAATCTCTTGAGTTTAAAGTATTAATTCTGATGCTTTATTAATCTCTTGAGTTTAGAATATTAATTCTTAAGGTTTATTAATTTATTGGTTTATAATATTAATATTTATCTCTTGGGTTCACCAATTTCTTAAGCTTATAAAATTAAAACCTTGTGTTTATTAATTTTTTTGGTTTATAATATTAATAATCCCATGGGTTTATTAATCTCTTGAGTTTAAATTATGGTATATTAATTTTTTAGGTTTTTATGTTTAAAATATTAATTCTTAAGGTTTATTAATCTCTTTTTTTTTTAATATTAAACCGTGGGCCTTATTGATCCCTTAGGTTTTTAATATTTATCCCTTGGGTTCACCAATTCCTTTAGTTTATAATAGTAAACCCTTTGTTTTATTAGTTCTTTTGGTTTATAATATTAATAATTCCTTGGTTTTATTAATCTCTTGAGTTTAAGATATTGATTAGATTATTGTATATCAATTTTTTAGGTTTTTGTGTTTAAAATATTAATTCTTAGGGTTTATTAATCTCTTGTGTTTTTAATATTAATTCATTGGTCTTATTGATCCCTTAAGTTTTTAATATTTATCCCTTGGGTTCTCCAATACCTTTAGTTTATAATATTAAACCCTTGGGTTTATTAGTTTTTTTTGTTTATAATATTTATAATCCATTTGGTTTATTAACCTCTTGAGTTTAAATTATTAATTATTAGGGTTTATTAACTTCTTATGATTTTGAGTTTAAAATATTAATTCTTAGGGTTTAATAACCTTTGAGTTTTCTAAATATTTGGGTTGGTAATATTAGGTGTTAAATATTAGTCATATGCTTTAAGATTAATGAATGGTCCAATGTCATATTATGAAAAATTGTGTGAATATGAAAACCAACGATGGGAGACTATTGTTAATCATCGTTATTCGTATTTGATAAAGGTCTTCCATGGTCAAATGTCACATTTTGACAAAAATTGTCTCAAGATGAAAATCAACCATGGCCAACCATCATCATTCTTCGTCCAATGTCGCATTGTGACAACAATTGTCTGAATGTTTAAATCAAGCATGGTCAACCATGTTTATTTTACAGTTTATAGTATTTATCTAAAGGTTTTCATATACTTGAGGTTTATAATATTAATCTATTAGCTTTAATATTATTCCATTGAGTTTATAATATTAATAATCATATGATTTTATCAATCATTTCTGTTTAAGATATTAATTTATAGGCTTTGTTAATCTCTTTTGTTTTTAATATTTACCCCTTCCACTTATTGATCCCTTGGGTTTTTAATATTTATCCCTTGGGTTCACCAATTCCTTGGGTTTGAAATATAAAACCCTTGGGTTTATTAATTATTTTGTTTATAATATTAATAATCCATTTGGTTTTAAAATCTCTTGAGTTAAAAATATTAATTCTTAGCGTTTATTAATTTTAGGTTTTTTTGTTTAAAATATTAATTCTTAGGGTTTATTAATCTCTTGTGTTCTTAATATTGATCCCTTGGTCTTATTTATCCCTTAGGTCTTTAATATTTATCCCTTGGGTTCACCAATTCCTTTTGTTTGTAATATTAACCCCTTGGCTTTATTAGTTCTTTTGGTTTATAATGTTAATAACTCCTTGGGTTTATAAATATCTTGAGTTTAAATACTAATTCTTAGGGTTTATTAATTTATTGGTTTATATTATTAATATTTGTCCCTTGGGTTCACTAATTCCTTTGGTTTATAATATTAAACCATTGGGTTTATTACTTCTTTAAATGGTTTATAATATTAATAATCTCTTGGGTTTATTTATATCTTGAATTTAAAATATCAATTATTATTAGGGTTTATTAATTTCTCATGTTTGTTTTTTGAAATCTTTATTTTTAAGGTTTATTAATATCTTATGTTTTTAATATTGATCTCTTATCCTTATTGATCATGTGAGTTTATCATTCATTTGTATTTAAAATATAAATTCTTAGCCTTTATTAATCTCTTATATTTTTAATATGGATCCCTTGGGCTTCTTGATCTCTTAGGTTTTTAATATTTTCTCCTTGGGTTCACCAATCCCTCGGTTTTATTAGTTCTTTTGGCTTATTATATTAATAATCCCTTGGGATATTGGTAAGATATATATACTTATTATAAATAGTAATAAAATACTATTATTAAGTTATATTTGAATTTTAATATAGTTTGAATTATAACTCTTAATGTATTAATGTATTCAAAAAATTTAATAATATTTTATTATCAAATTATATATATATTAGTTTAATATATAGTATGCATATAGTTAATATTATTAATATATTTTAAGAAGATATATAAAATATATTGGTAATTATATTGATAAATATATAATGATTATTTTGGTAAAATACATGTGGTGGGTGGTCATTGGTGAATGTGGTTGTAAATATATTTCATATATGTATATCAACCACATTGGTAAATGTGATTGTGCTAGTATTAAAATTATTTGTTAGAAAATATTTATTGAATGGGTTAATCAATACCAAAGAATTTTATTTATAAATATTTTAATTAAAGGGATTTATGGTAAAAAGATTTTAAAAATTATTATTTACATCATATTATAATCCATAAAGGTTAAGAAGGGCTTATTAGGAGAATATATATTTTAATCATATAAATTAATGGAAATAAAAAAGTTTAGAATAGGATCAAAATATTATAATAAAGAATATAGGAATATAATAAATATATAGGTTTAAGGAAGGAAAAAAAATTAATAATAACCAAATAAAATGTTAGGGTTTATTATTACAGAAAGGAGGAAATAAGAAAAATAAGAAAAAAAATAGAAGGATAAATAACGAGGAAATAAAATCAAAGACTTAATGCAATAAGAACCCAAGTGAGAGGGGGAGGAATCATATAGAGAGAGTTGGAGTCCAACTCTTACTCAATTTCCAATCATCATCAATGTTGAGATTCCTAGCATGCCTCTCAATATCAATAGAATCTATAAGCTTCCTATGATGGAAGTGACCAACCTTAGCAATGACTTTGGAGTCCTTAATGCATACATGGTGACAATATTTTTCTGCATGTTCAGCAAGATCTGATATGCGGGAACGAGTGTGCCTAATGTCTGCAGCATGCTCCTAGATTTTATATTTAATGGATCGACTCATTCCTCCAATATAGGGAATACCATAGGAACAAGGAACCAAGTAAACCCCTTTCATGTCCTTAGGGTCAATCGGATCCTTGACATACCTGAGAGGAAATTAAAGGGGTTTACCTGGTTCCTTTTTCCTGTGGTATTCCCTATATTGGAGGAACGGTTTGGTCCATTAAACAGAGAATCAAGGAGCATGTTGTAGACATTAGGCACAATCTTTCTCGCACATCAACTCTTGCTAAACATGGAGAAAAATCTTGTCACCATGTTTTCATTGAGGACTCCAAATTCATTGCTAAGGTTGATCACTTCCACCATAGGAAGCTTAGAGAGGCTATTGAGATTGAGAGGCATGTTAGGAATCTCAACAGGGATTATGGTTGGAAATTGAGTAAGATCTGGACTCCATCTCTCTCTATGTGATCCCTCCCCCTCTCGCTTGGGTTCTTATTGAATTAGGTCTTTGAGTTTATTTCCTGGTTATATTTCCCTTCTATTTTGTTTCTTCTTTTTCTTATTTCCTCCTTTCTTTACTAATAACCCCTAGCATTTTATTTGGTTATTATTAATTTTATTTTTCCTGCCATAAACCTATATCTTTATGATAATCCTAACTTCTTTCTTTATAATATTTTGATCATAATTTAAACTTTATTCTTTCCATTAATTTATATGGTTAAAATATGTATTCTCCTAATAACCCCTTATTAATTTTTATGGGTTATTATATGATATAAATAATAATAATAATAAAATCTTTTGTTATAAATCCCTTTAATTAAAATATTTATAAATAAAATTCTTTAGTATTCATTAACCCATTTAATAAATATTTTCTAAAAACTAATTTTAATATTATTTTCTTAATAACTAAGTAACTATTTCAATAACGGCTAGTTTTTAACAGCTTTATCTAAGTAATTCTGCATCCATACTATGTACTCATGAAGATCGATTAGCTTTTTCACCTTATCCTGAGGATGAACCACATTAGCTGGTTCAAAATTTCGACCAAATCCTAATGAATTGATTAATCTGAAATACATTTATAGACATTATGGATCACAAAATTCTTAGATCTTATCAAACTTCCAAAATTCATATGAGTAAGTCTCATGTGCCACAATCGTGCTTCATTCGTTTTTCTTAAGTAGAAGCTTACTCTGGATTCTTCAAACACATATACATTGTTTTTACTTCTTAATTCTTTTCCTAGAAGCTTTCCATCTTTCTTATTTTGGATCACATAGTTCCTAGATTGAAATATCACATCATAGCCATTATCACACATCTGGAATACACAAATTAAGTTTTTCTTGAGACCTTCCACATACAACACATTTTGAGCTTTCATCTTTTGATCCAAACTAACTATTCCTTTACCCTTAATTCTTGTTGGGGCATTGTTTCCGAAGGTGACATTGTTCCCTCTGTATTTTTCTTTTAGCCATAGAAATTTTCTCTTTTCCCAATCATATGCTTGGAACAACCATTATCCACATATCATATTTTCTCTTTATTGTGTTAATAGAGCAAGTTTGCATTGCATGTTATTTTCAGTTCTCCATTTCCAATTCTCTTTATCCTTTTTAGAAGCTACATGTTGAATATTTTGGGACTTAGATAGGTACTCAAACCTACTTCTGCCCTCACTTGCCTTGTGCCCAAAATTATTACATTTGAAACATTCAATATCACTTAACAAGGGAGAGAAGGAATTTCTATCTCCGAGAGGAGAGTTTTTAGATCTAAAATTATGATACTTATTATATCTAGGATTTTCATATCTTTCAAATTTAATCCTTCTACAATCAACCTTATTTCCAAAGATGTAACACTTATAAAAATAACCATAAAATATATAAGTTACCTTTGGAAGGTTTATGAGCTTATGCATGAAGGTACCTTTGTTTTCTAGCTTATTTATTCCTCCTCCATTGGTGTGTCTCCTTGGAGTGGATGGAGTTATTACTCCAGTGGTGATCTCCTCTTTTCCTTGTTTCCCTATTGTCTTCATTGATTCATGTTTGAATCTTATTTGCATAGATTTGTGGTTCCTCAAATACTGCGAACCTGAATTTTATCTTTCCCATAGAAGATTCCTATGATCTTGAGTATCACAGACGGGTTTTGTTTCCTGGAGACCTTTGACTATTTAGAATTGGATCTATTTTTCTTGTGCCTTCTACAAATTTTAAATTTAAACCTTTCTCAGTATCCACTCTCTCAAGATATGTTCTCAAGGAGATGATCTCTTCCTCAAGACTCTGACATTTTTCTTCCCATTCATGGATCCAATCATGAAGAACTTCTTCCTTTCTCTTAGCTTCTTCTAATTTTACTTTTAAGGAGAGAATTTCATCCTTTCATGTTTTTGTGATTGTTTCCTTATGCGCCTTGTACAATTATTGCTTTAGATGTTTGTTCTTTTCTTCTAGTTTCTCACATGTTTCATGTTTTTCTTCTAGTAGAAGGGCTAAAATATGATTTCTCTTAATCGCTTCTTCAAGTTTTTCCTTTTGATAAACAAACTCTTCATTGTTTTATTTGTACATATGTTCTTCAGCACGATGCAGCTGCCCTTTTAGTTTCTTATTATTTTTCATGCCCTTCTTTAACTCATCTAGAGCACTAATGAGTTCCCCTTCAAATTGCACTACTTCTACTTCTTCTTATTCCTCTTCAAAGTTAGTGATATCTTATTTCTTAGATTCAGCATCAAATTCCATGAGTAAATACTCATTTGAATTGTTTTCTGAAGATTCCTCGTTGTTTGATTCTAGTTTTGATCTATCCTCTTTGGAATAGATCCCATTTTTCTTGAATAACTTCGAATTCTGATTTTTTTGAGATTTGTTTCTAAATATTTGGTCATCCTCATTTTCTATCCTTTCCTTGTAAGGGAATTTGGATGAAAAATTTCCAACTCTTCCACAGTTAAAGCATTTAAAGGGCGGCTTCCCTTTCTACTTTTTTGAGCCACGCTTTATTTTCTTGGAAAATTAAGCCATCTCTTGATAAAATTCACATTTGGAGAAAGCTTGATGGTATTTTTTCTCCTTTTCCTTTCTGGACACTTTGAACATTGCATCCCTAGGTTCATACTTCTCTTTTCCTACTCTCATCTCATAGTTTGTGAGAATACCAAGCAACTAATCCATTTTGAGGTTATTTGAGTCATACATCTCTTCAATGGCAGATAGTTTGGAATTAAATATCATGGGTAAAGATCTTAAGACCTTATGAAAAATTGTATATTCTTTAACCTCTTTACCAAGTCCTCTAATCATATTGGTTACTTCATCAACTTTTAGGAAGTATTCTTCTATACTTTCTTCTTTATTCATTCTTAAGCTTTCAAACCTCATTTTGAATGTTTGAAGTTTGGCCTGCTTGACTTTCTCATCTCCTTCATGACTTTGATTGATCTTAACCCATACATCCTTGGAAATCTTACAGTGTGTTGGGGTTCCCATGTTTTGGCCAGATTGGCAAGACCAAAAGATGAGACAACATCAGAACCACTTTGGGGCCCTAGGATCTAGCCCTCCTGGACCCGGAGAGGGATCTCTCCAATAAAACAAAGAATGATATATCTTTGACAGCTCAAATGAGATGTTAGGCTAGGTATGAAGCACAAAGGGGGGTTTTAAATGATTTGGTTGGTGAGTTGTTGGGTTGGTCATGAGATCATAGACTAAGAAAGCAATGAGAGAAAGGAGCAAAGCAGCAGGATGTTTTCAGCAAAGAGGATAGGTCAAGAAAGTGCCATCCATTGGGCTATGGAGTCATGAAAGGAGAATTACATGCAACACCTAGCCAAAGCTTTCGAAGGGCAAGTCATCTACACTAAAGGATATTTTTAGATAGATGATCAGATGGAACATTAAGGAAAGAAGGTGAAAGAAGGAAAACAACCCGTTTTCTATCTATAGATCAGGTCAGAGGTCATTTAACTCCAAACTTACTTGGGCATACTCAAAGGCAGCTTTCAAAGGAGGGACAAAGGGGCAGCTTATAGATCTGACCAGAGGTCATTTAACTCCAGGTCAGCTTTAGCATGCTCCAAGGGAAAAAATAGAGATAAGTAACACGAATCCAGGGTCTATAGATCAGAGAAGGACTTTTAACCCTCAATGCTTTGACACCAGCAAGAAACATCCAAGCAGCAAACCCAGCAATTCATACATCAGATAGTAGCATATGGAACCACTACATTGGTTAAATTAACATAAATTCACTCTCAGATAACACATACAGCAGAAAACATATAGGCAAGGAGAGCAGAGACATAGGGTACCTAACAAGGGTAAATCCTATGCCATGTTTCTGATGCAAGCCAGCAAAAAATGAAAATTATGAAAATGTAATAAACAGAGTTAGAAAAACATCACCAATAGTAATAGACCAGGATCCTGTGAAATTTTCTTTGATTAATTGATGCAAAACCAGTCACATACACTGAGCTAAATGGCTATTACAGTCCCAACTTATCCTCCCAGCCTACTACAAACAACTACTCTGCTATCCCTCTCAAGACTGTTCTAACAGTCGAAACAAATCCTTCTAACTGCAACAGCAGAAACTGGACAACAACCTTTACAATAATTTCTCAGGGATTTTATATCAAAAAGAGAGCAGAGGAGGTAGGTGAAGCACTGAATGCAATATTAACACTCAGGAGAGGAAGAGAACCGAGGCCCATTCTGTATTAACTCTTAGCATCGTTGTGCGTACTCTGTCAGCAGCTGGAGGAGCTTCTGTCAGGTCGATTTTGACCTTTGATATGTTCCTTGAAGTCGCTTCTGGTGTCCGGAACTGTCTGCGCTACTTGCTGGATAGGTGAACTGGGAGAAAAGGGTCTGCAGGGTCTCCATGCTTCATTACTTGCTACCAAACAGTCTTTAAGAGGCTCTGTCAGTGGAGTTAACTGCTTATGGGTTCGAGGCAGCATGGAAACTGTTGTAGGGAGGCGTACCTTTGAAGTAAATGCGTTATGCTGTTAGGTAGTGATGTTATGACTTGTCGGTGTGTTTATTTGTCTTCATGTTCAGCCCTAATCCCTGTGAGCCTTCTTCTGAGTTCGCAGAACTTAGACCTTCCATTCGTTGTCTCAAAGAAAACTGGCCTTTCCAATAAAACTTGCTTTGAAATGAAATTTGCCTTTGGTGAAGGGAAAAATTCATTCGCATGGGAAGAAGGGAAGGGGAGGTAGGCAGGACCCGGATGAATCGCAATTGGGAAATGGACGGGAGCAGATGGGCGCAATTGAACACACCGCACAAAGTTCTGATGTGATGGAGTAGGGGCTGATGGGCAATACATAGTGGAGCGAAGGAAGTCCCTTGTATAATTCAATAAAACCACAGTTTCGGATTTACCACTGAAAGCCTTTTATTATATGAATGGGCGGAGGGACCGTATGGTGGGATCGGGGTCTAATCGCAATCGCAAATTGGAATCGGGAGCAGGCGGAATGGAATGATAGAAAAAAAAGCTTCCGATTCGATGGGCCAAACCCTTTATTATACGAACAGGCGGAAGTGTTAGGTGGTGGGACCCGAGGGGTCAATCGCAATCGAAGATCGGGAGCAGGAGGCAATCACAGTGCATATCGCAAAGGTCGTGATGCAATCAATCGGAGGGGAGGTGCGATCGGGCGGATCGGAGGTCGGAGCGATCGGGGATCGGAGGAGCGGGCCTGTGATTATGTGATCGGGTGGAATGGTGTGATCGGAGTTTAAGTCGCGATTGCGTGATCGAAGCATATATAATATAACATGCGATTGCAATTGTAATGCGGTGGGGTTTATATAATATAAACTTTATAATAAAGTTTATTACAATGTATGGCGGGGCATTTTAAGGGGAAGTGGTTATAAAGGGCGAGACTTAATAATAAACGTTAACATTGTTTATTATAAGGTTCTAAGGGGTATGGTCAGGGAAGTGGTTATATAAATCATGTATTTTTGTTTAACATGATTTACAAAGTGATTTATAATCGGAAAGGGGGAAAGGGGGCATAAGACTTAAATAAAACAAAGATTAAGGGGGAAAATGGGGAAAATGGGGAGATAGGGGGTATAAGGGCTTTTACTTCACTTAGGCATAGAATTCAATCCAAAAGTCATTTTTGAGAATGTAGCATACCGTTGGAAAGCTCTTTTCAGACACTTTTTGATGAATCTTCTTGGAAGATGCTCTGGCACTGAACAAGTTGTGAAAAAATTCTCTGAAGGCAGGGACCAACAGAAGGCACAAGGAGGCTTCAAGGATGATGTGTTTTCAGAGGAAATTCATTCCTTGAAATCTCAGAAACATTTTAGCCCCCCGTTTTCCTGTCAAAAATTTTATGGGGGGCTAACAGTGGCTCCACATGGGGATGGCTTCTTCTTGAAGGAGTCAAGAATTCAGAAAATAAATCTTTGGTGTAGGCCAGATGCCTAGTGCTTGACTCATTCTTTTCTTTCTTGGATCAGCTGCCACAAATCATGAAGACATCATATCAGCAGTACAATTCTCCCAAACAACTACCTACCCACACTATAGTCCTAACATTTTCTTCTGGGTGCATTTGGACTTGCAGACCCTTTACATCATCAATTTTTGCAAACAGGAAAATGAACCTATTCTACTTCTACCCTTATTACTCCATGAGACCAGACTAGACTGTTGGCCTCATAGTTTCTCTACCTAAGCTAACATCTGCTAGGATTAAATTGTCTAGCAGATTTATTCTCTACATTCTAAGACAAAAATTGAAAACAGTCAAGCCAGGATTAGACTGTCTGACTTGCTGGACTTTGCGGGAATTAAAAAAAACTAGCTACATGCTCATAGACTGAGCCTTATTTCAGACTTCCTACCTACCCTACTCTAACTGGAAGTCCCTGATGTTCTAGGTGATACAATAATGCCAATGCAGCTAATCAAGCAATAGCAGAAAGGGGAAGAAGAACTGGTTTCTCATCAGAGACAACCGTAGGATTCTCTGCATGTGGATCTTCAAAACTGAGGCCACCAGCAGTGGTGACCGATTCTGATGTATTTGGCTCTTGCAAAGGATTGATGCTTGAGGAGCTGAGCCAATCAAGGCCTCCATGTATTCTGCCACGGGATCAATGAACACATGATGTATACTTTCCTCTTTTTGGCCTGCCATGACTGGTAGGTTGTCTGTGTCCCAGGCAGCTTCGATCACTACATCTGCAGTGAGGCCTTTCTAATCACACTCCTCCTCTTCTTGGTTGGGAGTATTTGGCATATGGGTATCAACCAAGAATACCTATTCTTCCTCTGGATCACAACAAAGATGTATGTGGGGAATAAAATCTCGCTCATCTTCACTGCAGCCTGAGCTAGAGGGCTCATTATATTCGTCAGTGCTGTCCTCTATAAACGCAGGCTGGTTCTGCTGAAACTCTGTGAAAAAATTAACATATTCTTGAGCGGGGGTTTCTTCGATTACCTTAATCCTTTCAGAAGAAGGCTCAGGATATTTGTTCCGCTCAAGATTTTCTTTACCTCTCTCCTCCTTGTCCTCTGCGCTGAAGTGTTGCCGGCTTCCGTCCTCTTGGAAATTATAACTGATGTTCGGATATAAACAAGAGAGAATATTGAACGAATCTTCATCTACTATCATGCTTTCAACGCTTTCTTCATCAGTATCATAGATGGCCTGCATTGGCTCATCATTTTCTTGAAGTTGATGGTCGTAATCTTCCTCCCATGATTATCCTGATGATAGCCCTGCAAGCTCAGTTTCCCTTTGGAAAAAATTATCATCAGACGGATCAGCATCAGAGAAAACACAATCATAAGCACTATCACCCATCAAATCTTTAGGACTCTCAGCAAGTCTTTCTACAAAATAGTCTGCAAGTTCATTTTCTGATTCGATCTCTGGTTCATCGTGCATGTTTGGCATGTGGCTTCTGTCTTGCAGTGATCTGGTTTGTCTTTCTTGAGGACAAGGAGTAGGTCTTTTCCAATCATCATTTTTGGTTTCGGCCTCATATTCTTCCTCTTCTATGTTTAGCAAGGAGTTGGCAATCTCTATCAGTCTTTCCAGCTTGTTCTCTAAAGAGATCTGCGTTATTTGCTCTGTTCGATCCTTCCTTGCTGCTTTTAACCTTTCCTCCCTACACTTTATGTTGTATTCGACAGTGATTTCTATATTTGGTATTTCCTCCATGCTCGAAGGTTCTCTTTCTCTTATATGGAATTCCACCTCGGGTTCAAAAGAACTTGGATAGTGCAATAAATCCCATCCCAAGGGTGGTTTTATATCTGAAGGTAAACCTGGCTGAGAAACTCTGCACTGTCTCTCCTGGCTGCCTTCTCAAATTCTGATATTCTTTTAGGATGAGGAGAGCATTCTTCAGGGCTGCCCACCTATCCAGGAAAACTTGAGAAAATTGATGAAAGCTGAAAATTCTTGCCACAGGAAGGCCTTTGAACCAACTCTTAACATTTCCTTGTAATGACAAGGCAAACATGCAGATGCACACATCATATTCTTCTATTTCATACAACTCAAGTAAATCCTCAAGTTTTTGAACATGTTCTTCAGCAGTGGCCCCTTTATTTTCTCCATCAAAATGAGGCAGTTGGTTTATAAGTTCTGAAGGAAGGGGTTGGAAGATAAGAGGTAAAGCCAGAGGCTTATATCTTTCTATGACCTTTGTAGGTGTAGGTGGTGTAACAATGGGCTCATGGCTGCTTGAAGCTTCTTTAAGGGTGGGAGACACAACATGAGCTTCTTGTTCCACTAGGTTTTTCACAGGGGTACATGTATACTCATGACCTGAAGGTTGAGGCTTGAGCTCTTTCCCGTCCTCAATGTGGATCTCTTCTTGGTGCACTAGATCAGACTTGAAGTAGGATAGAGCATAGTGATAGACAAAAACAATGAATTCTTTAAACCAAATCCAACCCGTATGTTCTACCTTTCTATGAGGTCTAGCCATCTTTCAGGTTCTTCCTCCAGTGGATTCTTTGAGGATTATGGAGTGTGGAGTCGACAGGCGGATGAATTTTACTGTTTGAAGCAGGATGTTGTCCACCATCATCATTTGAAAGCCAATCTAACCAGAGATCTTGGGTCCTTTGAGTGCCTAAGAATGTTTAAGGTGAAATGCACTCAACTTCCCCAGCGGAGTTGCCATTATGTTGGGGTTCCCATGTTTTGGCTAGATTGGCAAGACCAAAAGATGAGACAACATCAGAACCGCTTTGGGGCCCTAAGATCTAGCCCTCCTGGACCCGGAGAGGGATATCTCCAATAAAACAAAGAATGATATATCTTTGACAGCTCAAATGAGATGTTAGGCTAGGTATGAAGCACAAAGGGGGGTTTTAAATGATTTGATTGGTGATTTGCTGGGTTGGTCATGAGATCATAGACTGAGAAAGCAATGAGAGAAAGGAGAAAAGCAGCAGGATTTTTTCAGCAAAGAGGATTGGTCAAGAAAGTGCCATCCATTGGGCTATGGAGTCATGAAAGGAGAATTACATGCAACACATAGCCAAAGCTTTTGAAGGTCAAGTCATCTACACTAAAGGATATTTTTAGATAGATGATGAGATGGAAAATTAAGGGAAGAAGGTGAAAGAAGGAAAACAACCCGTTTTCTGTCTATAGATCAGGTCAGAGGTCATTTAACTCCAGACCTGCTTGGGCATACTCAAAGGCAACTTTCAAAGGAGAGACAAAGGGGCAGCTTATAGATCTTACCAAAGGTCATTTAACTCCAGGTCAGCTTTAGCATGCTCCAAGGGAAAAAACAGAGATAAGTAACACAAAGCCAGGGTCTGTAGATCAGAGAAGGACTTTTAACCCTCAATGCTTTGACACCAGCAAGAAACATCCAAGCAGCAAACCCAGCAATTCATACATCAGCTAGTAGCATATGGAACCACTACACTGGTTAAATTAACATAAATTCACTCTCAGATAACACATACAGAAGAAAACATATAGGCAAGGAGAGTAGAGACATAGGGTACCTAACAAGGGTAAATCCTATGCCATGTTTCTGATGCAAGCCAGCAGAAAATGAACATTATGAAAATGTAATAAACAGAGTTAGAAAAACATCACCAATAGTAATAGACCAGGATCCTGTGAAATGTGCTTTGATTAATTGATGCAAAACCAGTCACATACACTGAGCTCAATGGTTTTTACAGTCCCAACTTATCCTCCCAGCCTACTACAAAAAACTACTCTGCTATCCCTCTCAAGACTATTCTAGCAGTCGAAACGAATCCTTCTAACTGCAACAGCAGCAACTGGAAAACAACCTTTACAATAATTTCTCAAGTATTTTATATCAGAAAGAGAGCAGAGGAGGTAGGTGAAGCACTGAATGCAATATTAACACTCATGAGAGGAAGAGAACTGAGGCCCATTCTGTATTAACTCTTAGCAGCGTTGTGCGTACTCTGTCGTCAGTTGGAGGAGCTTCTGTCAGGTCAATTTTGACCTTTGATATGTTCCTTGAAGTCGCTTCTGGTGTCCGGAACTGTCTGCACTACTTGTTGGATAGGTGAACTGGGAGAAAAGGGTCTGCAGGGTCTCCATGCTTCATTACTTTCTACTAAACAGTCTTTAAGAGGCTCTTTCAGTGGAGTTAACTGCTTATGGGTTCGAGGCGGCATGCAAACTATTGTAGGGAGGCATACCTTTGGAGTAAATGCATTCTGCTATTAGGTAGCGTTGTTATGACTTGCTGGTGCGTTCATTTGTCTTCATGTTGAGCCCTAATCCCTGTGAACCTACTTTTGAGTTTGCAGAACTTAGACCTTCCATTCGTTGTCTCGAAGAAAACTGACCTTTCCAATAAAACTTGCTTTGAAATGAAATTTTCCTTTGGTGAAGGGAAAAATTCATTCGCATGGGAAGAAGGGAAGGGGAGGTAGGCGGGACCCGGATGAATCGCAATCGGGAAACGGACAGGAGCGGAGGGGCGCGATTGAACACACTGCACAAAGTTCCGATGCGATGGAGTAGGGGCTGATGGGAAATACATAGTGGAGTAGAGGAAGTCCCTTGTATAATTCAATAAAACCACAGTTTTGGATTTACCACTGAAAGCCTTTTATTATATGAATGGGCGGAGGGGCCGTATGGTGGGACCGTGGTCTAATCGCAATCGCAAATCGGAATCGGGAGCGGGCGGAATGGAATGATAGAAAAAAAATCTTTCGATGTGATGGACCAAACCCTTTATTATACGAACAGGCGGAAGTGTTAGGTGGTGGGACTCGAGGAGTCAATCCCAATCGGAGATTGGGAGCAGGAGGCAATCGCAGCGCATATCGCAAAGGTCATGATGTGATCGATCGGAGGGGAGGTGCGATCAGGCAGATCGGAGGTCAGAGCGATCGGGGATCAGAGGAGCGGGCCTGCGATTATGCGATCAGGCGGAATGGTGCTATCGGAGTTTAAGCCGCGATCGCACAATCGCAAATATTTGCGACGCGATCAATCGCATCGCAAATATTTGCGATTGTGCGATCGGAGCATATATAATAGAACATGAGATTGGGAACGATTGTGATTGCGATTGTAATGTGGTGGGGTTTATATAATATAAACTTTATAATTAAGTTTATTACAACGTATGGCGGGGCATGGAAAGGGGAAGTGGTTATAAAGGGCGGGACTTAATAATAAATGTTAGAATTGTTTATTATAAGTTTCTAAGGGGTATGGTCGGGGAAGTGGTTATATAAATCACGTATTTTTGTTTAACATGATTTACAAAGTGATTTATAATCGGAAAGGGGGAAAGGGGGCATAAGAATTAAATAAAACAAAGATTAAGGGGGAAAATGGGGAGATAGGGGGTATAAGGGATTTTACTTCACTTAGGCATAGAATTCAATCCAGAAGTCAGTTTTGAGAATGTAGCATATCGTTGGAAAGCTCTTTTTAGGAACTTTCTGATGAATCTACTTGGAAGATGCTCTGGCGCTGAAAAAGTTGTGGAAATTTCTCTGAAGGCAGGGACCAACAGAAGGCACAAGGAGGCTTCAAGGATGATGTATTTTCGGAGGAAAAGCATTCCTTGAAGGCTCAGAAACATTTTAGCCCCCTTTTTTACTGTCAAAAATTTTATGGGGTCTAACACAGTGCATTACCTTTACAATTTCGGATTGACTCAGACCAAAATGAATGGCATTCTTCACTTTAACATTATTTCCATACATTTTTTTTCCTTCTGCATAAGTGGGGGGAATATGATGGACATCATAATCTACTAGTACAGAGGTCCAAAATTATACTCTCAGGTACATGAGATAAGCTTCCATCCTTAATTTACAAAAGTTGTAATTTGTGCCATCAAAGACTGGTATTCTGCTTGAGTAAGCCTCTTGACTCTTTTGCCTAGACATAATTCCTTATGGACGTACCTTCCAGTGGTTAGACTATTCTTGAAGGAACTTGGATTTGATACAATTTTTTGAAATAAGTAATTACTGAGAGGGGGGATGTATCAGTAATAGTGAGGTTCTTAAAACTTTTTATTAATGTCTTTAGTTTTTTCCTCTACTAAATGTTACTTATGATAGCATTCATACATAATGCAAATAAGCATCAAGATAAGGCATTCGTGTGTACGTACAATCCATCACATGAGTAGCATACACATATTGACACCTGCATTTTTATGTGGAAACCCAGGGAGAAAACCACCAATATGTTTGTTTGTTATGATGTAAATTAAGCACCTACTTAATTACATCAATTTTTTAATGAGCGCCCACTCACAGGAGGGACTGAAACCCTTAGGAAGGAAATCACCTACTTTCCAAGAGGAACCAAATTCTTATGAATGCATGCCACCATCTACTCTAGCCATTGTTCTACTTTTCATGCAATTTTCACACTAAAAATAGAGGAAAATACAAACACAGAAAAATACCAATCTGGTTTACTGTAGAATCAACTTCTACTCTCATTACTCTATTGTTACATAGGCTCTCTTGGCCTCACAAAATAGCACACTATCCTATGCAGTCTTCCTTCTAACACAGAGACTCCCTACAACACTCTGCTTCAGTCGAACACTTGAGCTAGTTGCTTAGCTCTCACACACTCTTCTCTTTAATTATCTCTTCACCACATTCACAACAATACTATATTTTCCCATTTTTCTCAATGAAAATCGTTGTTTTTATACTCTGTTTCACTCTGCTCAATTTTGCCTCTACAACATGTTTCCACACTTCCCGAGTTTGCCTTTGTCTGTTTTTTATTAGTGGTTGTCATTGATGTCAACCCAAGTAGCACCAGGGGCTACCCCGATCTTGCATGGGAATTTTGAATTCAAAACTTACTCTATTCCGATTCAAGGATATTTGGGATGGTTTCTTCTTGTTGAGATGTTTCCGTTGATATATGGCACGCCACATAATTCTTCACGGTTTGAGAGATATTCGTGTTTGAAGTTAGCAACCCTATTTAGTGGGTTAAAACCCCATGGGGTTGTGGCATGACACTAATCATTGGTTGTGGTCATTGAATAGTCAATAATTAATAATTTTTTAAGCTCCTAAAATCCCTCCAACGTTCACTTGCAATTGAAGCATTTATATAAATTGTGACCCTCGTATCCTCCTCATGTAAGTATTTCTCTACTAAAAAAATGCCATCATGGCATTTTCTCTATAAACAATTTCTGCGAATATTCAAATGCGGAAACAAAAAAAACCACTTGGGTGAAATCCTGATGAATTTCGTGTCTGAATTTCAAATCTTAGTTCGCTATATTTTCAGAGATATGATCTGTGGAAGTTAGGTTTTTTACAAGCTTTCGAATTTCATCTCAAAGAGGTGACCTTGGGAAAATCATCATAACTCTCTCTCTGAGAAGCAGATTGGAATTCTGTAAAAAGGGTAGGATATTGCACGGACTATAGTTTTTTTTGCATCAATTTTAAATCCGAAGTAGGAAATGGTGACACGTGGAACATCATACAAGTTATCTCTATTGAACTAGTCCATAATTAGGTCATTGTTAGAGATTGGGCATAAATTTGCCTTGAAGAATACAAATTGGGTCAGACTTGTGGCATTAGAATGAAGTCTCATAGGGCTACTACAAGACCAAAGATCACATATTGGGGATCTGAAATCACTGAGATACATCAGATTCAATATTGATCTTATAGAAGGCAAGAAAAAGCTAGATCGTGTGTTGTCAAGGGTTGCAAAGGACCAGACTTTCTAGGACAAAAAATCAAAGAAAAGTGCAGAAAAATGATGCAGCAGAGGTAAGCTCTAGGTAATTATCTTCCGTATATGCTTTTTCATCTCTTAATTGCATTAGGTTCTTGTATTCTATTTTTATTTTTTTTTTAGCACCGACATATGCTCTGCAGGATGAGGTAAGTTTTTCTATTATCATGTCATGGGTATTTCCTTGAATACTTTTTGCAAGTATTATATATTCATCAAGATAAGATTCAATGCATTTTCTAATGTTCTAAAGAGTTAGAAAGGGTAGCATGACAAGACTAGCAATCAAGGTGCAGAACCGCAGCAAGAAGTTCACCACATGAAGTCTTCAAGCGGGCAGCATTGCATATAGTCATTGTAAAGGTATCATTGTACTGAGTCATTGTAAAAGCATCATTGTAAAATTTTTACAAGTGTCTATCTGCCAAGAGTTGAAGAGGCAGTGTCGAGAGGTCTAGGATCATCATTAGGTGGTTGTGTCATAGTTGGGGTTATGGTCTATTGTGTCTTATTCTTCTACATCATTCTATATCATTGTAAAGCAGACCATTTTCCCTCGTACGGGATTCCATTCTTCTTTTATTATTTTATAGGGTGGTAGGGTGGTGCTAGGGTGAATTGTAGCTCATTGGTGTTAGGGCATCCATTCAGTTGACTACTGAAGAATCTTGGGCGTTGGAGCATCCATCTAGTGGGAGTTGGAGAAGAGTGCTTTTCTAGATTCTAGGAAGTTAAAAATTTCTTTTCAATTGGAGTTTAAGATTAAAGAATTATTAGAAAATCATTTAGGTGGCTTTTGTCCCATAGGGGGTTTCCACCTTAAAAATTGTGTGCATTTGTGTTCCTTTTGTTTACTGCTATCATTGTATAAACACTGATAATAGTTGAAGATTAACTAATGCTCTGAAATATTAATAATAATACTAATTTAAAGGAATATTGATTCACCCCCCCCCCCCTCAGTATTTCCAACAATTGGTACAATAGGTTGGTTCTTTTAATAGCAGTTTAACAGCTGGAAGGAGGTCATGGAGCATAATAAGAATGGTGTACCTTTGTTCAATGAAAATAATTATGCACTTTGGAAAGGAAGAATGGAGGTCTATCTCTTGGCGCAAGGTTACGAAGTATGGGACACTATTCTAAATGGATTTATACCAACCAGGTATGAACAAGGTAAGAAGAATTTGGTAAATGATACAAAATCAAATAATATTATTATCAGTGGACTTATTGAATCTGATTATCATAAGGTGTTGGGTTGTAAGACCACCAAAAATGTATGGGACAAGCTTGAGAATATATATGCAGGTGACTCAAATGTCAAAGAAGCAAAGCTTCAAATCTATAGAGAAAAATTTGTGCAACTCAGAATGAAAGAAGATGATAACATTGTTGCATACTTCCAACACGTTGAAGAAATAACCAACACTCTCGAAGGATTGGGAGAGCTTATTGATGAGAAGACTATTATATGAAATATTCTTAGAACGTTACCCAGAAGATTCAACCCAAAGGTGTCGGTCTTAGAATACAGTCCAAATCTGGACAAACTCAGCAAAGAGGAATTACATGGAGTTTTCATATCATATGAAATGAGACTTGATGAAGAAGATGGTAATTCGCATCTAGAAATTGTGTTCGCTACATCTAAGAAAACCAATAAGGACAAACAACCTTCAAAGGAAAATACTTGCACCTGCAAGTGTGAAGAAAAGGAAGATGATGAAGAAGGTATTTCAGATGGAGAATATGCTTATTTTATGAGAAAAATAAAAATTTGGTAAGGGAAAATTCAAAGGTAAACTTCCATTGATATGTTTCGGTTGTGGTGAGGTTGGGAATTTCGCTGGAAAATGTCCGAACATAATTGATGGCAACTTAGAAGGAAATAAATGCTTTAATAAATTCAACAAGAAAGGCAAGAAGAAAGGATTCAAAAGGAAATTTCTATCTAAATAAGATAGCTCATCTCCGATGAAGACAGTGACATCGAAGAAAAAGCCAATGGGAGAGTATTGTTTATGGCCAAGCACAATAAACAAGAGGTATCAAACAATGAAGAAGAAGGGTCGACCATAGAATAATTTTCTGAGGCAATCAATCTTATAAAAGAGCTCAAGGCTGAGAATATTTGTTCCAATACTCTTGAATAATGAGTTCAAGGTCTCAAAATTGAAGTTGAAGAACACAAATGTATTGAAGAGTCACTTCAAAAGAAGTTGGAAGAAAGCAACCAAGAAATGGAAGCATTAGAAGTCAAAGTCTCGCTGTGTAAGGAAGTGAAGAAGGGAAAAATTGTCCAAAACTATGCCAACAACTCAAGGGAATTGGAATAACTCATCAACAATCAACAATCTTACAACGACAAAACTATCCTCAGTTACAAAGAAGAAGAAGCAGGACCTTCTACAAAAAAATACAATGAACCTATGAGATCTGATAGGAATGTAGACTTCATTGGACAAGATTCACAAGAACATCCTTGGAAGACAATTCCCTGACGAATATTTCCGTCCAGGTACCAACATATTTTTCATGTATATTGTTATTCATGTGGAAAATTTGGTCATAAAGTTGTAGATTGTCGCATGTACCCTAGGAACCAATACAATTCCAGGAGATCTGTCAAATATGAACCTCCCAGGGCTCAACAAAACATCAATAGATTTGAAATAATATTGAATGTTACAAATGTTGAAACTTTGGACACATAGCCAAAGATTGCAAACTTGAAAATCCTCCAGAAGAATCTTCGAAGCCACAGAACGAACGAACATGGAAGAAGAAGAAGCTTGATAACTGTGCTCTAGCTCTCAAGGCTCAAAACAAAAAAGATGTATGGTATGTTGATAGTAGTTGCTCAACGCATATGACTAGAGAAAGAAAGAAATTTGTATCTCTAAAAGAGAAGAAGGATGGAACCATGTCCTTTGGAAATAATGGATCTTCAAATGTCATAGGATCAGGTACCGTCACTCTCAGAAGCAAATATGCTCTAGCCAAGAATGTTCTATTGCTTGAAAACATGAATCACAATCTGCTCAGTGTTGGAAAAATGTGTGATCAAGGACACACAATCCTATTCAAATCCACAAAATGTGAAATCGGGAAAGGCGAGTATGGTAAAATTGTGGCTACAGCAAGTCGAGCTACAAACAACATATATGTTCTAGATGAAGCAACTAAAGTGTGTCTACTAGCTAAAGAAGATTAAATTTGGTTATGGCACAAATGAATGGGTCACATAAACTTTGACAATCTTGTCAGTATAAGAAAAAAGGAAGCAGTACGAGAAATTTCGAACATATCAAAACCTTCCAACACACTATGTGAGGCTTGTCGGCACGGCAAGTAGACAAAAGTTGAATTTAAAATAAAATAACACTTTGCATCACATCCATTGGAATTGATACATATTGATCTATGTGGTCATGTGAGAAAAAAAGGCTTAGATGGAGAATTATATTTCATGTTAATAATATATGACTATACCAGATGACAGTCATCAATTTCCTAAAGAAACAATTTGAAGCATTTGAGTGCTTTAAGATCTACAAGGAGTTGGTCAAAAATAAAACTGATTTGAAAATAAAGTGTCTAAGATCATATAATGGCAAAGAATTCACTTCCAAATTATTTCAGAAATATTGTGACGAAAACGGAATAAAAAGACAATTTTCAACAACACGAACACCTCATCAAAATGGAGTTGTTGAAAGAAAGAACAAGATCGTACAGGAAATGGGTAGAAAAATGTTGAAGGACTCAAAATTGGATGAAAATTTCTGGTTTCAAGCAATTGATGCGGCATTATTTATTATCAATCAAAGTCTTCTCAGAAATAATTGCAACAAGACCCCATATGAATTATGGAAAGGAAAACTAGCTAATGTAAAATATTTCATAATCTTCGAAACCAAATGTTATATCAAAAGAGAAGATCGAAAGTTGGGTAAGTTTGAGTTACATGTTGACAAAGGTATCTTTTTTGGTTACTCACGCAAAAGAAAGGCATATAAATGCTATAATATAAGATGAAAACAGATAGTGGAGAGCATAAATATTACATTTGACGAAGATGGTTTTCTAACGAATAATGATGAGGATGTAGAATATTTGAAACTTGAGACAGAGGCTGAAAAAGACACAGATAAAATTCTAGAACAAGAAGCAATTGTCAACCAGGAAGAAGTAAATAATGATCATCAAGATATACAGGAACAACAACAAGAAGCTCCTCCAAAGAGAACAAAATAATGGATTCAAAATAACCATCCATAAAATCAAATCATTGGTGACATAAATGATTGTCGACAGCTTCATTCATCACAAAAAGCTCACATTTATTTTCTAGAAACCTTTGAGCCTAGTAGTTTTGAGGAAGCCAGCCAGAATGAACATTGGGTAGGAGCTATAAATGAAGAATTGGATCAAATTGAGAAGAATAACTCATGGAAATTAGTTCCACAACCAAAAGATAAAAATTTCATTGGGACTAAATGGGTGTTCAAGAAAAAATTGAATGAAGATGGATAGGTTACCAGAAACAAAGCAAGATTGGTTTGCAAAGGCTATGCACGAGTGGGAGGAATTGATTTTGATGAAAAATTTGCACTAGTTGCCAAAATGGAAGCCATCCGGATGTTTCTCGCATATGCATGTTCAAGAAAAATCAAAGTCTACCAAATGGATGTTAAGTCAGCATTTCTAAATGGCGAATTATAAGAAGAATTTTACATCGAACAACCTGTTGGGGTTCCCATGTTTTGGCAAGGTTGGAAATACCAAAATATGAGACAACATCAAACCACTTTCAGACCCTAGGATCTAGCCCTCCTGGGTCCAGAGAGGGATCTCTCTATGATTGTCAAAGGTATATGTCTTTGAAGCTCGAATTTAAGGTGTTATGCTAGTTATAAGGCTTCGATTCTGTTTGTTTAATTGTATGTTTGGTTGCTGAGAATCAGGAAGGGAGGGTTCAATATAAGACAAGGCTGAGAAAAGAAGATTTAGGCAAAAGGAGAGATAATTCAAGGAACATGCAAGACCATTTGGCAATGGATTCAGGAAAGGGTTTACTTTCTATTCAATATGCAGGCTTTCAGTTGGGCTAGTCATCTAAAGCATTGGATCTTAAAGATGATTGTGTGATATGAAATGGTAAGAGAGAAAGGTGAAAGCAAGGAAACCTCCAAGGTGACCTTTAGAGATCAGATCCAGGGACAGGGCCTTCCATTGAACACCTGTGATCTAAAATCCAAAGGCTAACTCTTCAGACAAAGAACATTTAAGATTTATAACACAAATTTGAAAACCTGAGATCAGAGAGAGACTTTGAACTCTCAATGCTTCGGCCTCTAGCTTTAGGGATCTTAGAAAGGTTCGATTAATTGAAAAGGATCCTAGTGAGATAAAGACAGAGTTCTAGACCTCCCAGTGTTCCCAATTCATTCAATTAAACCTCAACAAGAACATCTGAAACACTGACCTCAATAATTCATACATCAGCTAGCAGGAAATAACATCCACTACACTGGTTAAATTAATTGAAATCAATCCTCAGATACACATATAGTAGAAAACATGAAAGGCAAGGAGAGCAGAAACATAGGGTACCTAACAAGGGTAAATCCTATGCCAAATTTCTGATGCAAGCCAGTAGAAATGTAATGAAATGAATTAAAATACAAAGATAGAAAAACATCACCAGCTGCTTTAAATCAGGATCCACAGAAATGTGCTTGTCATATTAAGAGCAACACCAGTCAAGTACAACATTGCCAACAGCTTGAAATTTCAGTCTGAATACATCTTCCTCAGCCTATCTTACAACTTTACACAGAGAACATGTCTCGAAGGAAACAGCTTGTAATTATCTGATAATCGATAACCAACCTTTACAATGAGTTCCTTCTTGAATTTTATAGCTGAAAGTTGAGCAGAGGAGGTAGGTGAAACACTAAATGAAGCATTAAAACTCAGAAAGAAAGAGGGACAGAGCCCATTCAGTTTTAAACCCTGTGCATTTATCCCTGGTACTCCTTTGGATGAAGGAGCAATCTTCTTCAGGCTTCCATTTACTCCGGTATGGCTCTGATGCACTCTGGCTGCAGTACTCTGTAGTACCTTTGGTGAATAAAAAAAAGGTAGATTGAGGTCTGCCATGCTGCATAAAAAATGCTCTGGTAGCATAGGATTGTTCCGTCTGGGTGGAAATCTTATAAGGAACACGGTAAATAAGGGAACAATATGGGCACTTTGTCCTTTCACGGGTAGGAATGTTCTGCTGATGCAGCTACCCTGATAGTATTGTTTTCTGTGCGCTAGGCCTTCCGTGTGATCCAAGATGTATTTGATCTGGCACTCTACCTTCAAATCATTGGATTAAGGCTCAAAATCTTCGATAACGGGCCTTAAACACTCTGTTTTCCCACTGATACTCTTTTTCGCTTCCGCGTTTGCCTCTGACTACAAAATCTATGCTTTAATGGCTCTGGGGAAGATTTTACATATTTTAAACTATGTTCCTTTAATGCGAGCCCTGTCACACGTCTTCTCAGACCTTTCTTCATTATTTCAGCTCCTGAAAATGGTCCTTTCCTGTTTCTCTGTAACTGTGCAAAGACTGTGAAACATGGCGGTTTTCCACCGCTCATACCCTGCAAAAACACACAACTTTGTTATGAAATCCACGCATAGGAGAGGATGGTTATGGAGGACGGGAAGAATGATAGCGCAGTGGGTAAAAAACGGTGGTTTTAAATGAACCAAAGGTGAATAATGCAACGATATGGCGTAAACAGTGACTAATAGGGTTTTGGCGAAGAAATGTGCGTGGACCATTTGATCATGGTCCGGTGGCGAAGATCGACGGTGGAGATTAAACAGTGGGATGGATTATGAAGTTGGGTGGAATTCATTGAAATGAATGAAAATGTAATAAAAATGATCGTATGTGGTGGGACCCGGCATGGGCAGAGGGCGATTCATTCAAGACCGTCGGATCTCGGGGGGATATCGATGGCTACGATCTAATCAGAGGGGAGACATGGGAGGGTCGGCTGTCCGATTGAACGATGGTGTGATTGGTTTATGGCCGTTGGATCTCGTACTTGTTAGCCCCCCTAAAAAATTCCTTGACAGGAAAGCAGGGGGCTGAATTGTTTCTGAGCCTTCAAGGAATGCATTTCCTCTGAAAACACATCATCCTTGAGGCCTCCTTGTGCATTTGCCTTTGATAAATATACTCTGTTTTTTCCATCCCTCAAGCCTCTATGATGGTAAAAAAAAATTCTCCAAAAGGCTTTATTTTTGCTTTTTATACCCTTGCAAAATGCTTCATTTTCACCCCTTTTTCCTTTCTCAAAGTCCCCTTTGTTTTACCAAATTCCCCCTTAGTCCTCCTATCGTTACCCTCTTACGGCTTTAAAATCCATTGAAAGGGCTTAAAAACCCACTTTTAAACATTATAATAGGGCCTAGCCCCTTTCGGCCTAGTCCCTTGTACATTTCCCCCCATAGAACTCAATGCTATGACCGAGTGCTAGCCCCGAAGGCACTTGTCCCATATGTTTATCAGGAGCATTTTCAACCGTCGATTTGTACATGTCGGACGGTGATCGCAGCCCCTGCAACCTCCCATGATCACACTTCATTTCTCCGCTCCCGCCATCGCCGTCCATTTGGTCGTTGATCCGACGGTCCAGAAAGCACCCGCTCCTGTGGTCCCCGCCGCGCACTGTACCAAAACCATCCGGTTTCTATCACACCGCCTTTGGGAGGTAGGTGGTATTTTTCCATTGTCCAGTGATTCCATTCAGCATTCAACACATGGCTCCTGTACGATTCCAAAACCGCTTGCTCATCGCACATTATCTTTCAATACAGGACGCGGAGCGATATTGCCGTCAGCCGTCAGATCTTTCCTCGCCCATCCAACGGTCATCGCTCAACGAAGTTGCGCGGGGTTTAATCCATAGCCGTCGTACCCCTGGCCCACTGTCTGTCGCACTCCGCTGTGTTCCTAGCCATCGATCTCCGCTAAGATTGGACGGCTCCGATTCGTCTGCATGTTCCACCGTTGACTGGCCCCGTATCGCCACATCACCCCCTCCACGTGTGTCCATAATATATTTGCCTCGCCATATATATTTGTTCCAAGGTCGATTTTTCGTAGGTTTTATTTAATTTTTGCTACGATCCACCCACATCCACCCGACTCTGTTTCACTGTCATACTGCACTGTTCGCCATAGTCCCACGCTGTTCCGCCATCTCGTCCGTCTACACAGTCATCCTCGCCACCCCCATTGCATCCACCACCTCCATGCATAAGTTTTCCTAAACATTTTTCATGTTTTGCAAGGTTTTGAGGCCGTGAAAGCCGCCATGATTTGCACACGCTGTCACAGTGACAGAAAATACAGAAAAAAACCGTGTACAGAGGCAGAGATCATGAAGAAAGGCCCGAAGAGGTACCACAACAGGATTTAACTCTGTGAAAATGTCCCAGCGCCATTAACACACAGATTTCGCAGTCAGAGATATAAATGGAGCAGCAGAGAGCTTAAGGCACGGAAATGAAGATATATAAGCCTTAGGTTCGAATATTTAGAGGCAAAGTACCAGATTGAAGACCCATGGATCACGCAAGAGGTACAGCATGCAGAAATCAATGCATATCATGGCTTCTATAGTATCAGAATGTTTTTCCTCCATAAAGGACAAAGCCCCCATGCGTTCTTTATTCTATGTCGTGTCCTTGAAGATTTGTTGCCCTGACAACAGTCTGGATACTATCAGTAACGTTTGTTTCACAATATGGAGACCCTAGCATCGATGTTTGACCTTTGTTTAAGTCACCAGAAATATCACAGAGCCCTGAGGCTAGTGTACATCAAGAGACATACTGAAGTAAATAGAGGCCTGAAGAAGACCACTCTTCCATCCAAAGAGTGACAGGAATTGAATGCTCAGATTTTAAACAGAATGGGCTTCGACCTTCTTTCTTTACTGAAGTTTTAATGTTGCATTTAGTTTTCACCTACCTCCTCAGCCCATCCTTCAGCTAAAAATTCATGGAGAAACTCATTGTAAAGGTTGTTGATCAGTTATCAGAGAACTACAAGTAGTTTCTTTTAAGACACAGTCTCTGTGTAAAGTTCTAAGATAGGTTGAAGGAGATCTTTTCAGACTGAGTATTCAGCTATTAGCAATTTTGTACTTGACTGGTATTGCTATTTAATATGACAAGCACATTTCTTTGGATCCTGATCTGAAGCAGCAGTGATGTTTCCTATCTCTATGTTTTGATTCATTTCATTTCGTTTCTACTGGCTTGCATCAGAATATTGGCATAGGATTTACCCTTGTTAGGTACCCTATGTTTCTGCTCTCCTTGCCATTAATTTTTTTCTTCTGAATGTGTTATCTTAGAATTTATTTCAGTTGGTTTAACCAGTGTAGTGGATGTTATTGCCTGCTCTCTGATGTATGAATTAAATGAATTCAGTTCTTATATGTTTCTTGTTAAGGATTTAGTTGGAATATTTGGGAACACTGGGGATTAGAGTTAGCCCTGTCCACTAGGATCCTTGTGCGACCAGCTGGTCTTTAACTTTGTGCTCTGAATCTGTGTTATCTCCTTCCCTCCTACCTTTCCATATCACACAATCATCTTTAAGATCCTATGTTTCAGATGACTATCCCAATTGAAAGCCTGCCTATTGAGTAGCAAGCAAATCCTTTCCTGACTCCATTTGCCCAATGGTTATGAATATTTCCTGGAACATTTCACCTCTGCCATATCCCTCTTTGCTCATCATTGTCTTACATTGAACCCTTCCTTCCTGATAACCAGCAACCAAACCAAGAAAATCAAACAAACAAACCTTGTGCCTATAACTAGCCTAACACCTTAACATTTGAGCTTCAAAGACATATATACTTTGAATAGTATAGAGAGATCCCTCTCTAAACCTAGGAGGGCTAGATCCTATGATCTGAAAGTGGTTTGATGTTGTCTCATCTTTTGGTATTTCCAACCTTGCCAAAACATGGGAACCCCAACATAATGGCGACGCCACTGGGGAATTTCTGAGTTTTCCTCACCTTACTATATCATAAGCCTCAGAAAACCTACAATCTCTGGTTAGGTTGGCAGTTAAACACCCCTATTCGCACATCAACCTCTATACCATTTGTTGTGTTTCTCCCATACTCTTGGACAGAGTCTGGAAAGGGCCAGGTAGCCTCCAGATCTCACACTCTTTCAGACGTGACATATCTGGTAAAAGCCCTCCCAGTCAATCTCTGGTTATATTTTGTTGTGTTTGGAAGATATCCTTGAAAGGGGATATCTCATAAGCACTGTGGCAGACAGTTTACTCTCCAAAAACGTCCTGAACCTTCCACCTGGCAACTCCAAGTTTCCTAAATGATTTAAAGACTCCACTGGTGATCAGTAGGCCTGCTAATTATCCTGGTTTCACATAAGACTCCACTGGGAGACCAGCCTCCAATACAACATCAACCACAGTAGAAGTAACAATTAGGGTTAAGCTGCTTATTTAGGAAACAACATTCTGGCTTCAAGAACCATTCACACAAGAGCTTATCCCAACCCAAACCCACCTGAAATAGTTGATAACCCTGAGAGCATCCTCAAGGGATCTCCTTCACATAAAATATCAACTATTTCCAGCCATATCTATAGAGCTAACTCTACACCAGAAAACTTTACATCTCTATCAAACCCACTTTTTGACCTTGGCACTCAAAATAGTTTGCCAAGAACTATGTCATTCAGTGTCCTAGACCAGCCAGACCTTGAGCTTCCTGGTTCACCACCTCAAAGTGGTGGACACCTTGGGAATAGACAGACCCCTCCCTCAACACCTCCTGATATACATTTCATACAAAAATTGGGGCTCGGTCACCCTAAATCTGCTCATCAGTCTTCTGCTAGTAGTAATATCCCTGTCATCCATATACCTGCTGCCCAAGTCAATCCTTTACCTCATCAAAACATCATCATGGCAGCCTGGTATGCACCTCTGGTTTTACCTCAGCCTCTAGCACCCTTACCCAATGACTATCAATCAAAGATTCCACACTTCACTGCAAAAGAGTCTACTACAGCACAATATCATGTAGACAGAATGGAAGATTCTTTTGACTACATGGAGATATATGATGATACCGTCAAAATTAGAATCTTTTCCCAGAGCCTAGGAGGTGATGTGAAGAAATGGTTTAAGGGCCTACCTCCAGGTAGCATAAATGACCTCCCAGCTCTATATCAGACTTTCATCAACAAATGGGAAGTTAGGGAAAATCCTCGCCAACTCCTGGCAGAATACATGACCCTCAAAAGAAACGTAGGAGAGAGCGTCCATGATTACACAACAAGATTTAACAGCATTTACAATGCCCTTCCTCCACACATGAAACCTCCCCAAGGTATGGCCCTAGCAAAATACCCTGAAGGCTTTGATGCTGACATGGCCTATCAGCTTAGAGATAAAGAGTACAACACATTGGAAGACATGCAAAAAGGAGCTGTGAATATAGAAGCCAACTTGATTGAGAAAAGGGCAAGGCTAAGAGCCGAGAGGAGGGTAACATACAGAGATGACAATGTAGCTTCCACATCTGACCCCAATTATGACCGTCTATCTAAAAACGTGGAAGAGCTACAACAGATGGTTAAAAAAATGGTTTTCACAGTTAGTAACCAAAACAGAAATCAAAACCATAACCAGAACCAGAACTTTAGAAGAAACAATACCACTCCCAACAGACAAAGAGAATCAGATCAGCAAGTTATTCCCCCATTCCAAGAGAATTTTCTTGATGAAGATGAGAGAATCATAGAAGATTCTAAGGGAAACACAATTAATATATTTGAAATAGAGGATTCAATCCATAACTGTTACTCAAAATAATATCAACCCTCACCCTCTTGTTGGGATGAGGAATGGTTAGAATCTGAGGATTACAGATTAGGGTTTGAAAATGCCATGATGCAGGTCAAAGAACAATATGAAATTAGAAGTAAAAAGAGCCAGGAAACTGCCAAACCAAAAGCTTCTGAGGTCACCATCAAGAAAGGACCTGAGAAAACTTCTAAAGTGACTGTTGAAAGTAACAAATCAGCAGCTGAGAGTTCTGGAAAGAACAAAGAAAAGGACAACCAAAACATTGATACACAAGGTAAACCAGCTAGCAGCACTAGCAATGCAGTTAGTGCTCCTCATAAAATTGTCACCAACATTGTACATAACGATAATCAACACATTGATTCAGCCATTAATGCAGTGGCTAACAAAACAGAGTTGAGCATTCCAAAGAGTCAGTCCACTTTCAATCTGGAGAGTGAGATTGCAAAAATTAAAATCTCTGTCCCACTCTTTGAGCTAGCCACTCAGGATGTATATAAAGGCCAAATTTTTAAAGCATTAAATTTAGGAGAGAATAGTGACACTGTAAATCTAAGTGATGACCAACCCGCCCTTTTGTTTGGTCCAAAGATAGAAAGAAAGTTTTAGGAAGGGGTAGTGCCCCCTTTTTATATCAGTCTTAATATCCATGATAAGATCCTCCACAATGCAATGCATGATTCTGGGGCATCGCACAACCTAATGCCTAAAGTGGTGATGGAAAGACTAGGCCTAGAGATAACGCGTCCCTATAAAGACTTATACTCATTTTACTCTAGTAGAGTAAAGTGTCTTGGCCTGATCAAAGATTTATGTGTGAGCCTTACTCAGATTCCTGCCAAGTGTATGGTCATGGACGTGGTTGTGGCAGATGTGCCACCCAAATATGGCATGTTATTATCAAGATCTTGGGGAGCCAAGCTGCAAGGAATAATGCAGATGGATGGGGCTTATGCCACAATCCCAATCTTTGGCCAACTTATAAGACTGTACAGGGAAGCAAAAATGAAATTCCTGGTTAGTAGCCTAGAAAAGCCTGAAAATTCTCCTCTATACTCTGTACATACAGACCTGGATTCATTTATCTTCTGCAATGATGAATCTTTGGGGGGACCAGAATCTGAAAACATAGACACAAGCAAAGGTACACATGATGAAACAGAGACAATGGACTTTAACATAATGGCTACCCTAGACTCAGAGGAGGAGGGCGTAGAAGAATTTAAACAGTGCACTGAAACAAGAACGCAAAGTGAACCAGAAGCAGAACACAATCAGCCAACTAGTCACCTCTCTGTTTTCCAGACCCATAACAAAAAAAAAAAATGACCCACAGCCTAGTGCAGCTCCTATAATGCTACATGATGCGAACCCAGCTGTAGGGAAAGGAATGATAACAAAAACGAGAATGAACCCTTGTGGGAAATGAGTTTCTATGGGTCCTGCACAAGAAGAACTGCTGGGGCAGGAGTGTGGATACATAACACAGAGAGTGATTACGCAGAGAGTCGTGCCTGCAACCTACACTTCAAATGTACAAACAATGTTTTAGAATACGAGGCCCTTATCCTAGGCTTGAACCTGTTGAGAAAACTAGGAGCCTGTAGGATAACTGTGCATGGGGACTCTGAGCTGATTATTAAACAGGTGAATGGTGAATACACAGCCAAACATCCTATATTGAGAGCTTACAATAATGACACTATGGATTTATTGAAAACATTTGTTGAATACGAATTAGTGTTTGTTCCTAGGAGTCAAAATGTCATTGTAAACGGATTAGCTTGCCTAGCTAGTTCATACCCTAAAACTCCAATCGACCAATGAATTATCGTACAGACCAAATTCAGACCTGCACTACCGGATAATGAAAAATATTGGCAAGTCTTTGAGGGTGATAAACAGATTGAAGATTTCCTAATAGGCAGAAACGAGTTTGAATTTTCTGATTTAGACTCTATGTCTAGTGACAGCTGCCTAAGTGAGGAACCCTCAGAAGAGGAAGAAACACCTCGTAACATGGAAATAAATGCTTTGAACGAAGAAACTGGAAATTCAAATGGAAATTGTAAAAACACAGAAAACGAGGAGATGGAGGTATTGCGGGCCAAAGATAAGAATCTACCCAAAGGCATGGCACCCTTAGAGGACCTTTTTGACTTTGATGATGTAGCTAAGAGGCCCACTATAAAACATGTAGACTCTGATGTTGAGGAATGCAACATAGGCACTGAAGACAAACCCAAAATGATCAAATTGGCTAAGTCTCTCCCGGAAAACATGAAAAATAAATACATTGACCTATTCAAGGAATTCATTGATGTGTTTGCTTGGAGTTATGAAGACTTAAGGGCCTATGACACAAATATCATACAACATAAGATACCCTTGAAAGAAAATCAGAAGCCCTTTAGACAAAAACTTCGCAGAATAAACCCAAAACAATTTCCTGCAGTAGAAAAAGAGATTAAGAAGATGTATGAGGCAGGCATAATAGTTCCTGTAAGATTCTTTGATTTGGTTTCGAATTTAGTGGCTGTGAGAAAGAAAACAGGGGAAATCAGGCTTTGCATAGATTTCAGAAATCTTAATAGAGCCTCACTCAAAGACAATTACCTTTTGCCTAAAATGGAACACATTCTAAAACGAGTAGTAGGCTCAAAGAGGATTTCTTTGTTAGATGGTTTTTCAAGATACAACCAAGTATTAGTTCTCCTAGAAGATCAACTCAAGACAGCCTTTACCACTCCATGGGGCACCTTTATGTATGTAAAAATTCCCTTTGGATTGATGAACGCTGGGGCAACCTTCCAAAGAGAAATGGATATAGCCTTTTCAGATGAGATAGGACACTTCATTGTTATTTACTTAGATGACATAACAGTCTATTCCAAGACTAATGAATAACATTTGAAACATCTGAGAAAAGTTTTTGAAAAATGTAGAAGGTTTGGCCTGTCACTGAATCCTAAAAAGATTGTATTTGGACTGCAGGAAGGTAAACTTCTGGGCCACATTATATCTGAGAAGGGAATTAGGATATACCCACAACTAGTTGAGGGAATACTACAAATCACACACTCGAGAAACATCAAAGAATTACAGTCCTTCATTGGGAAAATTAAATTCCTTAGGAGGTTTATTCCCAACCTAGCTGAACACCTTAGGAATATGACTAACATGCTGAAGAAAGGTGTAGGAGTTAAATGGACTGTTGGAGCTAAACAATCTTTTGGATCAGTAAAAATTGCACTCACCCAAGCTCCTGTTCTGATCAGCCTAGATTTCTCTAAAGATTTCTTGATCTTTTCATTTGACTCTGAGCATACAGTGGCTGCAGTCTTGCTGCAGAAAAACACAAAGGGAATGGAACAGTCCATTTCTTTTTTCATCAAAGCACTAAGGGATGCACCCTTGAAATAAAACATAATGGAAAAACATGCCTATGCCTTAATCAAGGCCTTAAAGGAATTCAGGGTGTACATATTGCATTCTCACACCATAGCTTATGTGCCCAACATCATAGTCAAAGATATACTATCCCAAGACCCAGATGGGAAGAGGGGCAAATGGATTGCTGTGATTTTAGAATATGACCTTGAGATAAAACTCGCCAAACTGATTAAAGGTCAGGGCCTAGCACAATTAATGGCTGAATCAAATCTACAAGCCCTAGACATTAACATGTTAAATACCTTGGATGAGCAACAAGAATCGTCTGATCCCACTGTTAAGGAAAAGTTTCAGAGCTCTCCTTGGTATTCTGACATCATTTATGTGCTCACCAACCTTAATGCTCCACCTGAACTGCCAAAAACCAAGGCCAGATTCATAAAACTAAAAGCCAGAAAATACTGCATTTTGAATGAAAACTTATACTGGAAAAACCCAAATGGCCTATTGCTCAAATGTTTGCCTGAAAATGAGGCAGAGAGGATTAAACAAGAATTCCACGAAGGAGAGTGTGGAGGCCACCTGAGCTGGAAGGCTACTGCAAACAAAATACTCAGAGTTGGTTACTATTGGCCTACACTCTTCAATGATCTCCATAAGATGATAATTACCTGCCACAAATGCCAGATTTTTTAAGGCAAAAGAAAGCGCATTCCCTTACCTCTACAACCCATCACTGTTGAAGGTCCCTTTCTGCAATGGGGCCTATATTTCATAGGGGAAATTCACCCTGCTTCTTTTGTACAACACAAATTGATCCTAATAGCCACAGACTATTTCACTAAGTGGATAGAGGCCATACCTACTAGGAATGCCATAGATTCAGTCATTATTAGGTTCCTAGAAGGTCATATCCTCTCTCGGTTTGGCTGCCCAAGGAAAATAATAATTGACAATGCTGCTACTTTCGGATCCAAGAAAATGGTTTATTTTTGTCATAGGTATCAAATAGCACTCATTCATTCAACTACCTATTACCCTCAAGGTAATGGATTAGCTGAATCATCAAACAAGAGCCTGGTGATCATCATCAAGAAGCTGTTGGAAGAGAACAAAAATTCATGGCATAACAAGTTAGTGCATGCCTTGTGGGCTGATAGACTTACAACAAAGAATTCCATTGGCATGTCACCATTTCAGCTTGTCTATGGTACAAAAGCAGTATTTCCTACCAGCCTTGGGGTACTAGTGATCAAGCTGTTCTAGGAGATTCAAACCGAAGAAGACAGTATGGTGAGGAGAATAAACCAGACAATCCATCTCCAGCAAACGAGGGAAGAGGTCTACAACAGAGCAGTGAAAGTTCAGGGGAGTATAAAGAAATTGTTTGACAAAAGAACCAAAGATGTTGATTTCAAAATTAGGGATAAAGTTCTAAAGTGGGACTCAAGAAGAGAGGATAAAGGAAAGCACAGCAAGTTTGACAGTTTGTGGCAAGGTCCATACATCATCCAGGCCACTGTGGGTCCAAATGCCTTCTTCCTACAAGAATTAGATGGTATAGAGCTGTTTTGGGGTCCTGTTAATGGTAGGATGCTCAAACACTACTTCTGTTGATTTACAATTTCCAATTTTCATTACCATTGTACATACCATTGCAATTTTTATTTTCAAGAAAAAAGAGAAAATGTTTCAAAAAAAAACAAAGGAATGAGAGAGGTTTAGACATGCTTAAAACATGAACCTCTGATGTGCAAAGGATTGGCTCTAATAAGCTCAAAACCTTAGCCAAAGAAAGTAAAACAGCTGGTCCTAACATGCCCAAAATCTGGACCAGAAAAGAAGAAAGAAAAATCAGCTCTAACATGCCCAAAACCAAAGCTGAAATGAAGAAAAGAAGTGACTCTAACATGCTCAAAACTTGAGTCACAAAAAGAAAATAAGGATACTTCAAGTTTCAGATTTCAAGCCTTCACAGTCTTGTTTTCAATTTTCTGCAATTTTCTGTCCATGCGCAACTGTCTTTATGCCTTGGATCCATAGCAAGTCGGACAGTCTAATCCTGGCTTGACTGTTTTTCAATTTCTGTCGTAGAATATAGAGAAGAAATCTGTTGGATAGTTTAATCCCAGCAGATATTAGATTAGGTAGAGAAACATATGAGACCAACAGTGTAATCTGGTCTCATGGAGCAATAAGGGTATACTTAGAATAGGTTTATTTTCTGTCATAAAAATAAATGATGTAAAGGGTCTGCAAGTCCAAATGCACCCTAGAATAAGAAAAAATGCTAGGACTATAGTGTGGGTAGGTAGATTGATTGGGAAAGTTTTTCTACTAAATGGATGTCTTCACAATTGTGGCAGCTGAAAATCAAAGAAGAAGGTGGCTCAAGCAGCTGCCATCTGGCCTACTCCAAAGATCATTTCTGAATTCTTGACTCCTTCAAGAAGAAGCCATCCCCATGTGGAGCCACTGTTAGCCCCCCTAAAAAATTCCTTGACAGGCAAGCAGGGGGCTGAATTATTTCTGAGCCTTCAAGTAATGCATTTCCTCTTAAAACACATCATCCATGAGGCCTCCTTGTGCATTTGCCTTGGATAAATCTACTCTGTTTTTTCCATCCCTCAAGCCTCTATGATGGTAAAAAATTGTGCTCCAAAAGGCTTTATTTCAGCCCTTTATACCCTTGCAAAATGCTTCATTTTCACCCCTTTTTCCTTTCTCAAAGTCCCCTTTGTTTTACCAAATTCCCCCTTAGTCCTCCTGTCATTACCCTCTTATGGCTTTAAAATCCATTGAAAGGGCTTAAAAACCCACTTTTAAACATTATAATAGGGCCTAGCCCCTATCGGCCTAGTCCCTTGTACATTTCCCCCCACAGAACCCAGCGCTATGACCTAGCGCTAGCCCCGAAGGCGCTTGTCCCATATGTTTATCGGGATAATTTTCAACCGTCGATCTGTACAGATCAGATGGCGATCACGGCTCCCGCAACCTCCCATGATCACAGTTCATTTCTCTGCTCGCGCCATCGCCGTCCGTTTGGTCGTTGATTCGACGGTCCAGAAAGCACCCGCTCCTGTGGTCCCCGCCGCACACTGTACCAAAACCATCCGATTTCTATCGCACCGCCTTTGGGCGGTAGGTGGTATTTTTCCATTGCCCAATGATTCCATTCAGCATTCGACACATGGCTCCTGTACGATTCCAAAACCGCTTGCTCATCGCACATTATCTTTCGGTACAGGACGCGGAGCGATATCGTCGTCAGTCGTCAGATCTGTCCTCGCCCATCCAACGGTCATCGCTCAACGAAGTTGCGCGGGGTTTAATCCATAGCCACCATACCCCTGGCCCACTGTCCGTCGCACTCTGCCGTGTTCCCAGCCATCGATCTCTGCCAAGATTGGACGGCTTCGATTTTTCTGCATGTTCCACCATTGACTGGCCCCGTATCGCCACGTCACCCCCTCCATGTGTGTCCATAATATATTCGCCTCGCCATATATATTTGTTCCAAGGTCGATTTTTCGTAGGTTTTATTTAATTTTTGCTGTGATCTGCCCACGTCCACCTAACTATGTTTCACTGTCATACTGCACTGTCCGCCATAGTCCCGCGCTATTCTGCCATCTCGTCCGTCTGCACAGTCATCCTCGCCACCCCCATTGCATCCACCACTTCCGTGCATAATTTTTCCTAACCAGTTTTCATGTTTTGTAGGGTTTTGAGGCGGTGAAAGCCACCATGATTTGTACACGCTGTCACAGTGACAGAAAATATAGAAACAAAATCGTGTACAGAGGAAGAGATCATGAAGAAAGGCATGAAGAGGTACCACAATGGGATTTTCATTTAAAGTGCAGGGTTTAACTCTGTGAAACTGTCCCAGCACCATTAACACACAGATTTCGCAGTCAGAGATATAAATGGATCAGCAAAGAGCTTAAGGCACGGAAATGAAGATATATAAGCCTTAGGTTCGAAGATTTAGAGGCAAAGTACCTGATTGAAGACCCATGGATCATGTAGGAGGTACAGCACGCAGAAATAAATGCATATCAGGGCTTCTACAGCAACAGAATGTTTTTCCTCCATAAAGGACAAAACCCCCATGCGTTCTTTATTCTATGTCGTGTCCTCAAAGATTTGCTGCCCTGACAATAGTCTGGATACTATCAGTAACATTTGTTTCACAGTATGGAGACCCTAGCATCGTTGTTTGACCTTTGTTTAAGTCACCAGAAGTATCACAGAGCCCTGAGGCCAGTGTACATCAAGAGACATACCGAAGTAAATAGAGGCCTGAAAAAGACCACTCTTCCATCCAAAGAGTGGCAGGAATTGAATGCTCAGAATTTAAACAGAATGGGCTTCGGCCTTCTTTCTTTACTGAAGTTTTAATGTTGCATTTAGTTTTCACCTACCTCCTCAGCCCATCCTTCAGCTATAAATTCATGAAGAAACTCATTGTAAAGGTTTTTGATCAGTTATTAGAGAACTACAAGTAGTTTCTTTTGAGACACAGTCTCTGTGTAAAGTTGTAAGATAGGTTGAAGGAGATGTTTTCAGACTGAGTATTTAGCTATTGGCAATGTTGTACTTGACTGGTATTGCTATTTAATATGACAAGCACATTTCTTTGGATCCTGATCTGAAGCAGCGGTGATGTTTCCTATCTCTATGTTTTGATTCATTTAATTTCGTTTCTAGTGGCTTGCATCAGAATATTGGCATAGGATTTACCCTTGTTAAGTACCCTATGTTTCTGCTCTCCTTGCCATTAATGTTTTTCTTCTGAATGTGTTATCTAAGAATTACCGGTTGGTTTAACCAGTGTAGTGGATGTTATTGCCTGCTCTCTGATGTATGAATTAAATGAATTCAATTCTTAGATGTTTCTTGTTAAGGATTTAGTTGGAAGATTTGGGAACACTAGGGATTAGAGTTAGCCCTGTCCACTAGGATCCTTGTGCGACCAGCTGGTCTTTAAATTTGTGCTCTGAATCTGTGTTATCTCCTCCCCTCCTACCTTTCCATATCACACAATCATCTTTAAGATCCTATGTTTCAGATGACTATCCCAATTGAAAGCCTGCCTATTGAGTAGCAAGAAAATCCTTTCCTGACTCCATTTTCCCAATGGTTATGAATATTTCCTGGAACATTTCACCTCTGCCATATCCCTCTTTGCTCATTCTTGTCTTACACCCTTCCTTCCTGATAACCAGCAACCAAACCAAGAAAATCAAACAAACAAACCTTGTGCCTATAACTAGCCTAACACCTTAACATTTGAGCTTCAAAGACATATATACTTTGACTATTATAGACAGATCCCTCTCTAGACCTAGGAGGGCTAGATCCTAAGGTCTGAAAGTGGTTTGATGTTGTCTCATCTTTTGGTATTTCCAACCTTTCCAAAACATGGGAACCCCAACAAGACTAACGGACGGTCGAGATTGGATCGGGAAAATCGCAATCGCAAAGGGCAGAGAGTGGCAACGATTGACAATTGCGATTGCGATTGGTGTGAAAGAGTGAGGGTCGTCGGATCAACAGGGGAATCGACAGTGGAGATCATCATCGGCGGATCAAAATCGGAGGTGCAGAGGATGGGATGCGATGCGATGGAGCGCCAGCCGTCCGATTCGGATGACAAATCTACAGCGGAGATGTAGTCAGGGGATCGCAATCGGAGGGAGCAAAGGGGTGGCACGGCGAAATTTGCGATTGCGATTAGAAATGGGAGTGCGATTAGCAGCGGGCCATCTAATCTGAGTGATAGATCAATAGTGGAGATCGAAACGGCGGGGGAAAATGATGGAGTGACGGGAGGAGAGCGGGATAAATCTGAACCGTTGGATCGGGGGGGTTGGACGGCTTAGATCGGATCGGGGCGTCACAATCGGAAGGAGCATAGAGGTGTCATGGTGGAAGTTCTGATTGCGATCGGAAGCAGAAGTGCGATTAGCACCGGGCCGTCCGATTAAGACGATAGATCAATGGTGGAGATCGCGGCGGAGGCCTGGAGGACCAAACTCAATCGCATCGGAGTTTTTCTGTTTAACAAAGGAATGCGCTTCTCCGAAAGTTTCGATTGAGATTAGCGCTTGAGTCCTTTGCACCTAGTTCCGGTGCTTGGGCATGTGGGGAAGTGGTTTGCAGGGCTGGCGAAAAAGGGGCTAGGCCCTATTATAAAGTGGAAAGTGGGTTTTGGCCCATTTTAATGCAATTTGAGACTAGGAGAGGGTAACGGTAGGGGAAAAAAGGGGAATTAGAACAAACAAGGGGTGGATGTAAGATTTAAGGGGATTTTAGGAGGATTTAGAGGGTAAAAGGGGGGCTTTGAAAAGGGGAAAAAGGGGTGAAATGGAGAATTCCGCAGAGGTACAAGGAGAAAACAAAGGCCTTTTGGAGCACAATTTTTTATCATCAGTGAGGCTTATTGACTCAAGAACAGTAGAGGGAAACAATAAAAGGGAAGGGAACATGGAAAGCCTTCAAGGATGATGTGTTTCCAAGAGAAATGAATTTATTGAAGGCTCATAAAACAAATTATCCCCTTGATTTCTTGTCAAGGAATTTAAAGGGGGCTAACAGTGGCTCCACATGGAGATGGCTTCTTCTTGAAGGAGTCAAGAATTCAGAAATGATATTTGGAGTAGGCCAGATGCCTGCTGCTTGAGCCAACTTTCTTCTTTGGTTTTTCAGCTGCCACAATTGTGAATACATCACTTAGCATGAACATTAACCAGACAATCTACCTACCCATCCTACAATCCCAGCATTTTTTCTTCTAGGGTGCATTTGAACTAGCAGACCCTTTACATCATTTATTTTTATAAACAGAAAATAAAAATATTCTAAATCTACCCTTATCACTCCATGAGACCAGATTATACTGTTGGTCTCATATGTTTCTCTACCTAATCTAATATCTGATGGGATTAGACTGTCCAGCAGATTTATTCTCTACATTCTACAACAAAAATTTAAAAACTGTCAAACTAGGATTAGACAGTCTAGTTTGTTGTGGATCCAAGGCATAAAGGTAGTTGTACATGGACAGAAACTTGCAGAAAATTGAAAACAAAACTTTGAAGGCTTGAAATATGAATTTTGAAGCATCCTTCTTCTCTTTGTGACTCAAGTTTTGAGCTTGTTAGAGTCACTTTCTCTTCTTCATTTTAGCTCTGGCTTTGGGCTTGTTAGAGTTGATTCTTCTTTCTTCTTTGCTGGTCTAGGTTTTGGGCATGTTTGAACCAGCCATCTTTACTTTCTTTGGCTCAGGTTTTGATCATATTAGAGCCAATCTTTGCACTTCAGAGGTCCATGTTTTGAGCATGTCTGAACCTCTCCTTTCTCTCTATTTTTTGAAACATTTTCTCTTTTTCTTGAAAACAAAACACTGCAATGGTATGCACAATGGACATGGAAACTGGAAATTGGAAATCAGCAGAAGTAGTGTTTGAGCATCCTGCCATTGATAGGACCCCCAAACAGCTCTGTACCATCTAATTCTTGTAGAAAAAAGGTGTTTGGACCCACAGTGGCCTGGATGATGTATGGACCTTGACACAAACTGTCAAACTTGCCGTGCTTTCCTTTATCCTCTCTTCTTGAGTCCCACTTCAAAAATTTATCTCCGATTTTGAAATCAGAAGCTTTGGTTCTCTTTTCAAAGAACTTCTTTATACTTTCCTAAACTTTCATAGCTCTGTTATAGACCTATTCCCTTGTTTTCTAGAGATGAATTGTTTGATTTATCCTTCTAATCATGTTGTCTTCTTCTGTTTGGATCTCTTGGACAAGTTTGATCACTGGTACACCCAAATTGGTAGGAAAAACTGCTTCTATCCCATAGACAAGCTGATATGGTGACATGCCAATGGATTTCTTCCTTGTAAGTCTGTCATCCCACAAAGCGTGCACTAACTTGTTATGCCATGACTTTTTGTTCTCTTCCAACAACTTCTTGATGATAGTCACTAGGCTTTTGTTTGATGATTCAGCTAAGCCATTACCTTGAGGATAATAGGCAGTTGAATGACTGAGTGTTATTTGATACATGTGACAAAAATCAACCATTTTCTTGGATCCAAAAACAACAGCATTATCAGTGATTATTTTTCTTGGACAACTTAACCGAGAGAGGATATGGCCTTCTAGGAACTTAATGATGACAGAATCTATGGCATTCCTAGCAGGTATGGCCTCTATCCACTTAGTGAAGTAGTCTGTGGCTGTTAAGATCCATTTTTGTTATGCAG